>JAOSBP010000004.1:12670713-12689542 GCA_027563825.1 Erythroxylum mucronatum | reverse complement strand
CCTTGAGTCTTTACTCAAACAAGAAGATTTTTGTATCAAGATGAAGCTTAAGCCTTCCTCTATGTTTTTCCTTCTTGGAGTTTCACCAAAATCCTCCTTAAATCCTTGGACAACATAACCCTAACTTGCCTCTTTTCTTCTTCTTTCCTCCTTATCTCACGAACTCTCTCTCTTTCTTTCCCTCTAAATTTTCGATCACTCTCCTCTCTTCTCTACTAACACATTTTCTTCTTCTTCTTTTATACTTCCTTTAATCATTTAAGCCCAACAAGCCCAAGTCCATTTATCTCCTTTCCTTCTCTACAAATCTCACTAACTCACTTAAGCCCAACTAATTTCTTCTTCTCTTCCCTTTTTTCTTTCCTACTAACATGACTTAGGCCCATATAACTTTTTAAAACCCAACTAACACATTAAATGTCATCTAACAACATTTAATTCATTCATTTACTACCTAACATATTAATTGCCACTTATTAATTCCCTTTTTATTTTATGCTACTTACCTTAATTAATGTCATAAGTCAATTAATATTAACTTAATTTAATCACTTAAGGCTTTAATTACCCCTAATCATGCTTAACTATATAAAAAAAATTCTGGGGCTAACACTTAAAAAATTGAAGAATTATTAAATAAATAAAATTCATAAATAATATTGAATAGTTATTAAACAAATAAGATTTTTTTAAAAAAATTATTTTAAAAAATGATTATTAAAATTAAAAATTGTTAAATTAAAATGATTTTCAAAAAATGGAAAAATAATAATTAAAAAATAATACTATATGTGACGTTTTTGTATAAACGTCACAGAAAGCATTCTGTGGCGTCTTAAAAACGTTGCGGAATGTGACTTTCCGTGACGTTTCAAAAAAAATGTCACAGAAAGACCAATCTTTCAATGACGTTTTTATAAAATGTTGAGGAATGTCCATGTTCTCCGTGACGTTTTATGGGAAACGTCGCAGAAACCTTTTACTTAGACCACATTTGGCGACGTTACTTGTGACATTTTTTAAAACGTCACAAATTATATTCTGTGACATTTTTTGAGATTTTGTGACCTTTTTTAAACATCGCAAATTGTGTTGTTTTCTTGTAGTGATTACCTTATTGGGATTGGTTATCAGGGGCCGAGTGGGTCCCTAAGCTTGAACCACCCCGGCTCAAGGACCAACAACATTAAACAACAAAATGACAACGTTTTACTTAGTTAACAATTGGACAGTATAAGTAAAATGACATCATTTTGCTTCAATCAAAACAGAGTTATAGAGGAAGCAAATGACATTAGTTCTTCTTTTGTTCTTCACTCATCACGTCTTGTCTCCCAGTCAGTCTCCACTCTCCCAATTCCCTCGTCGCATGTCTCATCATCTCTTAACGAGACATGTAATTGATTATTGACGTCATTCTTAACCTATTACTGATGTAGCGTTATCTCTAACCATCTGTTTTTGGTTATTTAAATTTAATCTATTTTTACAGTAAACAGAGCAAGAGAAATAAGTAGATGATGTTGAGGGTTGCAGCAGGAAGCTTTCTTCAATCCCACAATCATGGAGGCCCTCGCAAGCTACCACCTTACGATTCTATCTCGCTATCCCTTAGACTATTTTGTTTCATCCGACTTTAAATCGAGGCCTCTCAACAATTCCTATATTTTCTGTCCCCACTTCCATCTTCCTCATAGAGTTAGGGTTTTGGTTTTTTTTTAATGAGTTTAAGAGGCTCTCAACTGTGCGTATTAATTTTGAAGTTGGGAATTTGGTGTTTAGAGGTTTAGATTCGGGTTTTAATCGTGATGTGGCACTAATTAGATTTCAACATTATAGAACTTAGGGATTGAGTACTTTCGGATATTGAATACGATTTTTTTTTGTTTATTTCCTAGAAGTGGATGATAATGAAAGATATGTCTCAAATTTAGCCTATGAATAACTTTATCATGTGTTCATCTTTTTGGTTAAATCTGAAAATCCAGTCTCAATGGAAAATCTAGGACAACTGCCTATCATTAATGTTACATATAAAGGTCTATAACTGTCAATTGTAACACAAAATTACTTAATAAGTTTTGGTTTTCCCATATAAAGATGTTTGGATTTCTTGTGAATGTTTTTTAATATGCTACAAAGAAAGATGGAAGTATTTTGTACATACCATAGGTTTGATTTATACACAAGTTTATTTATTTTATGGCTTTATTAAGAGCTTTCATAACTTGAACTATGTTGTAGGATTAAGAGCAATGCAATAGCAGTCTCTTGTGTTAAATGGTGTTAAATGCGAAATTTTAATCTCTAATTTTATTACTTGATGCTTGAAACAATTATAGAAAGTATGATATTGGATCTAGCAGGTGCATGACAAAGCTAAAGTATTTGAAAGGTGCACTTATGAAGATAATGGCAGATGGCCAAAATATGTTGGTGTAATTGAAAGGTGGTCAAATAAGAAATACCATCTTCCTAATATAAAATGTGCCTCCAACATCAGCCTATTTCTTTTGGTATATATACATCCTCTTATAAGTTTCTAAATTGATTGTTATTTCTTCTGAAAAAAATGTGTTTGCTTGTAAATATTATAGAAGTAAATTCCATTGCCCTAAAATCATTTTCTTATATATGTACGTGCTTGAAGATTCGAGCATTGCTTTGGTTAAGTTGAAATGTCATCTTTGTCTAAATTATATAGTCTTTTCTTTCTAAATTAGAATAATGTATTTGGAATCGTTTATGAACGACACGCTTAAAGGAAAATATCAAAAGGTTCTAAATTAAGCTTTAAATTTTATTAGATATTGGTTCCAATAAATGTCAATACTAATGATGTCGTCTATCAAGTTTTTCTTTTTCCAATATTCACCCTTGAAAATTACACATTAGCATTTCAAGCTTAACATTTATGCCTCATTGCACCTTATTAGTGAGTTATTATTTATTATAGGTTGAAAATATGGGTCGTGTAAATTATGGACCGTACCTATTTGACAAGAAGGTAGCCAGCTCTTACTTTCTTTTTCCTTTTGACTAGACAAGAATTGGTTATGTATAGGATCAATCCTAAAAACTTTGATTGCTTGTGTACTTGTACATATTAGATTAATTAAGTTATAATAAATTTAGAAGTTGTTTATTCTTTTGATTATATTTAATTCAATATATATATATATATATATATATTCACGTGCATTTATTTTAGATTAATTCATAGGTTTTGAACTTGTAGCAAATTGCTTACATTGAAATGAAGAAAATAATTGATTCACAACAAAATGAAGAATTTAGATGAAGAACGATAACTTTTCTAAATGTTGTAAAAGTTGCAAAGAATATTCCAGATTTTTGTTAAGATGTGTTTAAAGTTTAAGACAACAAATTAAATGTTTAATATATACTTCTTGTTTAATCTATGATTTGACTTCTCCTATAAATTACTTAAGTTGTAAACTATCTAACCAAATTGGCTTAAGTTCGAAAACAAATTCTAAGTTTTAAGATTATGTGTGACATAATGAAATTGCCTAGCATTTATATGGTGAATTAATAATTTAAGTGTTGATTAAATTATATCGTAATTTTTTTATGTTGAAGTAAGGAAAATTCATATTTCATGTTTTATGATTAATGTTGGCTATTTTGAGTTTTACGTTGATTTTGTATTGAGTTAGAAAATAATTTTCAGCTTTTGAATATTGATTGTGTGGCTCTAAGAATGTGTTATAAGTTTATTTTCTTAAGTTTTTATGCCGTACCTCACTAATATGGGTTAAAGAGGACTTTACATGAGCATTGATGATGTTTATATTTTCTTATATAATTCCTTTAGTACGAGCGAAATTATTAGGATATAATTGTCTCTTTTAAAAAATAGATTGGTTCGTTGGAACATTTTTAATTATAATTAATAAACTAAATTAGTAAATTAACTTTTCTCGTAGAATCGACTCTTATTTGTTCTATACTAAATTGATTAACAAATTTGAAATTAAAATAAGGATTTAATTTGTATATGCTTAATGACAGGTATCATATTAACACTGCTATTGACCACAAAATTTTTTACAACATAAAATCATATTGTGCTTTCCACGGTCAATGTTAAACCCTTTTTCTTTTCTCAAAATGCCTCAGCTGACTGGCAGTATTTAGGAATTTGAAAAGGACAAATTGTTGCCTTTAATAAGAACACAGACAAATTAAAAAAAAACCTAAATAAATGTTCCAAAATATTGAATGTCCATTAAGCTTTTAGAATGGTGTTTGATTTATTCTCATCCTTGGCTAATGACTTATTTATACTTTCTTGAACAGTGTAGCGCAGTACTCAATCAAAAAGCAAAAACAGAAATGATAATCTTTTAGAACAAGAGAAAAAAAATGTACTAGAAAAATAAGCTTACGGAGTAAGAGGAGTTCAGATCCCCTGTCCAATATTATGGTGTCTTATTGTGTCCAATAAATCTCAGAAATTTATTTATGTAAGGCCCGCATGAGACCCGCGTGGGTCTCGCAAAATAAATGGCTAAGATTTCATGAGATAGAATAAGACAGAGTAAAACTGGACAGAAGATCTGGTTTCGACTAAGAGTTGTTTCATTTTCACACCCTTCTCGAAAAGATGCTCTATCACCAAAATGAATATACCTTCATTTGGTTGTATATATTCTCTTATTTTTCAAGTGACCTGTCAAACTGCTATCAGAAATTCTCACTTGCCTTTCTTTTCTGTAAAAGGTAATGGTCTATGTAGAAAGTCCAATAAACTTATCAACAAATAAATGTTGTTATTATTATAAACAAATAGCAGCAAAAGTTATCTGCTAAAGATGCGTTCTTTCAAATGCAAGTTCACATTATTGCAATTGCGGGAATCATTCATTTCAATGGAAAAATAATGGTCCTGCTGGACACAGATGTTAAAGCAATTATATTATCTGGAATCATATTGAGCAATATTGTAATATAGTCGAAATCATGTTGCACAATTACCAGCTAATTCATGTATACCTGACATTCATTAATTTTATTTCAAGACTAGATGATACTAACACGCTACACCTTAAACCCTTCCTTTTTTCCCCTTTTTCTTTTCCAGTTTTGTTATTTTGTAATTTCAATGATTAAATCTAGCTACTGCCTATAAAAACACTCACACTTTCTCCTTACTTATTTGACCAACATGTTTCAGCTAAGGTGAAAGCCAAACCCACTAGCCAACATCGATCCAAGTCCTGCTATGGCATTTACTCATCCTTCTCATCCTTCAGACCAGGCTCTTGCCATATTAGCCATTGCCTTTTGTACCCTCGTAGGAACAGCTTTCCTGATTGTTGGCTACTACGTTATTTTCCACACATGCTGTTCCCAGAGACACCAACTTCATCTTCCAAGCTGGTTCATAACCAGATCACCTACAGAATCAGATTCATTCATAGCCCTCTCCCCAGACATACGGAGTCGTGGGCTTGATCGATCAGCCATACGAAAAATTCCCATGATTCAATACAGAGTTGATCGGGACAAAAGCACGTCTGCATGTGTGGTCTGTCTCAATGAATTTGAAGAAAAAGATGTGCTTAGACGTCTTCCCAAATGCAGCCATGCGTTCCACTTGGATTGCATTGACGTTTGGCTCCAAGGTAATGCAAAGTGCCCACTCTGTAGAACTAGTATTTCGGGGTCTACTAACTATCCTTTCCTCGACAAGATCGTTGCACCAACTTCTTCTCCTCAAGGTTCGCACCCCTACAGCGATAGTTTTGCTGGTGACGACGATGATTTTGTTGTCATTGAGTTGCGTGGACAGCGTGAACAAGTTTTAATACCTAATAGGCTCCGAGAAAGTGACAGTTCAGGACTAGTTCAGGAGCAATTTAGGACTCAGTTATCAATGAAGGCACTAGAGAAGAAAAAAGAGCGCCAACATTTTCCAATAATGGGTGATGAGTTCGTTGACGTAAGAGGGAAAGACGATCAGTTTAGTATCCAACCCATCAGGAGATCTTTCTCGTTCGATTCTGCGGTGGATCAACAAATATATTCGGGTGTCCAGAGATGCGTTCAAAGTCAAAGATCGTTTATTTCATTCGTTAATGGCCGAGGATCAAGTAGAATCGTACCTTCAAGTGAAGTGGAGCCGTGAAGTTGGGTTGATTTTTTAGTTTGTATTTCTATTTTGTTTCCTTATTGGCAGTGGGCTACTCACTGAAATTTTAAAAGCAGGGGTGTAAGAGAATGATTGTGAGGAAGCACTAGGGGTGAATGTTTTCCTCTCCCCTCATCAATGCGTATGATTGCGTCTCAACACTCCTTGGATGGCAGAAAGAAAGAGTGAAGAGAGTGTCCCCTTCCCTGGCTGAAGTGAGAATAAATTAAAGATGTAGTAGTGATTGTCATTGTCATGTTGCTAAAAAGCATACAAGCATTATTATTTCTAAGCAAAGGCTCGAGAGAAAGCACTGTAATCACTTCACAACATACATATATATAGACACTACCCTGTTTTGTAAAATTGTAATGACTCGGTCGCAACTGTTCATATACATTCTGGTCGTTAAGTTAGCGAACTGTATCAGATTCATGCAATACAGGATAGAATAAAAAATTTGGGAGATGATGTAATCCAGTTGTCTTCTCCAGTTGCAATCCCTACAAATATTTCCACTTCCAGAACATACCTCAAAACTGGACCATGCAAATGATGGATTTGATCCTCTGTGAGATCTAAAGATATCTCCAGCCAGCCAAAGAAGCATTTTACTACATGCAGATAGGACCAGCAGACGAAGATCACAGAATTCTCTTCCTTCCTAGGGGATAAATAATTAAAAGAATCCGAATGCATATAAATGAGTGTCTGGAATATTATTAACAAACTACAATTGTTTCTAATTTTCTCTGTACAGTTTGTAAGACTTGAAATGACTGCTTCAAGTCAAAGTTACATTTCTAAGCGGGGTGTGAAGCTTGTTTCCTTATCTAATCTCAATGAATCTATGTGCAAAAAATAAAACATAAGTTCCCCCTATCCAAATGAATCAAATGCGTCAGAAATCCAGATGCATTCCACAAACTACATGGACATTTGACATTAATACTCGTCAGGTTCTTTGAATCACGTGGGACTTTCAGGAGGTCTGCTGCTATAAATATTATCAAAATGGAGACTAAGGTTGTCCCCTCCTGCTTCAAGGTCGTCATTATAGTAAACAGTGTGGGATAATTTCCTATCAAAATTTAGAGTTGGGATGTTCCCTACTGCTTCAAAATCAAAGTCGTCGTTATAATTAGTGTAGGACAACTTGCCAGCTTCTTGATCTTCAAAGCTCCTCTCAGAGAAATCGTCATTATAATTATGTGCAGGAAAGTGGTTGAAATCAGGAGGTTCAAGAAAACTTGCCTGAAGCCGTGTGTTCTTTGGACTACTTCTAGCCCACCAATGGTTTCTAGTAGTATGGGGAAAGTTGCTGGAATCATGATGCCTAAACACACTTTCCCTGAAGAGAGGGGTAGATGTAGAAACCCCCAAATGTGTTTCTGATCGGTCCTCACAATGGTGAGCCCAGTAATCTTCTTTACATCTGCCTCCATTTTGAATCTCGTCATTTATCATCCAAAACTCATCAGGATGCTGCTTGTTCAATTCAGATGGAACAGCTGCAGCGTCTTGTGTATGATTAATTGAAGTATGGGGTCGAGAGATATAATACAAATCAAGTAGGTATGGATAATTCTTATGATCTGCATCAAACAGCCACAAAGGATCCAACTGAAACCCATTTGTATAGTGCAGCATTTCACTTGAAAATATGTTATTGCTATCTCTAGGACCTCTCAGGCTTCCACGCCATGTTATGGGAGGAAAGTACACATGTCTTACACCTTTTCCCTGTAAAATTTGCTCCCTGAAAGTCCTGAGATTCATTTGTAATTGCTTTCCATCAAATTTTGGTTCCCATGAAGGATAGTCCATCTGGAAACTGCACCAAAAGTATATGGAAGTTCAGTATAGATTACTGCAGGGAACTAAAAGCAGGTCCCCGATACATTTTAAGTTAGAACACCGAAACATGAGAGAGAACAAGGCATAACGTACATGCACAAATGGACGGAATAATTGTCTGATAAATGAAAGATTATACAAGATGACTCAAGTTGATCACAAAACTACTAAATAAAGATGCCAGTCATTGAACTTTGATTGAAACAATGATTCGCCAAGCACATCAAAGAAAGTGAGAAATGTGATCTTTGCTCATGGAAGTTGCACTTCATCTTCAGCAAATCTTAGTCTAAAATAACCAACATCACCCTTCTCCTCTTCCTTCTTTTCCTTTAGGAAGTGTCGAGCTATACTCTTTACAAGAAATTATTAATCAAGCAACTTTCAACTAAATCAACATACTAGGAATCTGGTTATTGAGACAGAAAAGGAGTAGCTCATTAAGGTAGAGTTTGGATTAGACGTTGGGAGGCAGTAGATATCTGAATCACTCCCAACCAACGAAAGAGGAGCTCGGTAAGTTTTTGAGATAGCTTTTCCACAAGTAGGGGTGGATGAATTCAATAAACTGATGTATTTCCAACACTTACGATGTCTAAGAAGTTCATAGTGTTTGAAGTGCTTCAAGATGTTGACTTCTATGTCATTGACTTAACTGAGATACATATATATTTATGTCTCATATATATTATTCAATATACAAATATGTGAAATAATTCTCTTCTAAAAAATTTGTCACTTAAGTTATCCAAATCCAGATATGTTGTTCTTCCAGGAAACATTTTTAATGACTTAAAAAGTAAAATTTTATAATATTGATCATTTTAAAAATCAATACCAATATTTAAAATAAAATACATCATTTTTAATAAACATAGCATTATGTTTGTAATAGAATCCTTAAGTATTTTTACAGTACAAGATACTACTGTGATGAAAAGTAATTACATAAAATAAGCATGTTGTATTCATAATTGTCATTTTGCATCTGGTAGGAAGTTGTCATCTGGTTTTACCATACATTCTAAAATTCTTCAACTATCAGCCATGAACCAACTATTATCAGCTAATAACTTTCGCCTATAAGCTCTCAGCTATGAGTTAAGTTCAACTACGAAATCACATAGACTCTAAGATTCCCATACAGATAGAACCATAGCAAAAGGAATCTAAAGGAACAAATTAAAGTAAATGCATACCTCAAAAATGATTTTTCCATCTTCCCTTGAGAGCTCCTTTTGGTTCTATGAGTATTATAGGGTGAACCATAATTGCTATTACCATGCCTATGGAAATCAAAGGAGCTAAAACTGCACAAAACCAAGTACAACAAGTGATGCATGTTAGCATTGAGAAGAAAACCAGTTTAACCAATTTTTTTAACAATTAAAGCATCAAAGGAAATGGCATCACATCTGTGAATTGCAAGGAAAACAGACCAACCTGCATACGGAGCCAACTCCTTCAATATCAACTGTGAAATCTGATATGAACTTTAGGATATCATCTAATCGCTACACATAGCAAAGAGCATTGGTTGAAAAATAGCATATAATTAAGAAATAGAGTGCTTCAAACAACTAGTTGCTACCTTTGGGACAACAAACATAAGTAAGTATGGAGTGAGGAGAACTGATGCCATCTCCTCAAGTAGCATCCTTCCAGTATACTGCATCAGAAGAGGATGGCATTCAGTGCACAAAGAAAGAACTCTAAACTATCAGTTATTGTTTTTATTCTTTTCAAGAAGCAGAAGTTCTAAGGCCTTATTAATACTTATGTTCTAGTGTTACTACATGAACTTCTGTAGTATTACCTGAAATAAGATTTCAAACTCTATTCGCACTGTTTCTGTATTTTCTTTACCACGCCAATGCTTGGGCATATAGTGTGTATGTTGGACCACCATAGACATAGCCCTTTCAGGATCAAGGACCAGGACTTCATCTGCTACTGCTGCTCGACTGACAGCAGTTATGGTCCCAAAAACAGCTGCATACCAAAACAAGTTGCGACCAAATATCTGGAGTATACAAAAAATAAAAAAATAAGACAAATTTGATGATCATTGCCACCAAGACATACATGCCACATCTGCAAAGGCAGTTGGGAGGAGTATACTTACATGGCCCTCCAATAGAGATTCCTCCAGAAATGCAATGATTATAAGTATGGCTGCAAAGCCTCCAGAGACAAAAGAGATAAACTTTGCAATGATTGAAATAATAGGTGATGGAAATTGTTTTAGATAATCTGATGCATGTACTGCACAGCTATCAATCCGATGCTTGAACAGATGCTCAACCTGTAAAACAAATGGACAAAATAACCTATGCAGTCTAGATTTCAAATATGGATCTACATAACAGGGATGATATGTCAAGTTCTTTTCATTTATTTTACTTTTGGTAAAGCTAATATGAAGATAACTTTCCATTCTCATTGACACTTACCTAATCTTTCATTTAATAATTCTTGTTAGTATGAGAATCATAGAAAAAGTATCCTATGCCAGTGGTCAATAGCGTCCCAGTAGAAACCCGTAATTTGCAGAAGTGAAATAATGTTCTCAAATGAAGACTTTTGGCAAGATAATCTCGTTACAACAATCACACAAAACACTTTGTGAACAAAGTATTTGCAACGATTATCCTGGATAAAAACTGGTGCTCTAAAAACAGGCCTGGCCAATTAGTAATCCTCATCTTCATTTGTGAATTTAAACTGTTGTATACTATGTTAAACATTATTGTTTTGCTAACCTTGGTGTATATTGATTGTCTGTGGTCTTTTATTTAGCTTCGAAGTTGTCATTTCAAGTCCCTGTCATTACCTTTTGATGCAACTAAATATCTATGGTTTTTGCAAAAAATAACTGACTAGTTTGAAAGCTAGGCTTCAAATGAAGAAAGGGGTGTGCTCCAACCATCTGAAATAGCAAGACCGCTGTAGATTGTTACATCTAATCTTAATAATATATCTTATCATTTTAAAGTCCAATTAAACCCCAATCTTATAATTGATTAAATAAGTATTACTAGTTTAATTAAGGTTTGATCATGATAAACTCATGGCTCTTTTGACCTTTTTCTGCAACACTGCTTCAATTCCAGTTTTTAAAATATTGATATAAATATTGCTAAAATCTTGAAGGTAGTTGGATTAGGTCTTCAATTTATTCGGACGAAAAATTTTAAAGGAAAGAAAGAAAAGAGATGAGTACAGAACTACACCTCATTGAACTCCCTTAAAATCCACCTTGATAAATTTGACCACCTGCGAGATGATGCTGTGCTAGGATGATTATAGAACTGTTCAGCATGTCTTAGAAAACGAGAAAACAGCATGAATGTGAAAACCAATGGCGTGAGGAAAATTGAGAAAATGCCGGCCACATTAAACCAAAACTTTAACGCTCCACGGTTGGAGATGAAATCCCTCTTAAGACAAAAGTGTTTGCTAGAAAGGGAAAAAAAGACAGACAAACATGAGTACTGTCAAACGGACAAAGCTCCAAAAAGTTCACATCCTGTCAGGCATCATGTATAATGCAACATACCTGTCAAACATGGGCTGCAGTATTAACCAATTCAAGGTCCATTCAAGGGTCTTTGTTAATATCAAGCGATGGTGTGATCTATTTGAGCCAATTTTAACAGTGGGACCTGCCTCTGGAAACCAAGATGGTAATGGAAAAGCAAGCACCCCCTTGTTGATCATTCCAATCAGGTAGTTTTCCTTTCGCATTAGTCGCATGACCACATCATGAGCAGAAAGATCTTTAACCACACAGAGGTGCTGTGAACTTTGTAACTGTACAACCTTTTCAAGAATTGTCGGCCATCCCATGGTCTGGATTTCATTATCAGTAACGTGAAGACTACAAAATAATAAAGTTGAGGTCACAAAATGATAAAAGATCATGTAGAAAATATAGAAGAAAATCTGAATCCAAGTTCAGAATGACAAAACGGGACCAACCTGTTGTAATAAAACTGACGAACTCCAATAATGCCCTTTAACTGGACAAAAAATCTCAGGAAGTGGAAAATCCAAACAAGAAAAGACAGTACCAAATATATAAGAATTAGTACTTTTGAGAACGTCATGGGGATCAATGGGTGCTGATGAAGCGCCTCATTAACAAGATCACAAGGCTTGACCCCAGATTCAACTGCATCCATCCCACACTTGGCATTACGAAGACCATTCCAGTCAACATATAGTAAGAGAAACCCCGAGAAACAGATGATGAAAGCCACGCTCAGAAGCTCAACTACCCACTTTATTAGAATGCACCAAAGCCCTTTCTCACAATAGTAATTGTAAAGCCTTTCAAAAAACAGGTCTAAATTAGAAATTGGTTCTATATTCAAGCTTTCACCATTTAGAAGCCCTGACGGGCTCTCACTGCCAGGACTTGGGACCCTTCCATACCCAGACAATTCAATCTCTAAAGGCGCATCCTTAAGCAAGCCTGTTTCCAGCGACAACTCACCAGAACCCCTCCATTTGAACATGCTAAGAGCATTAGCACCCTTTTGCCGACTGAACATCATTTGCAGACACTAATTGTGGGAAAAAACATCCAGTCCATTGCACAAGCCACATAAAGGTCAATTCAAACTGCTGGAAGCAAGAAAAACAGAAATCAATTATGCGTTAACTTGAAAGTACCACATAAACAAACCTACGGTCTTGATCAACAACCATACGTGAAAAATTTTGGCCTTGATTTTTCATTTAATCTTTCTAGGAGTTAGAGTTATATATTGGGGGACCGGAGTAGTATTACTTACCAACCCATTTTTTTCTAGTCTTTTGTTGGGAAAAATGTATAACACTATGTTCCTCTAATGCATACAGAATCCTCCATAAAAGAAAATCAGAAAGCTTTGTGACTACTTAATAATAAGACAACGAAAAATGAAAATGAAAATTGAAGTGCTAAAATGGAGCAGAGCTAAGAAGAAAACAATTGACAGATTAAATAACTATAAGTGTTGAGTTACTACCATTTTCCATGCTCAACTTTAGGAACAGCTAAGTACCTCTTCATTTTCCCAGCTTCAAAATATAAAAACAATCAACTTCTCTTCAAGACTGTACCAAAAGATCCTTTTATTTTTTGGTCCCACTTTACAGTAAATGCAACAGCAGGAAGCGTACAGATAACCGCTGCTACTTCTTATTGATATTCTGCAACAAGAATTGATCAGTAAACGAAATTAGAGACACAGAAGCTAGACTTTTGAATGGCATAAAGAATATCAGTTCCCTAACTGGTGAAAAAGGAGCGAAGTAACAAAGCTTTTGAATCTAAGTCAATGACGTCGCACAATGCAAACGCAAATTGAGCTTCAACAACCAGATAACAAACATCAGCAAATTTATTTTGGTCTAAATGGAAAACCCAAAAAAGGGTAACCAAGATCACCTTCTTCAAAAAAAAAAAAAGGGGTAACCAAGATCAACCCAAAAAAAAAAAGTTAAGGGACGAAGTATGACGATGAATGGAATTTATTTATTGACTAGGAATCAACAGGCATTAGGGTTGAACTAATAATTACTAAAGCCTTACCACCAGATTTAGAATGAAATGAGCTAAATTTGGAGAGTTACAAGCCAAGCAAAATTGCCCATAAGCAAGTAATTCGGCTAAACCTCAAAGAAAGAAGTCTTTTATTATACGAGGAAGTCATGAGAGAGGATACGAAGAATGCAGTGTACAATATCAAGTAAGAATCGTCTAATAATTACAACCCAAAAGCCGACAAGACACGAAATTGCCTAAAACCCCGAAAAGGAGACACTTGGGAAAAATCGAAAAGAAACAGGCCAAGTGATGCCCACAACTCTGGAATCGAAACGAGGTGGGAGATAGAACATCATGTACCTGAGAAATTGAAGGAAGGAAAAACACCGTGAATATACAAGAGTAGAAACAGAGAAGGGAAGAAGGAAAAATAAGGAAATGGGAGGAGGGAGTTTGGTTGCGTGGACGAAAGAAAATTTAACTATGGGAAAGGAGGAACTTTGATATATACGTTTAATTTTGTTTGCTTTGCTACGTGTTAGAACTTAGAATAGGAAGAGGATCAAATTGGAAATTCCTCTTATCATAACTTTTTATATTCCGTTTGAGATTTATTTACTTGGATCTTTTCTATTGGGCTTTTGTTTTCTATTTCTATGCTAACCCATAGTTTGTAGTCATATCATATGGGTCCAAACTGGTCTTGGAGTCCTTAATGGACCCGACCCTACTTTTTCTTTTAATGTTTGAATAAAAATGTAAAAGAATTAATTAATTTTCTTCTTTTAATTTGAGAAAGAAAGGCATCAATTACCTGTCAGATTTCGCGGGAGGCAACGGAACTTTTTGGCGGGACTCTTACGTGGCAAAGTTACATGTCAGCATTCCCGCCAAGCAACCCTTCCTGCATATATCTTCATACACGCTCCCTTCCTCCTGCCTCCGTCGGAACTTCTCCGAATTTCTTCTGTCTCAACGATCACAAAGTCTTGCTGCCGCGATGAATCCGTCCCCCTCCCTCTCGACTCCTTCCAAGTCGAAGAAGCCACTCCTTTCCACCCCTAAGTCAAAGGTCGTCACCACCAAGACCCCCGATAAGCAACCGTGCCAGAGCCGATTACGCAACCGAAACGTGGCGCTTTCTGTGAAGGAAGTTCGTAAGGTGGCCCAAACACGCCCTGGCTCACCGCCCCATCATAATCAGCCTGATCGGATCAGAAAATCCGCCCGGAGACAGATCTCGTCTTGGCCAAATCAGAAGTCAAACCGTGCTGCCCAAGGACAAGAGGTGCCCATTAAGCTTCCCGAAAAGTAAGGAATTAGTTGGATTTAAGACTTGTTGTTGAGTGTGTTTGTGCATGTATGTAATTGTATTATATGTGCTTGAACAGGTATGAGATTTTGAGCGAGTTTTTTGATAGTTTGGATAGTTCGATCCGTTTGTTACGATTGAAGGGTTCTATGTCCACTTTCACCAACATATCCCCAAAAATCGAGTCCCTAACTGACAGGTATTTTTAATACCCTCTTTTTGATTTCATATGCACACAAGTGACTCTGGAGTCTTAATTGCTGTTCTTTTAGGAGGTTTTCTTATCGGCATTTGGCTCAAGTGAAGCATATTTTGCCTGAGGCTATTGAGATTAAGAGGGTTCTTACGTTTGACGAGCGAACATGCTGCATGAAGCCTGATCTTCATGTTACTGTCAACGTTGATGCTATTGAATTTGATGACAAGATAAAGTCTCAAAGCAAGCATATTCACTTGAGGAAGATATTCCGTAATCGGCTTGCTGAGTTTCATAATGCCCATCCGGAGGTATATCATATAATGATACTGTCATGTTTCTAGTCCTGGACACTACATAAGGATGTTACGATATGTGTCTTCGTGATTTTTTTGTAATGTCCTACGACTTTACAATTACTTCTATTGTTTGCAGGGTGATGAGGTTCCAGAGGAATTATTACCGGAGCCATTCAATCTCTCACGGCAGGACCTGGGTTCAAACATTACTGGCAAACCCACCTCATCACTGCCGTCCGTTGAGACATTGGCTGATGCAAAAGCAAGCCATGTCTCAAACAAATCCACCTCATCACCACCGTCCTTTGAGACATTGGCTGTGACATCTCATTTCTCGCCAACTTTCGGGAGACGGTTCTCTCAGAAAATTCCTCATGTTGACTCAGAAAGCATTCAACTAAAATCTCCTAAGTTGTTCCTCCAGCAATTAGCTTTTCAAGCTCCAGACCCATCCATCAACAATAATTCCTTCAATGAAGAAATCAGTCCTGTTCAATCCCCATCCAAAATCTTGTCTAGCACAATTAAGGAGAAAACATGTGCACCATCTACCCATTCATCTGGTGGTGTGTATGTGCCTTGCCTACCTGCAACACCAAATAAGGAGATTGAACCCACAGATGGCAGAGATGATTCTACAGAAAAACTGGATTCGATACAATCAACTCCTGCAAAACTGGTTTCTACTCCTATTAGGTTGATGTCTGCTACTCCCTCTTCAAATCCAGCCAAAAGATGTTATATGAGTCCAGATGATGATAGTACCAGTGTATCAAACAAGCTGGTTAGGCGTCCTCTACGAACCAAATCATTGCTTTTTGACACTCCTCTGGAGAATGTTGAGGGCGACCATTCAAAGACTGTGGATCTACCTGTTGATGATGAAATTTTGAATATTCTTCCTGAGAGTCTTCTCCAATCAGTAAGCTTGTTTACATCCTTCACCTCTGTGCATATTATTTAATATTACTGTGTTGTTACTTTCAAAACGATAATTGATTTGCTAGAACAAGGGCATACCCAAAGGTTCTTCTTTATGTGTTGAATTGTTGAACTTGAAACAAGGCTTGCAGTTTTTTCATCTGCTATTCTGCTCTATCCTTTCGTAATATCATCAGACACCACTGCAATCTTTTTCTATATCGAAGGCAAGTCTTTTTATCTATCCATGCATCGTAGAATCAACTCTTAACTGTCTTATGTCAATCTACTGCAGATAAGAGAAAAGGAGAGAAAGGCAAAAGAAGAGCACAATCCAGCCATTTCCCAAGCGAAGAGGCGGCAACAGATGATATCCTGCTTACCCAAGCTCTTCAACATGATTCATTTTTTCTTTCAATCAGTAAATCGATCAATTATCACGAAAGAGGAGCTTGTACACAAGATAATTGTTAGTCATTCTGACATTGTTGATAGAAGTAAGCACTAATAAACCTCAGGCTTCGTTTTTCATCTTTGGGAAAGTTGAGCTAAGCATGCTCTTTGTGACCTTTGTTATAGGAGAAGCTGAGGAGCAGTTAATTTTGTTGCTGGAAATAGTTCCAGATTGGATTTCTCAAAGGTCGGGAACTAGCGGGGATTTGCTCATCTGGTAAGCATAATTAACGCGTGATGGAAGTTTCTTCTCTGTGTCTTTATGATTTAAATAATCGCTAATGCTATTTTTTTTCCATGCAGTATAAACAGAACATCAAATGGTGAATCTATACGTGCTCGCCTTGAACAAGCCAAGTGAGCATCGGAATGCTAGAATTCTTGATATTAAATTAAGATGCCTATCAGGGATAGAAAGCGTAAGATGGTGTACATACTTTTTGTTGGGCTAGTCCTAAATGCTTTCAACTTACCTTATATGGTTGGAAATGATTGTCAGGGGACTAGATATGGTGACAAATACTGGTCCTTGTTAGTTGAATGAGGATAGCTCCCTAGCCATTCATCATCAAAATGTGACTTTGGAATAGAATAGATAGTCATCGATCAATAGGGATTAAGATTCAGAAAGCTGATGAACTTGATGTCAAATATCTTTTTAAGTTCGTAAACCTTTGGTTTCGACATCTTCACTATTTAAAACTTTCTTGCAATGAGGAAATTATATATTCACACTAGAAGAATTAATAAAAGTATTTTTATGAACACTTTATGACATGTACAGAAAGGCTTTACATTGACCAAGAAAAAGCAACTATTCAAGTAAAAAACTATTATCATTAAAGAAAACAAATTATCTTCTTTTATGGTTGGGAACTACAACTACCTTATTTGAAATTTCAAGTTACACAGTGAACCTTTTCTATTCATTATGAATGTTAAAAAAAAACTTGTGAGACTAGATAAGTAGAAGTAAAGTAGAGTGCTGCCAGGGTGAGAAGTGAGAACAACCACAAAATTTTATTTGTTAATCTCCCTTTCTTATTTACTGTCAAAAGTTTAAATACAAAAGAATGGGTCACCTTTGATCCTAAGTTTTTCACCAGTCATTTGGACGTATTTTAGAAACGTTAAATTATAATCCAACTTTAAGTGAAAATTCAAACAAGTATGTTATACCTAACAATTATTATTATATTCAAGTAAGTGGATCTCATTTGTCACATCATTTGATGGGACACGTGGGATCAACTTTTTAATTAAAATAAAAATTTTGATTTTATATAAAGAGTGGGGCCTAGCATTTAATTAAACGTAATCAGATCGTTAACCTTAAGGATTAGATAATTGATTATTTTGTTGACATTAACAAAATTTAATCGTCATTTGTTGAATTTAACTTAATAATTATCATTAAGTTAACAAAGATTTAGTTAAAATGAGTTTTATATAATTAATAAAAAAAATAATATGACAATGTTTTGGAATTGTGTCATCGTGCCTTTAGCAAGCTTCTGATAATCAGCCATCGTTCTCCATTGGCCCCATTGTTACTGGTCACAGGCAATGAAGTTGGTCATTGTTCTCCATTCGTGCCATCATTACTGGCCACTAGCAGTGATAACCATCGTTCTCCATTCGCGCCATCACTTTACATTTGAGTTAACTACTAGCAGAGTAATTCTGCGCAAATGCGCAATAAAAATGCTCAGTATATTTAATTGAAATTGAAATGGGAAATAAATTTTTTTTTAACTACATATCTAGTGCTAACATTTGTAGTATAAAGATAGCTTAATCTATAAGCTTTTTAATTTGTCTCATAAAATTTTCTCATCTGGATGGCTACCTGTTTTAGATTGTTGAAGATCTCTATGATTCGAGCAGTTTCATACATCTCGATATAGCGAAGAACATGTGAACTATTATGTGCTTTTTATTTCGTGCATGGTATCTAATAAGTAATTCATCTAACTCATTTTGACGATCGTATGTTTCTTTTATGGCATTTTTCAAATATCTTTTGCGTTCGAAATAGCTGGAATCTATATCTGCCATTAAAATAAACAAATCAGTGTATAAATGTCAAAATTATTTC
>JAOSBP010000004.1:12656239-12670613 GCA_027563825.1 Erythroxylum mucronatum | reverse complement strand
ACCGGATCCCATCAGAACTTCGAAGTTAAACGTACTAGGGCCAGAGCAGTACCAGGATGGGTGACCTCCTGGGAAGTTTTGTGGAAACTTTTCATCCCTTCCCTACGGGTCAAAAGGGGAAAAGCAAAATCGTGCGGGTGCGAGGCCCTAGAGGCCTAGACCCAAAGCGGACAATATCTGCAAGCGGGT
The DNA here is from genome assembly GCA_027563825.1 of Erythroxylum mucronatum. NCBI lineage: Eukaryota > Viridiplantae > Streptophyta > Magnoliopsida > Malpighiales > Erythroxylaceae > Erythroxylum > Erythroxylum mucronatum. Next base: position 12,670,424 of record JAOSBP010000004.1, on the reverse strand, counting down.
GGGTGCAAGGCCCGAGAGGCCAAGGCCCTACAATTGGTATCAGAGCCAATACCCGAGCGATATGCCAGCGAGGATGTCTGGCCCTCAAGAGGGCTAGAGGATGCGGCATAGGCATCCCATATCGACTGGAGAGGAAAACGAAGCATGCTTTATGAGGATGTGGAAAACTCTCCCTTACAGGCGTGTTTTTCATGTCCTAACACACCGAATCCCATCAGAACTCTGAAGTTAAACGTGCTAGGGCCAGAGCAGTACCAGAATGGGTGACCTCCTAGGAAGTTCTGTGGAAACTTTTCATCCCTTCCTTACGGGTCAGAAGGGGAAAAGCAAAACTATGTGGGTGTGGGGCCCTAGAGGTCGAGGCCCAAAGCGGACAATATCTGCAAGCGGGTGGGTGCGAGGCCCGAGAGGCCGAGGCCCTGTGGACGCGAGGTCCAAGAGGCCGAGGTCCTACAACAAGATTAATTCCCTTTAAGTATAACTTCAAACCTCAAGAATAAAGAAAATTAACACACAAAAAGATAGAAAATAAAAACACTAACAAATTTGTGAGCAAATAAAGGGGAAAATACTAGAAAAGATTCAGACAATATAGAGTTTAAGGTAGAGGATGTGATGAAACGACAAAAATAAATGACAAAATGGATGAAACCTAAAGGAGTAGTGGAAATTTAGAGTTTGAATGAAATGGATCTTTTAACTTCCATAACAGATGGAGAATTGGGAATTTCAAATGTAGGAAAATCTTGATATAATCTTTGCGACCAACATTTTGTCTCAATCAAGGATTCTCTCTGATTTAGGATTAGGCAAAGATCTTCTTGAAGATATTTCCAAGATTTTTGTTCCGACGGGATTCTCTTTGGTTCCTTAACTTCCCATAACCTCTCATTCATGTTTAAGAATCTGACTAATGGTCTTTTTTTACAAAAGGTCAGGAGAACTTATATAACATATATTTAGTTTACTTAACCAAACATATACAAGAGGCAATTGTTGATAGACTAAAAAGAAATATAACTTATAACTAAAAGGAGCCTAAAACAAGAAAGCTCAACAAATGTTTAACTAGAGAATTCGTAGATGGCAAAAGTATAGAACATGGAGGATGAACGTGTTGGGATTAAGTAACAAACATGATGAAGAGATAGGGCTAAGTAGGCTAGAAGTTAATAAGTTACAAAAGAGATGCTTAAGGCTGAAGTTAAGAGAGTAGTGGTAAGAAGTCGGCTAGAACGTGAGAACTGAGGAAAAACTACCGTAAGTTGAGAAGAGTATATAAAATCACTAGCACCATGATACAAAGGTAACACAAAATCTTCATAAGACAACCTTAAATACACAACAAAACAATCAAATTATTAACTTTCAGCTTTCTTTACATGGTTCATTTTCATTATCCCAAATTCTATTCGAAGCTTGTACTTTCCGTTTGTTTAAATCAAATCGTTCCTTACTTTAATACATTTTAACATTGCCTAAAACTTCATTTTTTAAGTTTTATAAAGCTCACTTATATCATCGACAAGAAGTTAAATACAAATTATGGGCCTCCCTAATATGCACGTATTCCAAATTAACACCAACAACAACACAGTACCTATAATATATTTTAGCCCATTAGCTTTTATTTTTTAAGTTAAAGAGTTTTTTACAACAAGAAACCAAACTGGAACGAGCTTGTCTTATAATGGGGTATTTTGGCCCATTAATTAGTTGTCTTCGCCGGAATTTTAGTTATGGTCTAGATCAATGTTACAAATGAAATATTGGCCCATTAGTTGAATTTATATTTTATATTTTATATTTTTATAATTTATAAAAACTATATAAAAAGTTTTGACTTTCAATATATTTTCATCGATACATTAATAATATTCATTTATTTAAGATTATTTAAAATTTTAAGATAATATTATTTCAAAAATAAAATTATTTTAACAGTAAATATGTACTAATTGTTAAGATATTATTAAATTAAAATTTTCAGAAAATTTTACTTATTTACATTTAAATCTTTAGTTAAAATTTTATTCTTAAAATTTTCGTGTTCTTTATTTTTTGAAAATATGTTTTAAAAAACAATAAATAAAAATAAAATCAATAATTTATAGATTAAAATATATTTTTATTCTTGTTATTTAAAAAATGATCTTTAAAGAATTCTTATTTGTTTTCATTAGAATTATCTCACTTCCACCCGGCTGTTTAACTTGCAAATTTTTCTTTTGAGTTAAGGATGGGTGGAGAATTTAAGAAAAGGAAAAAGAAAATGTGAAGTCTAACACAGCTCACCTACAACTAACATCAGTTGAAGGCAACATTTTCCTAATGATTAGGTAACGCACATATTGTAGTACACTTGCTTATCATCGAATCAGTGACAAGAATAAACAAAACAAAGCTAGTCAAGTTTGTAGTGGCTTCTCAACTTTATCCAGTCCGTTGAATGACTAAGGCCACTAAGCCCACCTTATCTTCCAAGTGTACACAAATTTGATTACGCATCTAATCCTAACCGAATTACTTAGAGGCTATAAACTTACGAAGCATTCCATCGTCAATTTTGATGGTGGGTAGAAAGCACTATTACACAAAATAAAGCACTTGCCTCTTTTTGACTGTATCATCCTAGATTTTCATGCTTAATACGGTCAATATTGCAATTAGAATTTCCACTAATGACTGAATGATATCAACATACAGAAGGTACTTAACCATTGTGTGCATGAGCATGATAGGTCTTTTAAGTAACCATGTTTTTAATTATAAAAATCAATAGATAATATTAATAGTGATTGAACCCAACATGATGATTACTATACACTATACTTTCTAAGCCGTTTAATCTGATCACCATCACCTACTTTAATTGGGGGATCCTCTTCCTCCTTCCCCTAGCCTTATTCTGGCTCCCTCCCATCTGAGTCATCCACTACTCAGATGGGAGGGGGCCAGAATAGAGCCAGAGAAAGGGGGACAGAAAATTTGTGGTCTTTAATTGTTCCAACTACTTAAGCTAACTTGATATTTTGTACTAACTGGGACTACTATGTCATTAAGAACAGCCCTAATCCTACGTTACATTGTAACCCATATCAGAAGAAATACAAATTTCAGACAAGAAAGATAATGTACTTGTTTCATCGGGCTAGCTACGTCTGTGTTCCATTTCTCCGCTTAAATGATTGACTTTTGCTTGTACAACTTCAATACAAGATTGAAGCCAATTATTTATTGTGCGTAGCATCAGAAAGCTTCGACAGATAGCTAACGTTCTTTTTGGTGCTAATGATCATTAGATTCCCTATGCTAGATTTGTTGGGGCCACTGTTAGTCATTACTGAGTTGAGCGAGTCAGCAAAAAAGCTTCAGAAAGTGGCCGTCCTCAAAATGAATGCACACCCGAGTTGACTCTTGGCAAAAGGCTTGGGAGCTGCTTTTCCTTCATTAAACTGTTTTCGAGGGAAAGCTAATCATACAAGTGTATTAGTTTATTGGGGGTAATGGCCAATGGTGTCGCATGTACATCATATAGGAACAGTTAATTTGAAATGGGTATTGCCACATTTTCTCGCCCATCTATATTGACTGAGAGATGATTATGATATAGATGAAGCCATTGCTGATCATGACTATGGAGACTCGCTAGTCATCCTCCTAGATTACATGTTGGTAAAAAGCTAAGCTAAGAGATCCACTTGGGATGATTTTGGTTCCCAACCCACCCTCAAGTAACAAAGTGAAGTTGGAAAAGTTAGGAGATAACATAATATTGCTCAAGTGCGGTCATGAGAATACAGTTATATTATCACAAGTTATGTTGTAAGGAATCTTTACATGAGAAACCATGTAATTCACACACACACACACGTATATCGATTTGGTTATAGATAGTTCATGGTTTGAATAACATGCTAAATTTATCGGCCTACTTATTCTTTTTCCTATTTCATATGTGTAACAAAATGGCCTATCATTTGCTTCACTAACTAAGCTTATTTGTAAACGAGCTGGAGTGATTATTACATGAGAATATTATTATTGTTTTACAGCAATTAAAGTTAATAATTGTTGCTTTTAATCAGACATTCCTATCTTTTGAATACCAAACCAAACAAATTTGAAATTAAGATAAACTAAACAAATGAAGAAATATGCATGATGGTGTTGATGTTTTGACCTAGCGGACATGGAAATGAGAAAGAAGATTGAAAGCTACACTGGTAATATTATTGTATTGTAATATCATGCTCACATCGAGCAATGGAAGAAGGACACACAACTGAGCAAACCATTATGATGCCTAGTGAATTAGGTGAGCTTCAAGATTTGCTGGAGACCAACTAAATCTTTAAGGCCCGGAGCAAAATCTTTAAGGCCCGGAGCAAACACCGTAATTAGGTGACCTGGTGTTTTATATGATTGATCATGTCTGTAACTTTAACTCACCATTAACCTTTTCCTCTCTCTCTCTCGCTTTTTTTAGCTAGGAAGTTCATTAACCTTTTTCTCTTATCTAAATTTCCTCGTGAAATGCTTCCTTTTGTATATTTGTTCTTCATTAGCAGTAAATGTAATGTGGCCCTAATCCACTTATTGCATAAAATTAAAATGATTAGATATCAATATATATATATGATGATAATGATGGTGATAAATTTCAAAGTTTGCCACTGTCGTGAGATCTGGACAACGATGCCCAGTTGGTTGTTTAGTAGAGAAAACTAGTTCATAAATATGTCAATAACATTACCATGTGTATAATCACAACACCAGAGCAAAAGAACACAAACAGATACCCTGCCATGCTCACCCAAATCATCGCTGTCAAATGCCACTCAATTACCATCAACAGGCCATGCCCTTTGCTCTTCCTTCTATTAAAGAAAATGGTAGTTATAAACTCAGGTGTATCTCTAACAAACATTATGGAGTGCGGCGATGAGGACTGGGAACCGTAATACAACTTGTTTTGCCCATATATACAAAAAAGTATATATATGAGATGTTTGAAAAGGAACAAGGAAGACATATTTTCCTTTCTCCAAAAAATCATATAAATGGGCATCATTTTGTTGAACCAAACAAAGTGCAAGTGTACGTATAACATAACCTATTGCTTTGCTTTTCTTTCCTTTCAATCTCTCTCATCGCATAATGAAAAAGGAAGGAGGCCTGTTTCTGTTACTGTTGGGTTTTTTGTTTGTTGCGTGATGCGTAGGATAAGAAAGACATGTCCAGAAAAACTAAAATGAACAGGGTGCGCAAAAGACCGGCCAGGCCTAGGCTACTATATATAAAATTGCATAATTAAATTCAATTCCCCCGAACTACACTACATTACACGTACACACCCTTTAACTTTCTCTCAACAGAAACCGAGCACCTTGCCTTCTCTCTCTTAGCCTCCCCAGAATAACCACCCAAATTCCTTTTTAACTTGTCATCCCTCCACTGTTGGCAGCTCTAGTTTGTCTCTTTCATCCATGTCGTCCGATATAAACTAGAGAGTTTTACCGTACCAATTCGTTCGTTTCCGTTTACAAATAATTTCCAAGTGTTCAATGATTGGTTTCATTTCATGGCCAAACGCGTTGATTGTACAGAGAAAGTGAGCTTGTGAACTCTTTTTGGGACTGCGAGATCGAAGGTGTTGGGTAGGGGGTAGCGAGCGAGGAATGGGTAGAGATCGACTGCTGCAGGCAACAGTAGGACCGCCGATGAAGGTACGTGCGGGTTTACGGAGAAAGCAGGCTGGTAGAGGCTCGTATCGGGGAAGCTAGCAACTGGAGCTGGAGGGAGTGCCTTTTTTATCTTTTTTTTTGTTGTTGCCGGAGTGGGGTGGGAGCGTAGTAGGCTGGAGTTGTTTGTTTTGATTCACACGTTGCCGTTTGAGGAATCATGGTTACTGACTTACACCCTACTCTGAGGAGCCTCTGCCTCAATACGGAGTGGAAGTATGCCGTTTTTTGGAAGCTCAAACGTCGAACTCGATTGTAAGTTTTATGGTTTGAATTTTACTAGTGATCGTGATTTAGAGATCTTTTCTGTTGTGCATAGTCCATGTGTTATTGTTTGAAATATGTGTTTCTAGTTTTTACCATTGAACTTAAGATACTTGTCCTATTGATAAGCTACTGGATCACAATTGAAAATAAAATGTAGGTCACGAGCAGTGAGATAAAAAATGCTTACTTTTTCTACTTATGATTAATCAGTTTTGGAAGTTTAGTGCATTATTATTGAGTTGTTACTTGAAGATGATTTGCTGCTGGAAATGCTAAGTGTTTTTGAATTATATGTCGTAGTTTTTGCCCTCAGTTCGTATGTTTGGCAGGGTTTTAACGTGGGAAGATGCTTATTATGATAATTGTAAGCGACACGGTGCATCTGAGGGTAAGCTTCCTTGTGACAGTCTAGAAAACATACATACTTCACAGGATCTGCTTGGATTGGCTGTGGCAAAGATGTCGTATCATGTATATTCTCTTGGAGAAGGGTACGGGTCCATTCTTTCCATTTTGATAGTGACTGCTGCCCAGCAGCTTTACATTATATACTTTAGTGTATGAAGGATTTCAATTTCAAATTCGCTTGGTATGACAGTACTTATCAACATGTTTTGAGTTTGGTTTTGTTTGTCTATTAACCAGGATTGTTGGACAAGTGGCAGTCACTGGGAAACATCAGTGGATCTTTTCTGACAAGAATGCAATGAATTCCTTCTCATCATTTGAGGTCAGTATTATTATTGCTTTGGAATCATGTTAGATTGGCTGTGTTATTACTGTACTGTTTTGTAGTTTTATTTTCTTTTCTGTTCATTCATCCTTTTCATTCGGTAAATTACAGTTTTCTGATGGGTGGCAAAGTCAATTTTCGGCAGGGATCAAGGTATGGCTATTTTCTTTTTCAGCTGTCCATATTGATATGCGATGGCTTATTGACCATTCCGATGATTACCAAACAGGAAGGCTGTTCCTTTTGTGTGTTTTAGTTTATTATGGACTGTTCTCAGACTTGTGATCTTATCGAAATTTTTACTCTGTGAAATAGATTATTTGAACTTACTCTCTTCTCTTTGCTTTATATACCCCATAATAACTTCAATAATCAAATCAAGTTTTGAGGTTCATGTCTTTACTCTTTAATGATTTTTATGTCCTATTGTGCATTTGATTTTCTGGCTCTATGCATTGAACTAGATGTCAAAGCAGTTCCTCTTTATTCTAGATATAGCATATGTTCTTTGATTTTAGACTGTTGTTGCATTGAGAAATCATTAATGAGCTTATTTATGTATCATCTTGCAGACCATCGTTGTTGTAGCTGTAGCTCCATATGGTGTTGTACAGCTTGGCTCGTTTAACAAAGTAAGATAATTTAAGAGCGCACTTTCTTTGATTTTCATGAACATGACTATTGCTTTGAGCTCCAAATTGGCATTTGAATTCTCTCATGAGATCCATTTAGGATAGACATTGACACCATGCAATTCTCATGTTCATTATGAATCAAATATAAACTGTCATGTTACTTCTCATCTTTTATATAATAGCAAATGTTTATAATAAGTTGAGTGGATGATTGAACAAGCCAGTAGCTGTCTAAGTTTTATTTACTGGGAAAAGGGGTTGGAAGAGGCTATAGTTAGATCTTGGTAATACTTTGCTAACATTTTGTTAATTTGCATGCTATTCTACACGGTAAGTTTTTGAAGGGAAAAAAAAAGGGGGCTCCTTGGAAAATCTTTGATGTGCTTGTGACTACTTGATGTTTGCTTGGTGCAATGTGTTCATCTTAATTTTCCTGGATTTAGATTTCTTTGTTCTGGAGTAATTGGTTAAAATACTGATTGCATGTCACTGAAATGTAGACTTTTCTGTTCCTTTTCTGAGTGGCTCAGGTAGTTGAGGATATGAAGTTGGTGGCTCGTATTAAAGATGCCTTTTTAATCCATCAAGATTTGTCAATCGTGAATGTTAGTAGTCTTCAAAAGTATAGAATGAGGAGTTCATTTTATCCGGTAAATATCCATCACTTCCCCTACCCATTCTATATGGGATTGTGTGTGAGCGTAAAGTTTGTGCATAAATTGTGCTCCCTATCAGATAGGTTAATACATCTACAAGATTTGTTGGCTTCTCCTTATGGTCGTGTGCACATGACTAACGCTTGAGTGCCTTCCTATTCTCAGTCAGGTTTACCAATGAAAGGTTCTGCTCTGGAGACTTTTCCTGACACTTTATGTTATCTTGATAGAGCTGCTAACAAGGAAGGCCCAAATGACCAATTGCCTATGTTTTCTGAGTTACAGAAACAACGTGATGATTCTTCTTACAGTTATTCAGCTTGTGAGAAGACAACTGAAGTGATCAATATCCATGATGGGCTTGATTTAATGGGGAATGATCAAAGTGTAAGCATTCTTCCATTGAAACTAAACAAAACATCTTTGGAGCATCAAGATCAAATAGGATTTAATTTGATCAGTTATATGGGGTCTGAAGAGGAGAACAGTGCCAAGAAATTGTCTGAGGGATCAAAAGAAGTTATACATGAACATACAAACAATTCAATTGAGAATAACATTAGAACGTGTGATGCCATGCTTCCAAGAGAAATATTCAAAACAGATTTCATGAAGCTCCCAGCAGAACTCCTTGATTATACTCTTTGTTATGGAGTTAAACCAGATCAACCAGACATGCATATGAATGGGTTATTGGACATACCTAAATCTTCCTGCATTAGCTTAAGGAAGGATTTGGAATATCAAACTGAATCAATTCACAACAATGCCTCAAGCACGTTTCTGAAGTTCTATGCAGGGTCAGAGTTGCATGAAGCTCTAGGACCAGCTTTTTCAAAGAAGTGTATGTACTTTGATTTTGGAGCAGAAAAGCCTGAAGCTGGAGATGTTGTTGAGATTTCAGCAGGGATGAACGAAAGCCAGATGACATTTGATAGTGGCTCAGAGAATCTTTTAGAAGCAGTAGTAGGCAATATTTGCTATGGTGGTGGTGATGTTAATAGCGAGGTATCAGTCTGTAGATCAACACAGTCTATGTTGACAGCTGAGAAAACGATGGACATATCCATTCAGCCAAAGTGTGACATGAACTCAACGGGGTGTTCAATTAGTCAGTTTTCTGTTGAAGAGAACATGCATAACTGCTCCAATTCAACAGAGTTGTGTGGTGCTAATTCAAAAGAATTTTCATCAGATTGCCCAAATACTTGTCGTGAGCAGTTGGATAGATGTTCAGAACCAGCTAGGAATAAGAAAAAGAGGGTTAGGCCTGCTGAAAATTCTAGGCCAAGGCCAAGGGACCGTCAACTGATTCAGGATCGTATCAAGGAGCTGAGAGAGCTTGTGCCTAATGGATCAAAGGTAACTTAACCTTTTACCAGCTGATTTTGAGTTTGGCATTTGCAGTTTCTGTTGTGCATCTCCCATGTGAAGTATTTTGAAGATTGTGAGAAAATTATGCAGTGTAGTATTGATTCACTACTGGAGCGCACCATCAAGCACATGCTCTTTCTTGAAAGCATCACAAAACATGCTGATAAGGTCAATAAATGTGCCGAGGTAAAAGTAAAGGATGAAGCAATTCAATTTTACGGTCCTGTATTACTGATGTCTGTGTACCATACTTATCTCAGTTGGACATCTTGAGCTCAACTTCAGCTATCACATGGAGTATTATTTTTATAATTTTTAGTCTTCCTCCCCTTCGATGTGATAATAATTACCTTATTGTTCAATTTTGCAGATACATCACAAGAGAATAGATGGCCCCTTTCATGAACAAGGTTCAAGCTGGGCCGTTGAAGTGGGTGGCCATCTAAAAGTTTCTTCAATAGTAATAGAGAATCTGAATAAAAATGGCCTGATGCTAGTGGAGGTAACGACAGGTTGGATGTCTAAGTTCTGTATAACTTACTATTCACTATTCATAACAAGTCAAAATTAGGATGTGTGCTTTTTGGTAATAGGGTTGCATTTTTTCTTTGTTAAATACATCAACAAAAAGGACCTCCAAACGGAAAGACCGCTTCTTGTCAGGTTTGATTCCTCTGATTGGATGTGTGCAGATCTTGTGTGATGAGTGCAGTTATTTTCTTGAGATATCAGAGGCTATCAAAAGCTTAGGTGTGACAATCTTGAAAGGAATTACAGAACTTCATGGTGAAAAGACATGGATGTGTTTTGTGGTCGAGGTAAGGTTTTAATTCTTTATGAATTATCTGGCTTACGGGGGAAGGAGACGTTCACGGACTTAGTGTTTGCCCTTCATTATTCGAAAGTATATGCACAGTATGCTTGAGTACATGCATAGTCTTTTATTTTTCATAAGCAATGATCAAAACATGCCCTTTAGTGTACAAATTATGTTACGTACTTCATGACCCATCTTGAATTTTTATTTGCAGACAAACCACATAAAAAGATTTTATGTCCGCAAATAATTCAAAACTGATTTATACTTAAGTTTGATTGACAGTAGTCATTTGGAAAATTAAGATGCTAAAGCTCTTGATATCCAAGCAGCTCCAGACGTTGAGACGAAACATAAGCTTTCGTAATTAATCATAGTGAACCAATTGAAAAGTAAGATTTCTTTGCAACTTCGTCTAAAACTTGTAACTCTTGTCACCAACATTTCAGGGGGAGAACAACAGAGTGATGCATAGAATGGATGTCCTATGTTCCCTCGTGCAAGTGTTACAGCCAAAAACTACGAGCTAAACGTCAAAAAATTGGTCAGCTCTACGCGATGTGGAGTAGTTCACTTGTAAAATAGCGTGTGTTTGTGATATTTGTGTAGCATTTCTTTGGATGTGGTGGTTGTTTGTGTTATCCCTTTGATATCATTTCCCTAAGAAAAAAAAGGGAACGGGAGACAAGGGAAACAATTTTTTCTTTTAAGAGATGTTTTCAGATTTTTTAATTTGCAAATGAATTCCCATAATTAATAATCCACATCGCAGCTTGTGAACTGTGAGGTGATGAAACGTAACATTTATCTATTTTCTTTAGATGCTAGAAACTTGATTTGCTTGTATACAATTTTGAATCTTTAGATAAAAGTACAATACTGGTTATTACCAAAGTTTTGTGAAATAGCAAAAGCAATCCCGGACACCAAGTTTAGATAAAAGCAGATGTTAAAAAGTCGTCATTTCCCTCATGTTGAATGTTATTCTCTTCCCTAATGAGGCGCTCTGAAATGAGAGGATCCGATCTAGTTGCTGCACATGCCTACATCAGGTTGTTACGTGTGAGATAGATCAAGCGTCCGACTAGTCTCTAATAATGAGTTTAGCAACCATATTTTTATTAGGTTCCGTAAGTACATTGGTGGTTTTCGTGCTAACTTCTTAAAGTATCACTCGTGATGTACCACTCCAATTCTAAGGAGGTATATAACTTTGTCACGGTCTATAATTTCAAATTCTGCAACTAACTCAAATTTCAATACCATCTCATATTATGATAATATCATCCAAATATACTAGTAAGGGCAGTGAATTTACCTTCCTTTCACTGCTTTATGACTAAGTTGACTCTATTTAATTCCCCACCTTATCTCTCTATATCTTTTCTATGCTTGGCCTTCTCTCTGCGCTAACTATGTTCTTGCCCCTTCTTCTTCTGGAAATAAGCAAGGTGAACCCTCGATCACAAAGGAAGACTTCCCTACTCTCTCTAGGGAGTGCCTTGTACTAAAATTTGGAAACAAGAAAACGGGGCAGAACCTAAATGGGGGAGGACATTCGATAGATCCTCGTCCAACGGGAAATTAGAGAAAAATGTTTTCGAAACTAGACAACAAAGTTGCCCTTAAGCATTATTTAAATGTGATTAGGTCAAAGTGAGGGGACTGAGTAATTGTTTTTCTGATCCATGTTTTATCAATATTTGGACCTATACAGGTCCAAATTGAGTGATTTTGGTGTCTATGGTTTCCTAAGACATAGGGGAACATTTTGTGATGTGAATTATGGATTGGTACCGGGAATGTCACGAGCATGCATTGTCTACATTTTAATTTCTACATGTGCATTATTAAATATTTCTGACTGTACAAAATGTAATATATGTGGTATTAGAGCCTAGAAGTACAATCTTATATGGGCATATTCTGAAATATAGGCCAAGTTACTTGCATTTAAGGCATATCCTAGTAGACAGTGGTGACTGATCCCCAGGTTGAGTAGCATGAGTACGAGTTACACGCATGAGTATGTGTTAAGTATTTTAGTTGATAGAAATAGTGAGAAAAGTGATGATATATCGTAAGGTGACAAAAAAGAAAAAAAAGAAGTTGTAGATGTCATGAGATAAGAAAAATTGTATGGTTCGATATGAGGAATAAAGCTTTAACATATTTGTATTGGTGAATGTATTATGGAATACGACATCAACGTTAGACTGGGGTAATATAAGGAAAAAGAAAGATATGAGATGGTAAGATGTAAACTGAAATTGGGCTTAAATGGTTATTTGATTATCGTGATAAGAGGTTATGACACATTGTAAGAATATGTTAGTGGGAACGAAATCAAAATTTTAGGATGATTCATGCATTTATGATTCCGAACTGATTGTGAACATACGTAGGTATGACAAAATAGTGGAAATTGGAAGGTGAGACGAGGAGAACAGTAGACGAAAAAGTTGTCAAGGATAAATCTGCCATATGGATTTAGAGATTATGCAATACATATGGATTTAGAGATTATGCAGTATATATTGGAGTTGTACATCGGCTATCAAGAGATAATCTTTTGTAATCATATAAAGTAATTTTGTGTGCTCGGAGATGAAAGTCTCACGGGCTGATTTTGATACATGGTTTAGAATTGTTATAATAGTAATTGTTTTGGAATTAAAGACATTAGATATACCGAGACATGTCAGAAAGGGTACACATCAATTAAGTTCGAGGTAATCAGTGTGTATGAAAATTATAGAGTTACTTACAGATTATGATTGTATAAATGAATGCTTCACTTTAAAGCTAGTCTTGTCTCTGATGCATTCAATGGAAGTCCCAATGGCAGTAAAGCATGAAGTCACATATAAAGGTCACCTCATCTAGTGTAATAAAGAGCATCGATTTTGGACAAAATGAAGTATCCCTAGCTATTGAAGTAAGAGCAATTTTATATGAAAGAATTGACAAAACTCAAAAACTGAGAATACGGAATTGTACATCTTATCGGGGAATTGAGATGGAATATGCAGTTTGAGTCTGAATAGGACAAATGTTATTTTGTGATTGGAATGAAAAAGAAGGATACTTGAGCAAAGAGGAAGTTAGAGAAAGCAGGTTGTAGTAACTTGAGCCCTACAGTCAAATAGGAAAGAAATGAGATTGTTAATGGTACTGCATATGATATGATTATGGCATAATCCCCATGACTGAGGATAGATGAAAAAGAGGGCATGTTTTCTAGATTCGAATGAGGTCAAGGTATCCTTAGAAGAAGCTACCAATTGGTGAATTGTCCTAATTATAAGATGTAATGATTTTGATGGTATAGGTCAAGGTACTAGAGGAATACTTTGTTTAATGCTTCATGAACCTTATAAAAAAAAAAGAAGAAGAAGAAGCAGGATGATCCGACCTAAAGAGTTATGGCATAAATTAATTGTATTGAGATATTATAAAAAGGGGACAGTGATTTTTGAGGTACTAGGAATGACTGATAAGTAATCATAGAAAATAGGTGCTTGATGAGAACCTCATGAGCAGTTACGAGGAAAGTACAAAGAAATCTACTTCTAAAGAAGAATTTCACTGAGATAGGTCCAATAAACCAGATGATTCAATATAAGAATGGAAAATGAAGGAACAAATCAGAAATGGTTGGTCAATTAGTCAAACATGTGAATCTTAGTGTCATATCCATAACGAGAACTCAACATAAAAGGATAGAAAATGCTAATGATGTTGGAACCCGATCCGAGAACCGGATCCCAACCGGAAAACGACTAACTATCCGAAAATTCGGTATAAATTTTTTTTTCCTTCATCTTATTCATCTTTAAAAAATCCATTTTCATACTTATTCATGATTCGGGTCTTAACCGGAAAACGAAACGAAAGAACAGAAACAAAAGCAAATGCTCAAAATCAAAAGCGAAACAAATGTTGCGAACTGAGCAGAA
>JAOSBP010000004.1:12602494-12614762 GCA_027563825.1 Erythroxylum mucronatum | reverse complement strand
AAAGCTGCCATTAGTATAGCTCACAATCCTGTTCAGCATGATCGAACAAAGCACATAGAAATTGACCGACATTTCGTTAAGAAGAAACTTATGAATGGATCTCTGCAATTCCATGTGGGGTCAAATGAACAATTGGCAGATGTCTTCACCAAAAGTTAGGCATGTGTGATATCTATATACCAACTTGAGGGGGAGTGTTGACTAGAGATATTAGCATTGATTACTCCTACAATCTCTCCTATGATTGCTCCTATAATCTCTCCTATGATTGCTACTATAATCTCTCCCATAATTGAGAGATTTCCTATAGTTAATAGCTAGATTATTTCCTACATGTTTGTATATAACCCTTGTTAAACCTTGTTCCTAAGTACTGAAAAATAGTGACTAAAATTCTGTTCAACACATTCAACATAATCATTAACATGAACATAAGAAGGATAACTAATTACACATAGACCAAAATAATTAGAAGGAGAACCTTATCGTACCTTTTGAAGAGTCCTAAAATCTATTGCAGTCGATGGAGATTTTTTCATATGATAAGAAACAATGCTAATTTTTTGACCCAAAAATTACTTTGAAAGTCCAACATTTAATCGCAAGCGTCGAGCATATTATATGAGTATTCAGTTTATACTCTATTTTCTTATGCTATATGACGTACAACATGGTGCCTCACTATAGCTTCCTGTAGAACTCATTAAATGGTTTGTTATAATTTTTTAATCTATTATTTACTCTGGATGTTATGAACTATTTTTTGGTGTATTTTTCAACCATAGTCTTTCACTCCTTAAACTTTCCAATCACTTCATCATTTGATTTCAAAAAGTACACATAACTTTTCCAGAATAATCATTAATGAAAGTTACAAAATAATTGCATCTTCTTTGAATTTAAATTAGAGTATACCCCATAAATTTGAATCATTATACTTAAGAATACTAGTAGAAGTGTACTTAGCATAATCAAGTTTGGTCCTCTATTGCTTGGTAAGGACACAAGAAATATAGAATTTCCTCTTCCTATGTACAACTTCATCTAACAATCATTTCTTTCTTAATATTTTAAGTCCTTTCTCTCTCATGCATGATGCCGTAACTTTGTAATAACATCATTCCGTTGAAGATTGAGAGACAGCCACCAATCCCTTTATTTTGTTTGTATTAAGACATAAATTTCATGTGATAATCTTCCTTTCATCATAATTATAATGCCCTTTAACACTTTAAGCTATTGATCATCATAAAAAAAAACTTATACCTTTGACCATTAAAAGTATCCATATACTTCAATTTTTTAAAAGCTTAGGAACATGTTAGGCATCCAATATTCTAATAATTCCATTATGCATTTGGATTATACTAAATTGCTATCTTTGATATCATACTCTTCATCCTCACCCAATTTGACAATACTATTTCATTTTGTAAAAAGAATAGAACTAGTCCTTACTGGAAGTCATACGATAAGATGTGACTGTATCTATCACTCACTTATTTATAGAATTAGAATTACTAATAGTTAAAATATTACTACCTTTTCTATGCTCTTCATCAAAATTCTCATGTACAATAACAACACTTATTTTTTCATTTATTTCCTTTTTCTAATTTTCCTTTTTTATTGTAGACAATCATCTTTAAATTTCCCTTTTATTAATAGTAAAAATATAGAACAACTTTAGACTTTGATTTATATTTTGACTTACTCCTATTTACGGCATCCCTTTCATTGTTCTTACCTCTACTAATAGCTAGATCCAATTTTAATATATCTTCATAAGTGTTAGAGGCCTTTTTCAATAATTTATTGGACCGCATAACATCATTTAACTTACTAATAGCAATAGTCTCTCTACTATATATCATATTATTAACAAAGTTTTTTATATAAATTAGACATGGAACATAAAAGGATTATTACTTGATCATCATCTTCAATTCTAACTCCAACATCTTGTAAATCTAAGGTGATTAAATTAAACATATTAAAATATGATATTTCATTAATATACTTTCTTTAAGGTATACAAATGTTTTTTAATATAAACTATTTGTTAAGGATTTCTTCTAATACTTACTTTCAAATCATTTCCATAATGATGCAGTAATTATATCACCATTCAACTTTATTATGGCTTTGTCTCCCAAACTTAACAGTATAACATTACGCGCCTTTTGAAAAATCTCTTCTTTCTATAATGCCTATAAATTCATTGGCAGATTTTCTTCTCCTTCCAACATTGTTGAACGTCCACACTGAATAAGAAGTGTGTCATCATCTTCACTTTTTATAGAGAAATCATTCGATCACTTGAATTTTTCAATTTTAAATTTTTGGAGAGACATTCTAATAATAAAACTTATATTCACAAGGAGCCTGTAGGCTTTGATGCCAATTATCACATAAATAAAAAATATAGTAAGAAAATAAATAAAGAAAAAATATAATTTATGTAATTTGGTCAATATGATATATGAGTAGGGATATATATTTCTTTAAGTATATATACTAAGGATGAATGAGATGGATGACCATGCATTTCCATCCCATGGTCCCTTTCATCCGACGACTCCGATTCTTTGTGCTTTACTCGCTATTGTCACGACTGTGACTTATTTAGTCACAGTTATGACCTTGAAAGTTTATGTCTATAGTTCTTCATCACCTATCATTGTCCAAGCTTCATGCACTTATACCATCTACTAAGCACGATTGATGACGACCACACTTTTTTATTGCCATTATTCTCCAACCTTTGTGACTTAACATTTGATGAAAAAGATAGAGAACAACTCCATTATATATTTTACATAACATCATAATAATGAATAAAGCATTAAGAGAATAGAATATGACAGATGTAATATCTATTGTCAACTCTATTAAGAGTTGATGCAAGTAAAACTATCTAATCATAAATGTCAAGGGTGTGACATGTTAAATAATAATCCTTGATCTTTTGTAAAGGTTGATGAGCAAATATCTATTTCTCAAGCATCAAATAACTGATTGATTTTCTTTTCCCTTGTCTCATGTATTATGCTTTTCTCTCTGAAATTTCAGTTATCAAATGACTGATTTCTATTCCTTTTTCCATCTATAATTGTTGATATTATGAGAAATGACTCAATTTAACTTTTAAAAGTCACCAAGAGGGTACAATCCGCTTCTAATATGAAAGATCTTTCATACAAAGAATCTAAATTTCCTTCGAGGATTTTTTTTAATCTTTACTTAACCTTATCTTAGAACCATTGGGTCTCTAAAAGTGCTAGCATGAGGGCTTTTTCAGATATGATATGTAGTTTCCTTTCAATTTTGGAGCTGCTTGAGATGGAAATTCCTTGGGATTTGAATAAACACTGTTTGATACCTCTATTTAGACATTGATTGTTTACAAAGGCTAGTGATTACTTATATGTTGCTTGTATATTATCACCAATTGTAGCAAGATTTATAAACTATGTTGATAGCAGCTAATTTGTGTTAGATTCCAATACGGATTATAAGTGTATCTTAAATGATTAAGTATACTTTTACAACACTTTTTCTCTAATTGGATTTCCTTTTTGGGTCCCTTAAATTGCAGGGTTCACCTGAATTATTTATAAGCAAAAATTGAGAGGCACTAGAAAGTGAATATGTGAGCTCAAATATCTTCCACTAGATTGATCTGATATTTGGTTATAAGAAGTGTGGAAAACTAGCAGTTGAGGTATTATCAAATTATTCAATTTTTTTCTGTTGAAAAACTGGGTCGGGATTCGATTTTGACCGCAACGAAATAATCACGAAACTATTTTGTAACTTTTGATTTCCCGAAAACTAAGATCTATTTAATTCTATAAAATGATTAACATAAATCATAATAAAGTGAAAATTTAATTCGTACCTGATCTGAAGCTTAATTTCTGTCTTGTCGTATCTCTCGAATTGTTCTTGAAACTGATCCGTCTCAATCACTGTAGCCGCACAATTGTTCGACCTTTAACAGTATCTACAGAACAGGCTGAGAGAACTTTGTAACTCTTACAGAGAGATAAGCCAGAAGTGCTAGCTCCATAGAGCTTAAGCCTCCTTATAATAAGCTTTGGATGTTTTAGTAATTTAATTGAAATGAAACTATAATTTCAATTAAACTTTAATTTGAATTACAAATAATTCTAATTAAATATCAATTATGCCCATATAAGATTCAATATCTCATATTTAATCATAAAGTTTCTCAAACTTTACAATCAAGTCCAAT
The DNA here is from genome assembly GCA_027563825.1 of Erythroxylum mucronatum. Taxonomy (NCBI): domain Eukaryota; kingdom Viridiplantae; phylum Streptophyta; class Magnoliopsida; order Malpighiales; family Erythroxylaceae; genus Erythroxylum; species Erythroxylum mucronatum. The sequence goes on along the minus strand of JAOSBP010000004.1, from coordinate 12,610,504 downwards.
TTGATTAAATTAACTTTGTTCTCTTCAACCCATTCTATATGTGAGACCCATTAGGTTTTCAAATATGTTAGCAATGATTATAAAATTTAATTTTAATTTATAATTAATATTAGATAAATTAAAACTCCTTTTTAATTTATATTTAATTCTCTAATTAAACAATTTATAATCATATATCAAAATTGGCGTCTAGCAACGCATCACGACCACCCAAATATTTAGGAATGTCATGGTCAGGGACTATCGTCAAGTTATCCGAACGAGGTTCGGATTCTAAGAGCAAATTCTTTGCTCGTTCACAGTTAAGGATTGTGAGGTGTTAATCGAGGATCAATAAGGAGACCACTCACACGAAAAAGGCTATACCAACGTCATGGCGAATTTAAACAACGTTGGGAGCATTAGAAAGCTCAATAATCAAAATTATAGCTCGTGGCAAACATGTATAGAGTCATACCTACAAGGTCAAGACTTGTGGGATATTGTTGGTAGAAGTGAAGCCATACCACCACCATAGAACCATGTTGACACACTCAAGATGTAGCGCCCCTTTATCGCAGAATACGCACCAGAACACCCAAAGGTCATTCCGAGACATATCCTACGATAAAGGCGAGCTACGATCGATCACTAGGAAACTCCACATGGCATCCTATCAATATTTGCTTATAAAACATCAACATAAAATCCATAATATTTGAAACCAACTTTTTTTTTCCTCATTTCATTACTCGAAATCAACAATTTACAATGTGACTTTCAATCCTTACTACATGTACATCTACAAAGTCTAATACAAGGGCACTACAAAAATTGAGGAAACTACATATACAAGCTAACTATGCCATCCAAAAACATTCCAGCTGATCGACCTTTGCGCCATGGCTTTACTTCAATCACACTCTACACGGTAGTGGAGCCACTCAAATGCTATAGTCGTTTATCAGTCCTGAAAAGACAACGATGCAATTTTGATTAGTTTTGCAAACTCAGCGATGTAACCATCATCGATGGTTCACTCAAATCATACAACAATTTAATGCACACAACAATTACTTCATAATTTTGCACTATACAGAAGTGTCACAAGTTCATATACACTTAGACAAGTTCCACAATTCAATCAATCAATCACACTTAGCAAAATGCATATGAAATGCTTATGAGACCCTTTTTCCAATTATTACGTTGTTATGACCGAGCGCCTGAACTATCCCGTATCTATTTGGATACTGGGCTCATTAATCGTTGAGCCTATGGCTCTGAATCACTTTCGAGCTCGAAGCTCAGTTTCACTCGTTGAGCTTTAAGCTCTAGCGGTGGCTACTCAGGTCCAACTACCATTATCTGATTATGCATTCATGAATGGAATGCATGTAACACAATTTATCACGGTATAAAACACATAGGTCTCATATTCACATTCAAGCAGCACTTCAATATCGCAATTCCCAGTACACAATCATCGGACCTCCTATTTGGAATCCACAATCAAATCACAATCAATCATTATTCAAAGCATAAGCACGAGCAAACAATAATTGAGAGAAACCGTCTAGGTTACTCACCAACTACTCCCAAAGCTAGTGCCTGGAAGTTCCGGCAAAGTCTGTGGATTGACATTCCAGTTACTCCTCTATAACAAATAGCACACACATATATCACAAGTTGCACAATCGTCGATGTTTAATAATGCACATGAATAAAATGAAATCGGTACAATGCATGCTCATGACAATCCCGGGTAGTTATCCATCAATTTCATTTCAAAATCATTCTCATAACAAAACTCATATTGTTCCAAGTCATTCTATTATTCACATTAAAAAGGAAAGTGAAGATGAAATAATTTGATCATCCTCTCTTCTAAGAAAGTGTTCCTCTATGTTTTACGATTCCATTAACACCAAAATCACTTAATTTGGTTTAGTAAATAGGAAAATATGCCTCAAACATTTTCGGACTGTTATTATGAACTATACCCAACTTCCATCAAGAATTGGAACATCTTAGGGATTGAATCAAGATTTAGCTCCTTATATGATTTGTAACCCCATTTCTCTAGTTTACTCCAAAAGAACAATCATCTCATTTGGAATCCTACAGGTCCAACCATGATCAAAACATTGAACTATGCTCAGTAAAATTAATCCCATTGACACTGTTCCAACAGACTCCCTCACCTTCTTTTGATCAATCTCTTTCAATTCAACACCAATTAATACAAAGTTTTGTGGAGATGAAGGACAATGTGTTAGGGACCTATTTTTTCAAGAACCAAGTCATTTCAAGGTCTAGAGAAGGAGTTATGATCAAAAGAAGCAACCAAATTTAAGACCTCAATCAAGTTGAACCTAGTTTGGCGCGAATGCCTTAACTCTTTCCCCAAATTTCGGATTCCTTTAGTTTTTTGACCATTTGAAAGAGTACATCTAGATCTAAAACTTTAATGAGACATCAAGTCGAGATTCAGCCTCTAAAATGGTCAAAACCTCAAAGTACTAAAGTTGTCCCGAGAAGGTCGGTTAAACGGACCTGCATGTCTGTTTAACGGACATGAATCAACCAAACAGCCCCATTTCACCCAAGAAGGTCCGTTAAACGGACTTCCATGTCCGTTTAACGGACATACACTGTCCCAAGGGTGTTTTCTTACACCTGAGAAGGTCCGTTAAACGGACCTAATGTTCATTTAACGGACATATATCACCAAAACCCTCCTCCAAAGCCTCTTCCAAGGTTCCTACACCCATCCTATCATCATATATGTCCATAATCTTATCAAATTCACTTTTTCTAGCACAAATCCACTTCATAACAACTCAAACATCAATTAAATTGCATTAAACCCTCAATTCTCCACTCATTTCATTCATCAAACTCAACTACATCTTATCCTTCCCAACTTTCTATCCCTTTTCCATAACATACCTTATTCCTAAGTACCAAGCACTTCATACTCAAAATTCATCATTTCAAGTTGATAAATACACACATATACACCTCAAGTTTAGCTCCAAATCATTCATACCCAATTCATATTCCCTAATTGTTCATACACATCCAAATGAAACACAATCATATACGTTCATCCACCATATTAGCTGCACTCAAAGTCCTAACTTCAAGTCATGATTTGGGACTCTTAAGGACAAAATTTCAATTCAAAGTCTTCACAAGAAATGGAGCCAAATGTCTCTAGTTTCATTCAAACCAAAAATCATTCCAATTGAACAACTATAGAAGCAATTATGGCTAAAGACATGGAGCATACTCAAGATCATGTTGCTGCAAAATTTCCAGATTTTTAAACATTCAATCTCAACATCCAACTCATCTTAGACCTTCCTATACCTAGATCATCTTTTCCATTACATTTCCTCACCATTCTCCACCTAATTCAACTCAATAAACCACTCACCAACAATTCATGATCTATAATTTATCACAAAAACAGAGCATATACATATATATATCTGTTAAATAACCAAGTTTACACTTATCCATTCATTCCTTTGATAATCATTCAATCTCTAAACCTCTATATACTCTCACATGCATTCTCACTCATCCTACCCATACAAAAACAAGACATGAACATCATTTATCATCATTCTTGACACAAACATAAACCTTGCAATATCAAAACATCACAACTCAAATAATCATCGTTTTAGCTTCAAATGAACCATACCAAGACATTAAAAGCAAAACTCACTTGATTAAGCTTCAAACTCTTCAAACTCTCACAAAACCCTAGTTCCCAAGCATCCCATGTTCTTCATCTTCAAAGAGGTCAAGCTAGGTTTTTCTTATGGCAACTTGAAGGAACAACAAGATGGAAGTAGAAAGTGAAAGATGGATCAAGGTTTCAAGTAGGTAAATTACCAAATCATAAAGGAGATGAAGAGAGGGAGATGAAGCCATGAAATTGAGAGGAGAAAAACCCAAAAACAAAGCTCCAAAGGGTGTTTGAAAGATAAGAGTCATGGGAGAGCAAAGAGTGGGCTCCAAACAATTAAACAACTAATAGGTATAAGACATGGCTTGGCAAGTGACACTTGTCACTTGCCACATGTCCAAATTCTAAGCATTTCTCTTATAAAATTAATCCATTCAAATCCAATTCCAAATGGATGACACTTGTCAATATTTCTTAGAGTCATGTATCTAAAATTCCACTGCTATTTAACAATAAATTCTACTACCATTTATCAATTGGTCTGCCACTTGGCAATTTTCGTAGTCCAAAAATTACCTCCAAAAATTTCAGAAAAATTTCCTAAACTTCTCCAAAAATTCCAAAACAATAATTTCACTCTCCAAATCCATTTTCAATATCAATAACCCAAAATTCTCAAAACAAATCACATTTATTACCAATTATACCCAGACTGTCAATGAATGCATGTACAATTATTTTTATGTGCAAAAAGTTCATTATTCACATGTATGTGTATGTCACAATATGCATAAGCATGCAAATGCATTTCTAAATTCTCGTTGTTCACTTATATTACTATTCTACCCTTCCCCTAAGTACCGGGATGTTACAGTTGGGTTCTAAAAATGGGATCCAACATGGTTGATATCAGAGCAAGATGATGGATCGATGTTGGTTAAGGAGATTACAAGGAGCCAGGGGCAGTATTATGGTATTATGAAGAGTTGGATTCTGGAAATGGGATCCGACATTTATCATCATCATAACACACATTCCATGGCAATTCAGTCATCATAGAACTTGTATTAATACATGCTATCAAGTATAGAATTTCCTTACCTATTTAACTTCAAATTTTAACTCCAAAGAACTAGCTAATCTAGCCCTTCCAAGCAACCAGCACACATCCAAGATCAAGGTGCAAATCTTAACACCAAAAAGATAGCATAAAAGATAACAAGATCTAGCTTCCTTGATGTAGCGTCTTGTAAAGATATGAAGTGATGATGGTCCAAATTGAAGAAAAATCTAGGAGTTTGTGAGAGTAAGAGAGTTTCGGTGGAGAAGAGCAAAGGATAGTGCAAATGGTAGCAAAAACATCAAATGGGCTGAGTGATTCAGCACTTGTTTAGTGCTAGGTGTCATAAATTTGAAAGGGCACATGTCCTCCAATGAATCAACCTAAATGTCACACATAGAAGTGAGCCACTTGTCCTCCATTTAAGCTACCAAATTTCACAATTCTATTAGGCCATTTGTCACTCAACCAATGCTGCCAAATGTCATTCAATGTATAGGCTTAGTCATACTAATTTTCATGTACCAACTTATCACGCACTTGACAATTTTTCTAGTCCAAATGTACATTTTAACACATCAATTTTCTAATGGCATCAATTAATTACAAGTTACTAATAATGGTCCATCAAACCAAGATTTAAGACATATATAATTCACAATCATATCACTATTTCAACACCTTTCACATTTACGTTCATGAATATGTAACATTTCAACTAGGGTATAATTTGGGGCCTTACATGCTGGTCCAGTTCAATATTGATGGATGTATCTATTTGAGAGGTAATTATATTAAATATTTAAATTGAAGTAATAACATGTTCTAATAACATAATTGTAATAACCCTATTCACTAATGTAGGTATTTGTATCACTTGAAGAAAAATGTCAAAAACAAAGCTAGAGTTGAAGGTTCGATATGTAATGTTTATTTAGTGGAGGTAGTAAGTACATTTTGTTCATATTATTTTAAGTTGCATGTGCAAACAAGAGAAAGAAAAGTTCCTCATAATGATGATGGGGGAGGAACAGGTGATGTTGATGGTAACTTATCCATTTTCACATATTTTTGATGAATATATGGACGTTCAACAAGAAGAATGTTAACAGATGAAGAAATAGAGGCTACCCATGGCTACATTTTATTAAAATGTCAAGAGGTTCAAACTTTTGTGCAATAAGTTGAAGTTGATTATTTGGGTTTTAAATTTAGTTATTCACAACTGAAATACATAATAACGTTTTTAGATTATACGAGGAATGGTTACACGAGCTAATGCCCGAGAAAATACAAGATGATATCAATAAAAAAGTTGGAAGACACTTTCCTCGATGGTTCGAGAAATATGTAAGTTTTCATTTACAGTTATTGAAATGATTGAATTATAAGATTAAAGTGTTCAAATGATATTATACTATTTAATATGATAATTTCTTTTATATGGGCCTTAGAAAATCCAATAGAGAATAAGTTCATATGTGATCTTGCGAAAAGACCTATACAAACTATTAAATTGGATTCAGTGAATTTCGTTAATAGATACAAATATCATACAGAATATAATGGTCATAGCATGGAAACAGTAAATAGTGGGGCTTGCATACAAAGAGAATTGATGGATTATTATGGTAAAATTATTGAGATACTTGAAATTGAGTGCCCTGTATTGCCAATAAAATGGAGTGTGATATTTAAATGTCACTAGTTTGATCCAACTCCTAATGTTGGTACACACGTGCATCGCTGATACAATCAAGTTGAAATCATCCAATGAAGAAGATTTAGACAATTTGAACCTTTTGTGTTGGCGATGCAAGCCAGAGGTCTTATGTCCCTTTTCCCAGCTTACGACAAGATAAGTCATATTGGTTGGTCGTTTGCAAAGTTAAACCTAGAAGTGTTTTTGAATCACATGGAAAAGGATAAGAGAGAATTAGAAGTTAAGAGTTTCAGGAAGATGTTTATGAAATAATGCATATGTTACATATGAAGAGAATGAACCTTTGAACGATTCAAATAATGAATATGTTGAAATTTCATCTGGAGAAGATAAGGAGGGAAAGAGATCTGAAGAGGAGCCTGAGTTTGATTCTAATTCTTCAGAAAAAGATGATGATGATGATTTTGATTTACAATTAAGTGTTGATAACAATTAATTTATGTTTGTAATAGAATATTATATTCAATACATCAATTATTGAATCAACGATATATTGTTATATATTGAATTGAAATTGTTATATTTCTGGAATATTCAATAAAATATGAATTTTAGGATAAAATATGCCACCAAAGAGAAAATAGGATATGATGCGACCAAGGTTCAAACCATAATTTGAAGCCAATTACTTTCCAGGTAAAGCATCACATTCTGTAGCTGTAATAAAATCAGATGTTGTACCTCTAGCTACTACATATGCGAATAAGGCATCACCTTCCGTACCAGATGCTACACCATCTAACAGCTTTACACCATCCACCACCCCTATACCGACAGAGATATCAGGGGTAAACGTTGCGGATGAAGGAAGTAGCCTCTAGCCTGGAGCTGAGGGAGTTGATGAAAGAACTTACATCACAATTGCCAACAACCTGTAAGTGAAAAAACATGAAACACGATATGTTTATAATTAAGTTATAGGTTTAAATTTAAAAATGATATAAATTTGTTTTTACATTACGTTGATTCCATCTAGATCGTGCTCAAGAAATATGACATATAAATTTAAGGAGAAGATTGATCTTGAGGGTTATATATGAAAAAATATCTCTCAAGCGACAAAGGATTTTTATTATCAAGAGTTTGAGGTATAAAATATATATTTGTTGTATTTTTTAATTAATTTTTGTACATTAATTAGATAAATATTATAGGTTATAAGTACTTATCGTATGTTTTATCTTTTTTCAGAAAGAATTTTTTTGAGATTTTGAATTTGACGCGGTTATTTATAAAGTATGGGAGAGACGAGCTCATATACATTATAGAGACTTTGTTGGTGCGATATACAAGACTAGTGTATGACTTCCTTATATTTCTGAAGAAAAATGGAGTCGTTGGCAGTAGTATTGGACATCACCCAAGCAATGTTCATTTTAGAGCGTAATTCTACCAACAGACATGGAAGACCGGGGGTAGAGAGTCTTCCCGTACACACTGGAGGATTTATTACCCATCACGAGCATGCAGAGAGACTTGTAAGTATCTACACTTTACACTTATATTCTGATTTTTTTACTTTGATGTATTTCAATTTAATTTGAT
>JAOSBP010000004.1:12580885-12591182 GCA_027563825.1 Erythroxylum mucronatum | reverse complement strand
AAAGAAATAATAAAATAAACAAACTCCATAACTGGTCTTTATTGAAAATATTAAAATTCCTAATTGAAATCTATGCAGAAACTTAAAGACAAAAACCAGAAAATTGAATTAACCAAAAGCCTATGATTAAACCACTTTAAAGGTGCAGAAGAAATAAATTATGAAAACTAATAAAACAAATTGCGGCAGTCTTAAGAGAAACGATGATCAGTTAAATAATGTAAAACAAGGAGAAGTCGTGATGCAGCAGCCAAGGGATAACGATGTGTGATGATGTATTTGTAAGGGACTTCAACAATGTGACAGAGGAAAGCAAATATGCGGCATCCAAGAGGAGGAAAGGCAGAGGGTGCATCAGCGATGCTGTTGAAGGAAAAAAAGAAAATCAATTTGCGGTAGTTCAATAGAAGACGTGTGCGACGCTGTTGTTAGAGAAATAAGGAGAAAATCAGTGAAACCAAGAGGACGTGGGCCAGCGGCAGCAAGCATGAGGAGTGCGTCGATTGATGAATAATAAAGAAATAAAAGTAAACCAAGATGCGATGATCAAAAAGCAAATGAAGATGCTGCTGGAAAAACTTGAAACGTGGACAATGAAAAATATAGAGGATGCGGCAACTACTAGAGCAAAGAGAGAATATGCGATGGTTTATTTTGAAAACAAGAAATCAATTGACTAGAAAAACAAGAAGAGAGCTGCGGCTGTCCAAGGAGAAAATTAAATCCTATTCTATACCTATTCTACGGTAAAACCTAATCCACTCTATGACTCTCCTAATACATGTATATAATGTCCGGCAATCACCAAGCTTCCTCTTTTAATTGAATCTCTCTATTATCTTCTTTAGATTTTGTCCAGATCAGATATACATCTAATTCCAATGGGAGTCTTCTTGAAAAGAGGTTGAGATGATCTTGAATGGTTGTATTCTAATTGGAGACAAATTCTGGAATTTTGCAGATTTGGGATTTCTTCCATATTTTTCCTCTTTTCGATCCTTTTTCGTCTTTTTGGTATTGGCAATCACCTGTGAATATTTAACAAATAATTCCATTAATTTATGAACACCAATTTCACAAATCAACCAAAATTAAGTCCAACACATAAGCATTTTGATTGACTTATCAAGATAGGTCAAAATTCTCCTTTCTCTCAGTTGACAGTTCCTTTAGGTTGATTCTTAAGTATGCGTTGTATATGCCTTAGTTTTGTTACATTTGGAACTATTGCGAATTGTTTTGGCCTTAGATTTTAGGATTAGATTATCCCTCCTTATGGGATCGACACCTTAGATATTACGTGAATGACCCATACGCTTGCGGATTGGCGAGGTTATTAATTAGAATTTACACACATCGGAAAACCATGATCAATACCAAATTACCCTTTGGATAGATCCAAAGGTTGGCATCCATATAAGGTCACAACAATTAAGAGTTTCAACTTGAAATGGATAAATTCTACGAAAGAAGAGGTTTGTGAATGAAATGCCTTTGTCTTCATGTTTGGTTCAAAGGTTCCTCTGAATAAGCAATGCCATTTATGCTATTTTGACATCAAATTTAGTAAAGTAGTAATATACAATAAAAAACAAAAAAGGAAATAGAACTTATAGAACTAAAAAAGTAAAGTAAGAATGTTGACATAGAAATTAACATAAAATTTAATAAAGTAGGAATGTGCTAGTACAAAACTAAATAGGAAACTTAAAGTTTTTAATGCATATGCAAAAATGTACTTAAAATGAGAAATTTTAAGTTCAACCTGACCCATTGTCTAACTTAAAGGTTTATAATACATTACATAAACTTGGTGTTAAAAAAGGATTTTTAGTTCAAGTTTTATAAATGTTGTAACCAAAACATTCGTAAAGTTTTATGCCTTTATAAGTTTACTCTTATTTAAATAGGACTAGTTGTTTATATTACTTCCATAGTAGCCTAAGAAAAAAGAAACAAAAGATTAACTATTTTTAGTTATTTTTATCAACAACTATAATTTAAATGCTTTGTTTTTTTAGAAAATGAATAAATTATATTAACTCTAGTAAAAGCTAGTTCAATATTACAATGAGTTCTATGTCATTGACTATCTATCAGTATACAACATTATTAGAAAAGCTAATAAGGGATAAAACATTTTAGATCAATTACAAGATCAATACACCATATTAATTATAAGTTACATATGTTTTTCATATCAAGTGAGAGTGAATTTTGTGCATATTTTTGCAATGACAATAGCTCTAATCTAGTTGAGTATCTTCACACCTAGCTGGTACTTGTCCTCCTCAGTATTCTTGTACAATCTGCTTTTTTTTATTTCCAAATAGTGTAAATGGTGGTGGTGAATGCGACTTTGACTAATATTTCATTTTGCTTTCTATTTTTTGTGTTGTTGATGGATTAATTCAAAGTTTCCTCTCATTCATATGTGTAATTGTCCACTACAATCATATGTACAATTCTACTCCAAATTGCTTTCAAATAGCTACGTAGAAAGAACAAATGATTTCTATCTTCAACAACTTCTTTAAATAATTCACAAATTGATTCATTTGTGCCAAACCACCTACTCTTGGCCCTAATCTTGTTTTTAATCATTGGCCAAGTGATTAGTGAGGCTTTAGGATTTAGAGTTTGTTTCCATAGAAGGTTATAATAAGGAAAATGTAATAATCGGCTTATGAAAATTTTGTGACAAGGTTTATTTATGAATCCTCCACTCGAATTGAGGATTTAGATGATAATGAATTCTCCATTCCTTTTAGATAACTGTGGTAAGTGTTTAATAAGAGTACGAAAGCCTCCAAATTCCTATACCAATCACCATTCAAAATTAGAGATGATACTTTAAGGTTCAAAGGAATTCTGTTCCTCGATTGGCTGATATCATATCTTTGTATAAAGGGGCTTGAATCTAACGAATTTTTAAACCAAAACCATGTATTTTCTCTGTTTCCCAGCTTATGTTTAATCCTGGGGTAAACCATATCTCTCAAGTTCAATAGTTGATTAAAAATCCAAGAAACTTCTCTTGTACCTGTAATCTACCAGAAGTTTATTTTTTTAGGATGGTATTCATGGATCCATTTGATCCATAAACCCTTTTTGTCTGAATAGAGTCTCCAAATTCTCTTACACATCAACACCTTTTGCATTGCTGAAATAGAGATAATTCCAGGTCCACTTTGTTTCTTCGAGATAGTGATCTCTACGTATCATGTTTTTGTTACATACCATTAAATCTTTACGAATCAACCTTCAATGCTACTGATCCTCTGCTATCTTCTTCGAGCTTTTTTTTTTTGCTTCTTGATGTTAGACACTGAAAAGTTAATCACAAGTATTAACATCTTTTGAGGAAGTGTTGATTCTCCCCTTCTTGGGGCAACTAGTAGCTTATTCTCGTGAGCTCTTTCCAGGTTGTCTGGCATTTACCTGTGCCTGATTCCTTACTTTCACTCAGGTTTTCAAAAGTTTCATTCTTTAATGGTTTGGTTTGGCTTTCTGCATGATGAAGATGCTGTTGGTGTGTGCCATATACAACTCTTCGTGTGTTTTTCTATGTGTTTTTGCTTTTAAGGTTTTTTTGTGCTTTTTCTTTTGAGGTTTTTTTGTGCTTGCTCCAGATCCGTATTGTGTTTTTGGGTTCAAAGATTATTCCTGTTGTGCGATTTACCTCTTAGGTTTACTTTGTTTCACTCACCTTGTGTTTTATTTGGGTAGGTCTGGTTGGTTATTTAGAAAGCTAAAGGTTATGTATCTGGGTATATATTGTATGGCCTTCCTCTTCCATTTGTTGCTTTGCACAGTGAGATTATTGTAGGTTATGGATTTGGGTTGTTGGTTCCTATCGAGTTTTTTCTCTTTTTGTTTCTAGCTATTACACTTTTTTGTTATGGGAAAGGAATATTACAGTCTTTATCAAGCCTATGAAGGTCACCTTCCATTTCTCTTCTCGACTCTTTAGCTTTCACTCAATAGGTTAAGCCATGGGGTGAATGTCCTACTCTCTCTCTTTCTCTCTAAGTTTTTATTGTTAGAAATCACCGACGTGTTAGTGTTCCTTCCATACAAACATACTGCCTTGGGTTCTTCTTTCCCCTAACAGATAGTTCTTTAGTATTTCAAGCTACGTGAAGCCATAGTTGGGGATTTGTTTTTGTGTCATAAGAAGTTGACAACACCTAGTATTTTAGACTATTGTTTTCCTTCACATATTTTCTTACAGGTGGTGAAGTGGATTTTTCTATGATATACAAACAAGCTCGTCTTTAATTTTAGTCCCAGCTACCCGTATGAGGTTATGGGTTTATAAAAGATCTAGTAGCGATATCACTATCACTAGCTAGTTGTTTCATCTTTATTTATATATACGTTATGACTATTGCTTTTAATTCTTGAATGCAACTTTATTATGACTATTGGTAAGGTTTGATTTATATGTGGTTCCCCTTATGTGTGCGTCTTGTTGATAAGCCACGCATCCCTTTTGATTAGCCGTTAATGTTTTTATTCTTTTTTAATTATTATTTTGATTATTCTTATTATTTGTATTATTATTTCTTCTCTTTTGTTAGTCGTTTTTGGCATTTAGTGGTGATCATTGTAGAAACTAAGCTTCCAAGGTTATGTTTGTCTAGTAGTATAATCTTCTTTTCTGGCTACCTGTATTTAGGGGATCTAGGTTCTACTTGTAGTATTCTAGCTCGGTAACGGTCTTGTTTTTGAATTCCTATACGTATATTTCCTACTTCTTTTATTTATTTTTAGTTTTGCTAGTTTCTTTCCCTTGTGGTCTATTAGCCGAGCCTAGTGGATTAACAATTTTTTTACTCTAATATCCCCTTACCTAAGGTATTATTCTCTCTAGAATTTTTTTTAATTTGATAGACTCTAGGGACTTTTGGGAATAACCTCCTTGGACTTGTGGGGGCACTGAGTTAGGAGGGATGGCTTTGTATATTGAGCATAGAACATGGAACACTTTGTCGATGCATTCCATGTGTGAGAATAAAAAAGATGATGATAGAATACAGATAGGTTTTTGGAACATTGTGACCCTTACAGGGAAGTCTCTAGAATTAGTAGAGATTTTTGACAAGTATGAGATACATAAGCATACATATATGAGACAAAGTAGACGGGGGCTAACATGAAGGAGATTAATGGGTTTAAATTATGGTACTCGGGGGTTCAAGAAGATAAAATGTGGTAGGTTGTCAAGGAACTTATAAATCAAATGGTGGAGATCAAAGACACAAATGATAGGATTATGGTCGCTAAGATTGTGGTCAGCAATGTTGTTCTCAATATAGTGTGTGAGTATACACCTCAAGCAGGTTTGGATAAACAACAAAAATGACAATCCTAGGAGAAACCAAATGAAGTTATTCAACATATCCATACTAATGAGCAAGTTATCTTAGGATGAGACTTTAATGGTCATATAAGGGCAGTTTTGGACCGATATCTATGGACTCATGGCAGTTTCAAGTACAACGCTAGGAATGATAATGGAATTGCCATATTGGACATGGTGGTAGCATTTGAGTTAGTTATAGCAAATTCTTTATTTAAGAAGAACGAGGAGCACCTGATTACTTTTAAAAGTAGCACCACCAAGACTTAAATTGATTACTAGGAGGTGTATTAAAATTAGATTGTGGCATTTGAAAGGGGACAAGATGGAACAATTTAAGGATAGAATAAGAAATGGAGCCAAATGGACATTAAGAGGGGATGCTAATCAAATGTGGGAGGAAGTAGCAACTTTGGTACAGGATGCTGTCACAGAAATCTGAGGAGTTTCTAAAGGGTCTAGGGGTGGTAGGATGGAATCTTAGTGGTGGTATAAAGATGTCCAAAAAAATGTGAAGGCTAAAAAGAGATAATACAAAGCTTTATTGGAACGTATAACAGAGGCAGAAAGAGAAGCTAATAGAGAAAGGTACAAATTGGAAAAGAAAGAGGCAAAGAAGACAGATTCAGTATCTAAAGGTGAAGCTTACGAGAAATTGTATAGGAGATTGGACATAAAAAAAGGGAGAAAAGGAAAATTTTAAGTTGGGAAGAGTTAGGGCACAAAAGACGAGTGACTTTGACCAAGTTCGTTGTATAAGAGATAAAGTAGGGCAGGTGCTCATAGAGGCAAATGCCATCAAGAGTAGAAAGTAGAGGTACTTTTATGGCCTTTATAATGAAGGCATAGCGGACAACATATTTTCAGGTGACCTCAACAAGTTTAAGAGTTTTCGTAATTGGTCTCAGTGTGAACGGATCACAAGGAAAGAAATTAAAAAACATTTGAGGGGGATAAAGAGTAAAAGGATAGTAGGCCGAATGAGATACCCATAAAGGTATAGAAGAGAATAGGCATCGAAAGTCTTGATTGGTTAGTCAAGCTTTTTAATATAATCCTTGAGTCCACCAGAATATCAGATGAAAGGAGATTGAGTAGTTAATTCTTTTATACAAGGCTAAAGGGGACATCTAAAATTGTCACAACTATAGAGGCATAAAACTACTTAGCCACACTATGAAGTTATAGGAGAAGGTAATTAAGAAGAGAGTTAAAAAAGTGATTTCTATATTGGCCAACCAATTTGGCTTTATGCCTGGAAGGTCCACGATAGACGCGTTACATCTCCTTCGCACATGGTTTTTGTTGATTTAGGGAAGGTATATGACAGGGTTTTTAGGGAAATCTCATGGAGATTAAAGGAGTTCCTATGTCATATATACAGGTGATTAGAGATATGGTATGAAGGGGCAATGACTAGCATACAGAAGATAAGAGAAGACACTGAGAAATTTTCTATTAGTATTGGGCTACATCAAGGTTCTGCATTAAGCCCTCTTTTGTAGTAGTGATGGATGAGCTTACCAAGAATATTCAAGGAGATCTACCTTGGTGTATGTTTTTTTTGATGATTTTATCTTAGTGGATGAGAAAAAGGAAGGGGTAAATGTCAAGCTAGAATGCTAGAGAGAAGCGCTAGAGTTGAAAGGTTTTTAAATCAGCAGGACTAAGACTGAGTACTTAAAATGCAACTTTTTGGGACATCAGGTGGTTAATGATGTGAAACTAAAACTTGGATCTGAAGTTGTACCACGGAAAGAGTGTTTTAAGAACCTAGGGTCTATCATCTAGAGCAATGGAGAGATTGATGATGATATAATCCATCATATCAAATCACGGTGGTTCAAATGTTGAAGTGTAGCAGGGGTTTATGTGACAAGAATATCTCACTCAAGCTTAAAGGTAAATTATATCGAATGGAGATTCGGCCAACCATCTTATATGGGATGGAGTGTTGGCCCACCAAATACATACATATCAATAAGCTTTTAGTGATGGAGATGAGGATGCTCCGGTGGATGTGTGACATTATCAGAAGGATGTGTGACATTATCATAAGAGAAAGGTTCGAAATTGTATGGTTAGAGACAAATTACAAGTGGCTAGTATTAAAGATAAATTGTGAGAGACAAGGCTTAGATTGTTCGGACATGTCAAAAGGAGGCACCTTAATGCTCCAGTGAGACGATGCGAGAAAATAATTCTTAGAGACTATAAAGAGGAAACAATGAAGGCCTAAAAAGAACTGGGGGGAAGTGATCACAAATGATATAGCAAGGTTGGATCTTAACGAGGACTTGGTTTTAATACGAAACTTTGGCCTACTAGGATACAGGTAAAGGATATCTCTTAAAGAGAGTATACGCAGTCTTATAGGTTTTGCGAATTCGGTTACTGTGAATCTCTTGTGTCATATTTATCTTTTAGGAAGTCTTATCTAATTGGTCAGTCTCTACCTATCTAGCTATTAGCCGTGGGCAAGTTGTTATGTCTTACAACTTGACTTTTCAACTCAAGTTTATATGAACAATTTTTTGCACTTAAGGAGCTCCTCACCTTCTCACCAGTTATAAGTATAGCTTTGACAGTTTCTCATCTACCAGTTGCCACTTATCGAATGTGTTTTGGTAAAATTATTATTTTATTATTATGTATTTATTTATTTAGTTTAATATTAATAGTATTATTTGTTTGTTTTTATCTATTTCTTTATTTCAGTTTTTCTATCTATTTGTGAGTCATTTGGTCACAACCTATCTACTAGTTAGGGGTAAAGCTATATACTACTGGACCTCCCTAAACATTAGTATTTTTTAATCTTATCTTATCTTCATGTGTCTATCGGAAACATCTTCTCTACTACATAGGGGTAAGGCTGCATACTATCAGACCTCCCCAGACCCCGTGTTAATGCGAGATTTCAACTAGGTGTTGATGATGATGATATAAATTTCATGGTATTTTATGTTTCTTGTACTTTGCTATTTTAAGATGGGATTAAATAAGCTATATTTCTCACACTTTAATGTTTTTTAGGTTAATCACAAAAATCCTGAATGGTGATTTATGAAGACTCATTAAATGTATTTATATCTTGAATGCTTTTAGTTTGAATTTGAATAGAATTCCTTATAGTATTTTAGGTTAGCTTAATCAGTTTACTTTGAGTAAATTTACTTTTTATATACACAAGTTTTATTTTGATATTAAGTTATTATTTAATTTTTTACATATGTGTGTACTTCTTTAAATAGATAAATATAGGGAAGTTTAAGTACTTCTAATAATTCATCCTCTTCAAGAAGATTCAGTGAACCAACTTGAACTCTTACAAGATTGGTTTTTGTTATAAAAAATTATACTATATATTATATTATGATAGACAATGAAAAGTGGAGGGATTACTAGGTTGGATAAAATTTTAATTGGGATCAAAAGTGATTTGGAACCTTGCAAGAAAGTTAGCCATGAAATAAAATGATATATGGAAACTTTGCTTGAAGAGTTAAGAATGAGAGAGAAAGAAGGAAAAGACTTAACTATGAAATTAAAAGTAAAAAAATCATTTTGTATCATAGGGGATAATATTGAAAATATTGAAGCTAGTACTTTTATCCAAGAATAAGAGATTAGTGCAACTGATATGAGGAAAAGAAGAAGTATCTAAATTTTTTGCTCTATAAATAAGTCTTGGAGCTTGACCATCCATCTAAAGTTCATTACAATATAAAGAAGTAACTCATAATGTGGAAATGACAGTAGCTAGATAGTGATATAATACATGTGTGTCATTGAATATTTCCAAATCTTACTATTACTAGCCCATAAGGGATGTTATTGGCTCTCATGGTCTAGCATTTAAAGCTCCTTAAATTGATTATTATAAAGGTAATATTATGAGTAACTCTATTAGTGAAATAAAAAGTTGTTTGACTGAAAGGACTTAAGCAACTTATTGATGTTTAATCATGTACGATGGTTAAATAAATATGATAAATGAGCCTATTATGAATTTTTAGTTTATTCTGCTAAAAGGGATATGCTTTTAAAGTCATTTGATACATTGAGCCTTGTAAGAAATGTTGATACTTAGTTAGAGATATTTAAAAAGTATTACACAATTCATTACTGACAATGACATTATTTATAAAGCAACTGAGAACAGGTTGCAAAACAAGCAAAATTCTTTCTAGTGGAATCCTTGTACTACACAGTGTATTGACCTATTGCTAAAAAGTATAGGAGATGGTAGATTCTTTCCTTTCATTAATGAAACTATTCAAAAAGCTAGAAAAGTGGTTAAGTTTATTTATAATCATGCATGAGTTTCGAATTTGAGGAGAAATAATTTCAATTGGCAGGAATTTGTGTTGTCCTGACATTATAAGATTTACAATAATTTCTTATCGCTTTAGTATTTTATTGAAATAACGGAGTTAAGAAAAATGTTTATATGTGATAAATGAGTTTCATTTTAGCATATCAGGTTTAATGCTAGAATGAATGTTTCTAAGATCAATATTTTAAAAACTGGACCAAACATTGAACCAATCAAAGAAAAGGTTTAAGGATTCAAATTTTAATCAATATTAAACCATTATAAAATTGGTATAT
Source organism: Erythroxylum mucronatum (assembly GCA_027563825.1). Classification (NCBI taxonomy): domain Eukaryota; kingdom Viridiplantae; phylum Streptophyta; class Magnoliopsida; order Malpighiales; family Erythroxylaceae; genus Erythroxylum; species Erythroxylum mucronatum. The sequence continues at coordinate 12,581,203 of JAOSBP010000004.1, read as the reverse complement.
AATAAAAAAAGAAGAAAAAATTATAATAATAAGTAAAATAAAAGATTTTATTGAAATAAAAATTCACCAATGTCTAATAATAAATTAAATTTAATAGTTCAAAAAATTTGAATCTAACACAGTTTTGAATTTTGTACCGTACCGGGTACCGATACGAGTATAGGTGGTACCGGTGAAAAATACCGGTCGGTACCGGCCAATTTCGGCAGTACCGGCCAGTATTTAAAATACCGGTCAAATACCGACCGGTACCAAAAATTTTAAAAAATTGGGGGACTTTTTTGCAAAATTTCCCTTCTTCCCTGCTACCTCTCCCCC
>JAOSBP010000004.1:12551498-12562912 GCA_027563825.1 Erythroxylum mucronatum | reverse complement strand
TTAGAAATAAAACCCTACTTTGTTTTTTTTTATCGTGAATTCAAATAGGAGGTGACAACGAAAATTGGGACTAGATATAGTACTAAGTAATGTCCATTTATTGTTAACTTTTAAGTTTTATAATAGAATTATGTTAGGTTGTCTGTTATGTTTTGGATTTATGTACCATATTAGATTCGTATCATGGATATAATTTTAGTATATATGTTGTTACTACTGATTGCCAGTTAGTACTCCTGCTTTTTCCAATGTAAATATGGGTAAAAATTTTAATTTCTTAATTGTTAGGATGTTGAAATGAGGCCAAAAGGATAAAAGATACGAGGGTTGATGAAATGAGGCTTTTATTACTGAGATGTGTATTAAAGAATAAAGACCATCGGGTGGCAACAATATTCCACAAATTTTATGAAGAGCCAACATGGTGTTTGAGAGAGTTCAACTTGCAATATAACAAAAACATGTCAATAACCTACACAGAAGAGTTGAACAAATTTAATGTTGTAGTCTATTATGAGTATGGTTATAAAGATCTTGCAACAATGATAGAGATAACATAATTATTTATTGGCTCTTTGGTTCCAGGTCATTCGCCATGAAAGCAAGATAGGGTGAACATATTTGTATTGTAGTAAAATGGATGTAAGTATATACTAATAGGTAAGTGAACTACTCCTTTACTGGGCTGCTCATTGTTTGATTTGAGGGCCTACTTCGACTAGGCCTCCCATTAACTGAGAGAAGCAATCCAATGCTTACAATGGCATTAGAGCTAATAGCTATTGGTCGGGTCGGCCGGACCTGCCCCACCAGGCCCAGCTTCAGATATGGATATCGACGGCCCAACGACCATGGCCTGTTCGACCCATCGGGTGTTAGACTCCCATGCAAATACTACGACTCACGTAAAACCTAAACCTAGTGACAACTCCAGATATAAAAGGTATTTTTTCTACCGTAGTTCAGGTATGACAATACAACCCTACTGTTCTCTTATTACAGCGGCCAAAACCCTACCAAAATACTAACTTGAGTGTCGGAGGGGCCTCCTGGGAAATAACCCCCGGCGTGCCTTTGTCTGTTTTGCAGGTATCACATAGTCAGAATTGCACAGGTCATGAATCAAAACGACGACAATTCGATTCAGCAGAATCAAGCTGAACCAAAACTTAATACCAATGATGCCTTTAAAGCTTCAATTAGGGTGGCTACAACAGGTGGTATGTTAAGAGATCAAAATGGATGCTAGAAGGGAGACTTCTTTATGTGCATAGGTAATTGTACTCTTATTCTGCATGGATTTAAGCTAGCTTGGGCAGTTGATGTTCGAAATCTCATCTTGGAGGTGGATAGTCTTTGTATTATCAAATTGCTAACTAAGAACAATATTCCAATCAATCAAAATTGGTCCCTTGTGAATGCTGTTAGAGGATTTTAAAGTTGTGGCTGGCTAGTGCAAATTATTCATAGAAATTGTGCTGCATATTAGATGACGAATACGACAATGAATCTCTCTCTTGATTATCATGAGTTTTCTTTCACTACTGTTGATATTTTTGATATTTTAAAGAGGGATAAGGTTGAAGTTGCCTTCCCTCATTTATGTCCTGTTATTGTGAATCAAGGCTTTTGCCTCTTCTTTCGGGGAAAAAAAAAACGCTCTTGTTTGTTTGTACTATCAATTCCTGTAGGTTCCATTTTTGGACGTTAAATTCAAAGTGTAATACAGCCGCAACGGTCGACAAACGAATGATAGGGGAAAGGGAAAGTTACTTAAAGAGGTGCTATTCCAATTCCAAATAAATAAACCATTATTCTGTTGCAAATTACTTTTGGAATGACAGAAACGCCCCCGCTACCCAAAGATAAGAGACCAACCCAACAAAATTTTAAAAAGAAAAAGGATCACGAACGCCGTCATGGCGTGAGCTCTCGTCCCCTGTTGTCACACCTTCTCTTTCGTTCTATTGAAAATGGCCAATCGCTTCCTAAAACGCTTTCTTCAACACATGCGTAAGTCCACTTCAACTTTTTTCTTTTTTACCTTTTTATTCCTTTGGGTTTAACGATTCATCGAACAGACGATTCCAGAAGCTTGTTTAAGAGATCAGAAGAATATCGTCGATTTTTATATGGAATCTTGAAGCGGAGTCAGTCTCAAATGCCAAAGGCTGACAATTTTGAAGCAGATAAGGTTCAGGAAGGAGCACATGAAGCCAGGAAAAACGCAGACTTCGAATCTGGGCTTAGCAAGAACAGTGCCGGGGATGCAGAATTGAGTGATTCTAAATGGAGGCCTGAACTTACTTGGCTCTTTAAAGCTCTGGACCCTGCTCTTGATTTGTGTAGGTGGGCTCTCCCGACAGGTTCGTCATTTTGTTCTGTTTCTCCAAATATGTCGCTGTTTACGTACTGTGTGCTCGTCTTGGTAATTTAAATTAAAGTTGAGATGTTTAACTTTTTCAAGTCCTACATACATGCTGTAGGGAATGGAGTTGGAAGCAAAACTCCGGCAAGCAGTCGTTCTCTTACGGAGATTATTGCAAGTATTCAGCGGAGTAAAATTGGCTTCGAGGGTTGGAGCTTTAGCGATCTTACCATTGGCCTTTATCTTATTTATCTTCGACAAGCATCTTTAAATCCGTTTGAGGATGTTAAGGGTGTCCAGATCTTTTCAGAATCAACTGTAATTAATAAAATACTATTCTATTATCTCTTGTTGAACGAATTTTTTCTTAGCTGAAACAGAGTGTTTATGATAGGGAATCATTTTGTTGATTTAGGTCCACGAGCTTATCTACCATCTTGAGTTAGCAAAAGCTTGCTATAAGGGGAATGCTCTTGGAGTTGCAAAACATAGCATGCTTCGTGAAAGCAACGTTCTCAAATATGTGAAAGATTCTAGTGTGATGAGGCCTGGATATTACGTGGGAATTGATCCACGCAACAAACTCATAATTCTTGCTATTCGTGGAACTCACACTGTCTATGACCTTATCACTGACATTGTAACTTCAAGTGATGTAGAAGTCACATTTGAAGGTTATTCAACCCACTTTGGTACAGCTGAAGCTGCTCGTTGGTTCCTTACTCATGAGATTGGGACCATAGGGAAGTGCTTGGAGAAATACAAGGTGGGAAACTAATCCCTAAGACTTTTTGCTTATCCTTTCTTCTTACTTTGTTGTTTGTCAATAAATCCTGTTGAAGTGAAACTAATCCATCTACAGGGATTTAGGGTAAGATTGGTAGGCCACTCTCTTGGAGGTGCTATAGCTTCTCTGTTGGCCATTATGCTTCGGAAAAAATCAGCAGCAGAACTTGGCTTTAACCCTGACATTGTGTCTGCTGTTGGATATGCGATTCCGCCCTGTGTCTCCAAAGAACTTGCTGAAAGTTGTTCTGATTTTGTAACGACCGTGGTAATGCAGGTGGGAGTAATTTTCTTGATTATCTTTCACTTTTATTGCAGAGAGAAAGGTTTTTCCAGTCTTATGTGTTTGTTAATTTCATCGATTCTGTATGAAGATAAGTTTCTCAATCCAGTATCTCATCATGTATATTCTCCCTTAACTTTCCTTATTGCCTTCTCATACTAAATATGCAGGATGACATTGTACCTAGGTTAAGTACAGCTTCCCTATCAAGACTTAGGGGTGAAATTCTACAAACTGATTGGTAAGCACGCCCAAACCAAGTCCAAATGAATGTTTCTCTCACAATAGCCTGTATACAAATATAGAGACATAATTTTGAAATTGTGCTTAGTGTCAAGCTTTTTAAGTTGAAATTACTACCTTTTGTAAAGCAAATGCATTTTATGCACTCTACACATCCCTGAGATGGGAGGTTGGTGCTTCCGAGTGTTTTTCTTTTCCAGATTAAGAATGTGGAAATTGAGTTGAAAATACTGGAACAATGCACATGTTTTTAAAGCTGTTAGACGTGATAATTTTGTACTAAGTTTATTGAAATATTCCAAAGGAGTAGTTATCAGAGATCAGATACACTCAACTTTTAGTTGCTCTTGCTGACAACTTTCTCATCCGGTTAGTGCTGCTGCTTGTTCATTATGTGCTTGTACTCGCAGCATAAGTTACAAAAATTAAGAATGGGGTAAGGCTACTGGATAGCGAAGGATTGTTAACTTTATTCTGATATTCATTCCCTTGCATTTTCAATTAGCGTCTTGAAGTACTTTTTTAAAATTGAGTGACTGAGTAGGTGGCAAGTTTATCAAGGAATCTGTTGACTATTGCATATGAATTAGCTATTACCAGAAGGCCTATCTGTCGTTTCATATCTATTTTGATTCACATTCTTGCTTACTCTTTGCATAGGACGAGCGTGGTTGAGAAAGAGGATTGGAAAAGTGTTGTTGGCTTGGTGACGAATGCAAAGCAGGTTATGTCTTCTGTGCAAGATGTGGCTCGCAAGCTTGCAGATTATGCAAAATTCAAGAGCAAGAATTGTTCTTCTGGTAAATTCATCAATGTTCTGCCAAATTGTTTTTGCTTACTAGCTAGTTAATGACATAAGAATTACATGTTTATTTTGCATCCAATAGGATTTGGGAAACTTAGGTTCAGGATTTTAAAATCTGGAAAGGCAAAATTTATTGGGTGTTTCTAAACGGGAGTAAGTTATGAGGCAGGATTAGGGTATGGAATGTTAGAAGTAGATTTTAACAGTTAAAACTTCTCCTTTTAAGTGGTCTTCAACCAAAAGCACCAAACTAGTGCAAATATTGCATAACACTATCACCTGATTTGTACTTCAAAAAGTTCTAAATTTGGTTTGCATAAAATCTTACCAGTTTGCAAGGCAACCTCAATGTTCCTCAATAACATTCAACACAATCTCCAAAAAACAAAGAAAATGTTAAGGAAATAGTTTTTCATCATAAAATTCATAGAGATACTGACTCGTTTCCTTATCTGAGAAGATGAGCTATACCATAGAAACCTACCATGGACTTGACTGCAGGCCTTATTAGTTTTATGATTAAGTATTGACCACATATCTGTATCCCCCAGACGTAAAAACTGAAGTTTTCAAAATATGCATTAAAAATTTCTTGAATTGATTCATCCTTGCTGGATGATTTCCGTAATTTTGCTGTGCTTTAACCTTTTGTCCCTTTTGCTTGCAACGAAAACATTTTTAACCCACATATCAAAATGACTCGAGGATGATTATTTACCTGTATTGAAATATATATCTTCGATAAATTTAAAGAAGTTGAATTTTTCTGTTCTGAATTCAGATTGTAGAGTGGAAGCATGACTGCTTCTGCTTGTGACTGATCATTTTGCTTGCAAATTAACGTTATGCCTTGTCTTCTCCGTGATGCTTCTCTTGTATTAATTGCCAACGTTTTTCTTTTGTTCACTAAAGCCTTTCATTTATGGTAGACACTCCCAGCGGTAAGCAATCACTATGTGTTACAGCAGAGAATTCTGTTGCTTACGAAAAGAAAGAAACTGGTAGTGTACCTGAGGAATTGTTCGTTCCTGGGACTGTTTATTATCTAAAGAGGAGTATTGAAAATGATTCTGGTGGTGGCAATGATAGGGGTAGGAGTATAGAATATTATACACTTTGGAAGAGGCATCTAGATGAACATTTTCAAAGAATACTGCTATCAAGCAACATAATTTCAGACCACAAATGTGATAGCCATCACTTTGCTTTACGAGATGTACTAAAAGGATTGCCTGTGAAGGAACTTGAAGAATGAAAACAGCGATGTGGGAATAAAATCTTGACTGCATCAAGACGAAGACGACGTGGGAGAGGGTAGTTTTAATTTAACACCAAAAGCTACTCTTGTCGGAATCTTGTACATGATATGCAAATCTCTGTTTTTTTTTTTGTAAGAGATCAACTGTACATTTGTTAATATCAAAACTTTTCTAATTAGTTGAAGTTTCATCCAAGATCATATTCTCTCAACTTTAAGTTGGGTGTTCTTCGATAGAATTGTGAAGCAGAGATGAATTATTATCCCAAGTAGAATTCATTTAATTGGTATAGACTAAACATACTAATGGAGTAATGCCTTTCATCAGTGTCATCGAAAATCATGTACCACAGAGACTTGGATTCTTTCAGGAGACAAGAAGAAGATAATTGCTTGCTTACTCGGTTACACTGTGGATCACCAGGCTATAAGATTGTTGTCACGAGTTGATGTTTCCTGCATTTGCTTGTTACGTCCTTTCCGGTAGATTCTATGTTAACGAAGAATCAACGTCTCCTGACATTTTATTGTCATGTTGTTTATGGTTGAGTTTAATTAACAACGTAAAGTGTCCTGCTTCTTAACTAACAAGACTTGGTCATGTACTCATGTGCTATTACGAAACATAAGATTTTTGCAAGGTTTGAAAACAATCTGAACAGGATTTGTACGGTACTGATTTTTTTTTTTTTTTGATAATTACGGCGCTGAATCATTGTATTAACATGTAATACAAAATTAAACATAAGAATTATAACTTAAAATAAAACAAAAAATAAATTAACGAGAATCTTTTGAAAATAAATGATGACTTTGTATTAAACGAAAAATGAGATTAGTAAAAAATTATATGTGATATGTAATATAAATATATACCTTACAAATATTTTTATTTTTACGAATTTCTGTTGAAGTATCGTTATTATGTGATGTCTTATTGTTAAAAAAAATAGTATGTTAAGAATATTGTATTATAAATAAATTAATAAATTTCAATACAACTGCAAAAGGTCACTCTGCTGCGAAGCTTTCCCCACCATTGCAAACCTTGGGAAGAGCAAGAATTGGCAGTATCCATCACCAAGCCTGCTCCAGCCTAGGCCTAGGGTTACTCCTAGCATCCACGGAAAAGCGGAAATTAATGCTTTCGCTATGCGTCGAGAACACCACACCGACTGTCAGTGCCATTAGGCTCTTATCCAAATCAAAATGTGACACGCTTTCCTCGATTTTAAGAGTCGTACCAAACAAAACTATAATATTACCCTCCTCTTCGGTCAATATTTCTGGACTCATACAACTTGATTGTGATTTTTCTATTCCTTGCAACTGAGAACACGTCACGATTTTTGCATCTGATTTTTTGAATATTGGTACAACTTGAGCCGTACTTCAATACATCAGGAAGGAGTATGGAAAACAAGTTACCTTTCTGAGGTTCTGTGCTTGATCATTGTAGAAGAAGAAAAAGGATGGACAAAAACTCAATGGTTCAGCGAAGAAAGGGTTCCTGCAGGCCAGAATTGGATCGGTCTATTAAATGTGTTCTGGACTGCAACTAGGGTGAAATATGAATTTATATATTATAGCTTTTTTAAAAATATGTTAGGAAAACAATATATATATATATACACACACATTCCGTCCCATGTAATAAGTTATAGATGAACAACTATTCTCATTTTCTTATCATTTGATCAAAATATTAATGGTTTATCAATTTAGACCCAATTAGTCTATTAATTATTAAACTAATTCAAAGTATACCTTTAAGCATAAATTAAACAGATCTTAGAAGCATAAATTATTTCCTTTGTTCAATTAGTAAAAACAATATCTTTGTGTGGTAGGATTTATTCCTTGGAACGGATTATGAGGATTGCAGTACAGACAATCAAGCAACACACAGGCTTTTCGTCTGTTTTTCCGGTCGGGAGAAAGTAATGTATTTGAAAAGTGGAAGTGACAAAAGAATGTTAGACAATACATGACATGTCTACATTTGTGTGTATTGCTGCGACACCGAAGGTATAATTATATTTGTTTATGCAGGTGCTGTGGCCCGTGGGACTTAAATGAATTGCCCAACACAGTAGTGTATTGAAGGATTTATTCCCAACTTAAAGATGATCTTGATGCCAATATTTATAGAATTATTGGTGACGAATTGGTAGGAGCATGTAATGTGTCCAAGTATCACTACATGTCACCATTTTGGTCAAACAATCCTTGGAATGAAGTTAACTTGTGTCTTAATTCTCTTTTCATAGTTCCCCCCAGGTTGTCTCCACCTGTGGTCGAAGCTCTCTCTCTCTTAGCTACCAGTGCAAGTCATTGACAAGCTAATTAGCAACTAAAAACAAAACCATGTTTATGAAACAATCTTCCATCGTTTTAGTTGAAATGAAAGCCTAAATTGTCCTCAAGTGTTACCAACTAGAGGTTTTTATATATGGATATCAGTCCCTATATTGAGGTCTGGACTTTGAACAAATGCCCCCCATTCAAAAAACACCAAGAGAATATAAATTTCAGCAAGTTATTTTCTCAATTGTCAAGCAACAAAGCGTCCGTCGTCATGTCATTTGTATTGTCGGGATCTAAATTGATGTCTTAACATCTAATCGATATGTTTTTTGGTATTTATGAAGAACTAATCCATTACTTTTACATATTAGGAGAAAAGAGAACAGTTAGTTTAAATTGGATGGGGCACGTTAAGACAACATCATGAGTATGGTTGATACCCAGGCAGTTTGTGGACTTAAACAATAGGTATTAGCTTATCGTCTAGATTTGGAGCAGTGAATTTAGTAAACAGAACAGATGATAAGGATCATCGACGCACGTGCAAAGGCCCCATATGCAAGTTGACTGGTCATGGAGTTCAGTCTGGTTCCTCCAAGGTCCTAAATTATGCTCCTCTTCAGATCATACGATCAAACCTTAGTGTTCTTTAGTTAATGTGACTGTGAGTCGATCCAAACGGTTAATTGAGAAATACTTGTATGGCAGTCAAAGGAGACAGAACAGAGGAGGCCTCTTGTTTCATGGGTTTGCTTGCTAATTATTTCAACACGGTTTAATAATCTCGTCACCTTCGGCCTGACTCTGACATCTTTCAAAATTTGAGCCAAAAAAGAAAACGTCTTTATCACGCTGTTAAATTAAGTGATGGATGGGATTTGAAAGTATTTAAGCATCTTTAGTTGTCGTTTTTAGCTTCTCCAAATTTCCGCTCAGCCTACGACGCTTAACTTGTCGTTTTCTGTAGTATCAATGACCGTTAAAAAGGGTCAAACGAGTGGCATTGAATTTAGCTGGGACCCACACTTATAACCATATACAAATGAAGTGCCACCCGTGCGGACTGTCGGCGTAATAAGGAAGCAGATTCTTTTCCGGACACGTGCACCGCAGTCCCATTGACTCATCATTCTCTTTTTCTTTTTTTCTTTTTGAAATTTGATATTCACATTTTTTATTTTTACTATATTTAACAAATTTGATTACATTAATGAATGATCGACTTCATATCTTTAATTTCCCTTTTAACACTGGACCACATAATTGTAAATTCTATTCTTCATGTGTATATACCATTCCATTCCAAACATCTTCTCCTTTCAAATAATTATCTTAGATTTCGTATATCTTATTAACATAGTTTCTTTTTCCTTCGAGAATACCCTTTTGTTCTTTAGTAACCAATCAGTATATGAATTTCAGGAGGATAGGATTAGAGGCTATCTTTTTACATAACCTTAAACAAAATCCTTGTTTACAGATCTATACACCATTGTATGCATCTCTTTTATATATATATATATATAATTGCATATTCCCAACGGAAACAAAATGAAAATAATCATGCCCACAATTCTCCGCCCCTCTTTCTAAAGACTACCAATTAATTACCAACAAAAGGCGAAAATAAGAAAATAGACAGAATAACAATCAGAAAAACCGGCTCCACTTGGAAGAAGATGCATCCAAATATATTAGGATTCTCTTTTTCATTCAGGATTACATGTTACGAGAATAAGATGTACATAATAAAATCAATACAGCTTGGTGTAGCGTGCGGAACAGTCTATTAAGAGAAGGGAACATGTATTACACTCCAGTTGCTCTAATCAACATCGGGTGGTGGTGGTGGGTCAATCATGTTTCAACTGATCACAAACGTACAAACGGATGAGAATCTCGCCTCCTAAATCGCATCATTTAGGCTTAATTCACCAATTATAAGAGTTGATGCCCAGCAAGCATTTGATTAATCCTCTCCAAATTGTCAGTTTTTCCGGATTAGGTGGCAGTTCACTGCTAAGTTTTCGTTTCATAATAAATAATTAAGGCTTCTTCAAATTGTTCGAATATGAGGAAATTTACTATTTGTGGCATACAGTCGAAGGAAGATCTATGAAGGACGGAATTTGTTGAAAGAATATATACTTAGCAGCACCACCACCTTCTTAAGCTAAAGCTAGCTGTAGCTGACTATGCGATTGGTGTTAAATTTTTAATATGGGTAGAATGTAGAGTTCACTATCAAGAATTGGGCTTGGGTCAACTATTGTCCAAATAACTAGAACTAGTTGTTTGGATAGTTAACCCTTACCACTTATAAACCCTTTAACATTTTCATGTCTAGGCAATATGGGACACTCTAACAGTCACAACTCCACAAGGGTAGGTAAACATGAATTATGTGTTGTTTTTGGTGAAAAGGTCAAGAAGTTGCCGACTCTTTAAAGGGCTTGGAAATAACTTCTAATTGAAAACCATAGAAAGCATTGAGAATAATTATGAAGTGGTTAATAGAGCTCGAGTTAACATTGAGGGAGGAAGAATGAGTTCTAATAAAAACCATTGGCTTGTTCACAAACTACAGTACATTTGCAATACAAGATTCATCTTTGCTTTCAATGCGTCAAAAACTAGAGAATTATTCAGTTAGATTAATACAGAATGAAGAGCTCGTATGATCAATATGGGACTTTACAAACTTTTTTGATAATTTTTATGTCCTTGGATGCCCTGGTCTTCTACATGTGTCTGCTTCGTTTCATGTGTTTGCAGTGTGTCAAGTTGTGTCAGCTTGCTGCTAGATTTTGTCCCATGATAATATTTTCATAAGCATAATTTCTCTGACGAAGAGTAAATCATATGAGATCATTAAGAAGATCTATATCTAATTAGATAATTGCTTTGCCTCGAGTTTTGTTGTTATTGAACCTGGAATAGACATGACTATGCTAGACATGTTATTCAACAGACAAATCATAGCTGTGCACACATTGTTTGAGGGAAGTGGGTTTTGGAGCTGATATTCATAGAATTCAAGTATCTTATTTATTTGAGTTCATGTTTTGTAAGAAAACGTCAACCCAGATTCAGGTTTTATATTTTCTCGATATCGATAATCACTGATAATTCCCATGTAGGCAGTGTAAAACGATACTCCCTTCGATTCATAATAAGTGTCGTTTTAGAGAAATGCACACTTATTAAGAAAGTTAATGAAATGTCTGATATACCTTTATTAATTACATGTTAAAGTGCCTTGAAAATATAATCTGTGTAATTTGTGTAATTAAGATGTGAGAGAAATTAAAGGTTAATTTTGGAAGTAAAATTATAAACATGCATATAAAGTCAAAAATGACAC
>JAOSBP010000004.1:12480261-12492812 GCA_027563825.1 Erythroxylum mucronatum | reverse complement strand
TCACCTTTAGAGATAGTCTCTTTTGGCTATTTAGGTTGATGTCTTCATACCGATACCTGGATCCTGGGGTTCGGGAAAGTCCCGGTGACAAAAAAGTTTTGTTTTCCGCACCTGGTACATTTGATGTACCTCTCGGGATTTTCCTACAAGTACTACAATCCAGTTTCTCTTGGTATTCATAGACCGATATCATTTTGTAACTTTTTTGAATAAAGTTATATCAAAATTACTTATTGTAAGGACAATGATGGTTTTGTACCAATTGATAAGTGATTCACAAGGGGCATTTTTGGAGTGAAATATGAGTAGAGACAATATATTATTGGCTCAATAGTTATTTAAAGGTTACCTAAAAAAGAGTTCACCCAAAAATTTGTGCCTTAAAAATGAACTTCAACAGGTCTTATGATCTAATTAGTTGGGATTATCAAATGAATACTTTAGGTTTTTCTTTTTCTAAGTTAGTTTAGGAACTATATTAAGAAATTCATTACTTGAATTTCATTTAGCATACTTGTAAATGTGAAACCGACAAGAATCTTAGAGAGGAAAAGGTCTAAGACAAAGGGATCCAATCTCCCCCTACCTATTTATATTGTTCATGGAAGCCTTGTCTAAATTGGTAGGGCATAACATTTTCTCAAATCCAAATTTTGGTTACTATGGCAAATGTATGGAGGTTGGATTATTTAACTTATGTTTTGTAGATGATCTCTTACTCTTTTTAAGCCCATGATAGGTTATTCCACACACTTATAATTTCCTTACATATATTTAAGGATTTATTTGGTTTGGAAGTAAAATATAGTAAAAGCCATTTATTTCTCTCCTATAGTAAAATCCATTTATTTCTCTCCTTTAGTTTAATGAACGATGTAAAAATTTCAGGATTTCAACTTATGGACCCCCATTTACCTGTCGTAGATTACTTGTGTCTACAAAAAGACTTTAATATAGAGATTGTATTCCTTTATAGAGAAGATACAAAGAAGGCTAAGTAATTGGTGTAATAAAGATCTATATTATACTGGTAGACTGATGTTGATAATGCTTATTTTAAGCTCCTTGCATATGTACTGGTTTGTGAATATATTCCTATCCAAAGGCATAATTAGATTAGTTGAAAGAATGATGAGATCATTCTTATGGGGGAGGAATGAAAGAAGGAATAACTATGGCTAGAGTAAGTTAGAGAGAGGTTTGTAAGCTAATATAAGAGAGATGTCTAGGAATCTCCCTTATTAGTCTAAGTAACAAGGTTTTGATTATAAAAAGGATATGGAGATTACTAAAAGGAAATGATACTCTGTGGATTAGATGGATTCATACTTATTTCTTTAAGGTAGGAAGTTTTGATTATAAAAAGGTTATGGAGATTACTAAAAGGAAATGATACTATGTGGATTAGATGGATTCATACTTACTTCTTTAAGGTAGGAGCTTATAGAAGATGCATCCTAAACTATAATTCTATTTATTTTATGTCATAATTAATGAAACTAAGAGAGGCTTTATCAGATACATTAAAGTGTAAAACAGGGAATATGAAAAGAGCTTCTTTGTACTATGACAGTTGGAGCAGGGAAAGGCCCCTGCACCAATCCAATCTCTGAGTTTATATGCTCAACAAGTTCCCTAAAGATGTTAAAGGGAAGGGATGGATAATAAGGAACTAATGGATTAATTACCCACCTGAACTTGTAAATTTAGACAAAGGGATGAAGGATAACTACTTATGGATTTGACATTTAATTGGTAAATTCATTAATAAGTCTTGTAAGGAATTTTAAAGAGGAGTTAGAGATAAAGTGTTCTAGCATAAGGTAACTTGGAATAAGAAGTTAGCCTCAAAAGTATCTTTCTTAATTTTGTTAACCATCAATCATAATTTAACCATAAAAGATATGTTAAGCTTTCTTAATATCCAAGATCATTGTATGCTCTACAAGGCTAAAAGAGAGATGATTACACACTGATTAACTTATTTTTTGTTAGTCAATATTGTAATAACTGCATGTGCATGACGTAGCTATAGCTAGTACCCACAAATACAGCTCGATCCCTCGAAGAAGATGAAAACTGGTAATTACCCTTCCTCTATTATCTAGCCTAAGGATTGATTTTTGATTTTTAATAAAAAGAAACTAAAATTAAGCAAATAAAATAGAATAGGAAACGATAATGAATGCAAAGACAGTGGAATTCACTTAGAAAAATATCGTTATCAGAAATTAGTATCTAGGTTGAAATCCCCCTAAACCCTTAACATGTATTGGGCTGTTGAGACTCTTTTGGTATGCTAATAGCTGACCTTAAGTCTATTAAGAACTAATCCTAAGGTTTTCAACGAAATTACTTAGGTTAAAATTTATAGGATTGCTTTATCGATTTATGAGTCCCTCTATGAGGTTTGACCCTAATATGGAAGATTTATGTGATCTTATCTCTAGGGTTGCAATCAACTCCTTCCAATTATGGTAGATCTATTTAAACCTAGGATTTCTCAATCTCCACATTTGAAATTAGATTATGATCTAATATTATCAGGCTTATTAGAACATAAATAAAACATGTAAAAGAAAAGAATCAAATTATATCAAAATATTAACATAGGGTTCATCTAACCTAAATACTAACAAGTCGTTTAGTTACACATAATCGAATAAGAAATTAAGCATACATTGAAAGAAAAACGAATTGAAAACAATGGGTTGATGATTCTAAATCTCTCTTATTGTCTTCTATCGAGTATTCTTGCGATATAGAGGGTTGATCTTATATTCCGATGGATTTGTCGATGATTTCTTCATGTTTTTTGCTTCTTTGGACAAAAACCACCCCTTGAGAACAAACTCTACATCTGGAATTGCCTCCTCACATATGCTCCCCTCTCAAGTCTCTGTTCACGTCTTTATATATAGCATTTTAGGGTTTTGGATGATGCATGGTCTTGGGCATCAGATTGTCCATCACCAAATTCTTTGAAAATCGCGAAATTGCACAGCCTGGGAGACGTGCATGAGCAGATGTAAGGCCGTGCATCCCTTCTATGCATCAAATCTTCATTTTATGTCGGCTTTTCATTCAAATTCTTCTCCTTTAAGTCCATAAAGGCTATATCCTATAAACGCACTTGGAGAAAACTAAGTATCAAATATACGATAAAAGTATAAAATATCAAGCAAGATATATCAAATATGAGTGTAAAAATATAGTTAAATATCCATCTAGCAAACATCCCCCCACTTAAGCTTTTACTTATCCTCAAGCAAACTATAATCAAAATTATCAATTTTACAACATCAATCTCAATCTATCCACTCATACTATATCATCATCATATCTTATCGAATCAAATTAATATACAAGCATAATCAAATTATCCTAAAATTAACTTTCTAAGCAACATTAATAGTAATCACATCAACAATCGCGTTGAAATAAAAAATATATTTTTACACCATTATGATTTCACTCACTGCACTTAGTTGTTTAGGGTGAACAGTATCAAAACTCTCAATCAATGCATAATAGAATTCTTACCATATGCTTGCAATAAAATCACATCTCCACCACTTATGTACAAACTAGAAAAAAAATCAAAAGGTCTTTATATGGTTGTAATGAAGCTTAGGTAAGGTTTGATTTGGTTAATAAAAAGGGTTAAATTAAAGAAATTTTACGACACAATATATTTCAAGACTCATTTACAGATACACATAAGTCCTTTCAATGCAACTCTATTAATACCATGAAATTATTCTTTTTTTCTCTAATTTATTTATTATTATTATTATTTTCTTTCCTTCTTTTTCTTTTATGCTTCTTTTTTCACAATATTCTAATTAGTATCACAATTCAACAAATATTGGGCTTTTCACAAATTTAAAGTCTCAACAAGTAAATAATGTAAATAACCTTCAAGGTTTAGAATAAGAAAAAGGTCTTCAAAAAAATAGGATGAAGGTTTAAAATTTGTTTTAATCAATGAAAAAAGTTAAGGCTCAACTTCGTTATTCCTAAAGGTAAATTTTAGGGTATGGTGATTTCAAATAAATAGGCTAAGCAAGTTGGTGAATCTAAAAGCCTTCGTCATTTCAATGCTTCTAATGTAACAAATATGGCCTCAATATGTATAATAAAAGTAAGTTTTAAAATTATCCTACTATACATGATAACACACACGATAGAATAATAAGAGCTTTAAAAATTTTAAAAATTTTGCTTTTAGGCTCACAACCTCATTAAAATTAGGTATATATGTGTGTAAATAATATGCAAATTTCATTCAAGTTGAACATTTCAATGATTACAAAAAAATGACTTATAAAACTAATTTTATTCTAACCATAATCCTTTTGATGCCAATTCAATCAATATTCAACAAAGAAATATAGTATTCTTAGACATATTCAATAATTTCCCGGTTAGCCTATAAGGATAGTTTCCTACTTTTAGTTGATTTTTAAAGACCTGCTTTTAGTGTGCCTTGTTTTTCTTGATGGAATAGAGGTTTAATAAGACTCCCCCAATGCTGCTACGCTTCCTTACCGACCTTGGAAAGTAATCCTAAGATAAGCCAGTTCAATTCTTGTCTATTTTTATTTATACGACCAAATGGTGATAGATCCTTTAATAATTTTCATCCTTAGCCTTTGAGGAACTGGTTATGGCTATTCAAGAAATTGGGTATGTGAAAATAAAATTATCCATTTTGGAAGTAGCTACACCACTATTGATTTCCCTTTTATTTCCTTAGCTAACACACGTACACCACCCGAAACCATCCATCCACGTTACCTAGTCCCACCACAACACCCATCATTGAAAATTTCCTTACCTATGCCATATATATCAACAAATAACTCTTTTCTACAACATCATCTGAATTGCCTTTAATTGTTAACTTAACTCAATACAATTATGATACTACTGCACCACCTTGTTGACATCCTATGGTTGCTATATCTAAAACTAGTACTCTTAAGCCTTGTCAATTTTTACCTCCTTTAAAATTGAACCATCAACTTATAAACAAGCCACTAAATTTGAAAAGTGGAGACCAGCAATGACAGAAGAGTATTGCCTCCTTGTCAAGCTAATAATATAATTGTATGCAAATGGGTATATCATATTAAGCAAAAGCTCAATGGTACAATTGATTGATACAAGCCATGTTTAGTGGAAAAGGGATTCAATCAATGTTCAGGTGTGGATTACACTGACAATTTTAGTCTAGTTGTTAAAATTGTCACTTGCTACTTTCCATCTTTTATTGATATATGCCTTATCTAATAATTGGGAGATTCAATAATTGGATGTTTCCAACGTCTTTTTGCTTGGTTCACTTGATGAGAATGTCTGAATGCAACAATCGTATGAGTATGTTCATCTTACATATCCGAAATATGTTTGAAATTTACAAAAATCAATTTATGGATTGAAACAAGCACCTCGACAATAGTTCATGTGTTTGACGAATCCATTGATCAACCTTGGTTTCAAGGGTTCAAAGATCGATACCTCTCTCTTCATCCTACATCATGGTTTAGTTCATTTTTTTGGTTTGCTATATGTTGATGATATTATTATAGGAAATAATAGTCATATGGTCACTAACATAATTCAATCTCTCCAACAATCCTTTACGCTGAAGGATTTACGATGTCTTCTTACTTTTTAGGTATAGAGGCACATTGGACTTTAGATGGTTTGTTACTCACTCGATCCAAATATATAAAAGATTTGTTGAACAAATCTCATATGGAGGATGCAAATAGTGTTGCTACACTAGTTTTTGATAAAGTAAAATTGAGTATTCATGATGAGACTTCTTTTTTGGACATTACTTTTTATCGAAGTATTGTTGGAGTCTTGCAATACCTCTATTTAACTCGTCTTGATATTTGTTACAAAATCAACAAAGTTTGTCAATTCATGCATTCACCTACTGATCAATAGTGGATAGGAGTTAAACAAATACTTAGATATCTTCTTGGCACTATTGATCATAGCATTTTGTCGAGACGCGTAAGTTCTTATCATTTCTTGGCTTATAGTGACTCTAATTGGGGAGGCAGCGTTGATGATCATAAGGGTAACAATTTAATATTGTGGAGATGAAGGAAACAAAGAACGATGGCCAAATCTTCTACCAAAGCTAAGTATCGTGCTGTTGCTACCGCTGTAACAAACTTACAATGGTTACCATTGGTTATGCAAGAAATTGGTAGTCTTTCAACATCCTCTCCTATTTTGTAGTGTGATAATTAATTAAGTGCTACTTATCTCACTACAACACCTATTTTTCATACACGGTTTAAATAGTTGGAAATTAAATTTCATTATGTTCGGGACAAAGTTGCTAACAAAGAACTTCACGTACGTTATGTTGCAACTACTGATCAACTAGCCGATGTTTTAACCAAACCGTTAGCAGATCATTGTTTTCATCATTTAAAGAACGAGTTGACTGTGTTGCCAAGACCAATTCAACTTGCGGGAGACTAGAGTCACGATTATTATTTGGTTTGTTATGTTGTCTACGGATTGATACTTATCTTACAAGATGGACATTATCTAGACTTATCCTACAGTTTTGTAAACTCCCTATATATATATATATATGTATTTATATATCTTATGCTTGAAGTGTATTTGCCTTTCTAAATATCTTTTATAAGATGTCAGTCTTATTCACGATTTGCACTTGGTAACCAAGAAATTGGAATTAATCATGATAACTAATTACAAACATGTTAATATAAAAACGTATGACCAACAATATTAGGGAATATGCTTGCAGGCACGTAAGTGAGTTTTAGAGTGCCACTATTTAATATTTATTGAAACCTAGAAAGCTCTTTTTCATTGAGTGGAATGAAGATGCACGATCAAATCGTAAGGATATATCTTATGAATGTTATCTTGTCGACAACTCAGGAATATTGACCAGTATTTATAGGAATTTGCAGAAGCCCAAAACCAGATAATCTTCTCCATTATGAACATAATTTGCCTAAACGCTGGTTGTTTTGTTCTACACATTTTGATTAACGAGATCCAATTAATGGAGGACAAAATTTTAATAATGGGGTATGATTGAAATTCCAAGAAAAGGTGTCAAAATTGTCAATACAAAGCCAAAAGCAAACAAACAAAGTTGCTTTCTAAACCTTTGGACCTGAAACTACCTTGCTTCTTATTATATGTTAAGCGAACAATAATCAAGAAATCCAAAGAATACATTGATTGATGTAGAAAACAAAAACCTACTGTCTGCAGCTCCTTCAAGTACTAGGAATGTCACCAAATGTTACTTGATTAGTTTTTGTGTGCATGTTTAAGAAATATGTCACCAAGTGTTACTACAGTAGCTTGATTAACTTATCCTTTTTCATATGAAGAAAAGTAGGCATGAAAGACTGACCTTGCATCATGTTAATGCCATGGTGCAATATCATTAACGCAATGATGCAATCAATTATAGCA
Source organism: Erythroxylum mucronatum (assembly GCA_027563825.1). Classification (NCBI taxonomy): domain Eukaryota; kingdom Viridiplantae; phylum Streptophyta; class Magnoliopsida; order Malpighiales; family Erythroxylaceae; genus Erythroxylum; species Erythroxylum mucronatum. Next base: position 12,485,321 of record JAOSBP010000004.1, on the reverse strand, counting down.
CAAACATAAGCAGGCTCAAGTAATCTGCAAGGACATGAAAAGACCATCAGTCTATCAGATTTAATTACTTTATAAAGAATGAAAATGATAAGAAACATCAGAAAAACCAACCAGCACATTCTTCAGAATTTTAACATTGAACTTCAAGACTGTTCACTATTTATGCTGGAAGATGTCAACCCTCAGGAACAATACAAAACCTTGGGTGATTATAAACAACTAGATTATGGTAAACGCTTGCAGATGGAAGGCATTAAATTAGTAGCACACATAATGAATAATGATTAATAGCTAGTGCCATAGAGAGTTTAGGCGTTTACACAAAGATCAATGGAACTGGGAAGCGAAAGGAAATAGAGGCTACGGAAGCATAGATTGACTACTTATAAAAGGTACATATTGGGGAACGATATGTTGTCAAATATTCAATTTGTTTAAAAAATTGGATGTTGTGTGTTCAACTGAATCTAAATGGTCTGTCGATAATAAGTTTCTGATTCAATTTGCCAGCCTTCCTGCTGTGGGAAAAGTATTCGTTTCCAATTTCTTTGAAGTTCGAACTTTTAAACATAGTTGACGATCAGTGGCTATTTGCAGTGTTCTGCAATTGAATAGGAAAAACAGTCTTATCCAGATAGGGGAAACTGACAATAAGCAGACCTATTTTACTAACAAGAATATTCATGCAGCAGTTACAAAGTTTGTTGCAATGGATAGGACGTTGATGGAATGAATCCATAGTGTTCTTTTCGTGCATATCTTATGATTCTTGGTTAAGCAATTAGGGTTTGTTTTTTTAAAGCAAATTATACTAAAGACTAAAAGTAACCTCTTCAATCATAAATCTACAAGGAACTGTGCGACACTTAATCAGTGTAAGCTGAACAGGATCTTGAATGAAAGAAGGGCAACAGACATCACTTACAAAGGATCACATTATAAACGTCTTATAGAATCCATAATCTAGGGTTACATAGGGGATGAAAGAGAACAAAAATACCCTTCATAATCCTTTTCATCTGAATTTAACACCGAAAACTAATCAATCATAAATTGATTTCTCCCCTCTTCATACGGATTCAAAAGAAGATTCTTTTCCTGCCATGTCTATAGTTAATTTCAGGAAAGAGGTGTCGAAAGTTTTTAAGCTTGACTGAAACAAGCATAACTCCATAAATAACCATTCACTCTGTTTTGCTGCAACACAAGTAGAAGAAAACCATAGCTGTACATAAAAAACCAATACTTTTATATGTAGTGAGGGGCTGATATACGTATAAAATATTAATAATGATGATGACCAAGTCTAAGCTCCAAATCTAGTTCATCTTTTCTGCCGTCTTCTCTTTTCTCTTCGTGTGATGGACCTATCTCTAAGCTTAAATTTCTCGACCAATCCTCTCCAAGTGGATTCAAATGCTGAGGGCTTTGTACACACAAATCATCTATATGTTGGGCATGCTGTGACCTAACCCCCCATGTGGATGGAGGAAAGTATGTTTGATAATTTATATGTACCTGCTGTGACATAGGATAGTGGGGTGGGTAGCTTTGAATTGCAGAGTAAGCTCTAAAGCTTGAATAATCGTCATCAACTTTGCTTGAAATCGAATCAACTGAGCTAGGGCTTGGTTTGGCTCTATCTTTCCGGTGAATATTCATATGCCCTCCTAAAGCCTGAGCTGAGGTGAAGCCTCTCTTGCAAAACACACACTCATAGGACCGAACCGTGCCTGGCGACTCATCATTAATTTGCTCCGACAGATCAGTCTCTTCACTCGAGCTCTTTGAATCTTCCATGGGAAACTTCTCTGATAAAGACTGAAAATTAACTATGTGATATATACTAGGACAGAATACTAAAGAGGTGGGGGGGATAATATATGGATCAGAAGAAGAGCTTCACGGGATAAAAGACTAAGAGGTGGAGGGGATAATATATAGATCAGAAGAAGAGCTTCACTGGATGAAAGACTAGAGACAAAGAGAAGACATAAGACATTGGCTACGTAGGTGTAAATGTGTTAAGGTTTGAGAAAGAAAAGTCTGTCTTTTAGATTTATGCTGGACGTTTTTTTGTGTGTGAGCCGGCACCCACCGTACAGACATAGTTAATTATTTTAAGAGATAATTATCTTTAATTTGTCTACCTAGCTATCACAGCGTCTTGTTGCTTTCCATCTGTGTTAGTCTTCCTAATTGATTTGACGCGGTTGTCATTTTGCCATATTTCTCCACTACATTTATTTGTGTCTAATTAATAGTCTATGATCTGCTTTTATCCTTCTCAATACTCGGCCAGACTATTCACATTGATGTACGTTTTGGGCGGCTAAAGCAACAAACATGCGTTTAGTTCGTTTGATTTTTTTACCACAATGAAGAAGATGGCAAGATGCGAACCGCTATTTGAAACTCACTCAGTGATTTCTTACGTTTCTTTTACTTTTGCGTAATTACGATAAACTCTTTCAAGTGTCTAACGTAGTAAGTTGTAACTCAACAGGTTTATTTTATAATTAATTAATAATTTTATTTATAGAGGCAAAGAAATTTTTATTTCTTTCTGTAGAAAATTGGTTGATACACTGCTTTATAAGTAAATGAAAAAATCTTTTTAATCACTATTTAAAATATTAATATTTTATTAAAGTTTGAATCTTACTTTATTATATAAACATCGTATTTTAATAAATACGTAATGATCTTCTAACATTCTATTTGTTGTTGGTAGTGTTTTATTATACTAAATTCGTTATGCATATATATATATGTGACGTACGTGACTAAATATTTATTTTGAAGATTAGAAAGCTTTGCAATGTGCAAAACAAGAAAAAATAGAGTAAACAGGTCTAAAGTTTCAACCAAGCCATGGTATATCAGATTTTCTGTGTGTAAAATAGCAATGTATACACGCTCTTCAAAAAAAAAAAGCAATGTATACACATACATGTATCCCATCTCTATCAGGATATTATGTTTGGAGAGTGGCTGATTCAAGTAGCCAGATAAAACGGTCCTTGGAAACAGTTTTAAAGAATGGCGAACTTGCTCTTGCTCATATGAATGTAGGCCATTCAGGCTCTATCCAGGAACATTGCCATATAGGGAAGTTGGCTTTCATTACCATTTATAAAATTGTAAAAATGACTAAATACACGTATTACATTCGTTTACCTGTCCATAAAGTTATGACCAAATTAAGCAACGCTGAACTTAAACCAGGAGCTTGGCTCTGACATTGCTGAGGAAAGGTGTGGGAACCTTCCTATCCTACCTGACATCATGAGCTTGAGACAGGTCCTTTTTGTAGCTTCTACTTGTCTTTAATATCGTCTTTCAAACCCTAGTACTCCTTCACTAAAGGAAAACACATCACCGTTCATGCTATCACAATCATTTTCAAGGAATTATTGTCAGGATATTATCAGGTGTTCCAAAACTTTTGAATTTTGGCCGAGATGAAGAGTTACGACAATTGACTATAGGCTGCTTTTGCCATCAATAAAAGATTTTTTTATCTGCTTGAAAATATATTGCGCTTAGAATATAATTTCCCCCGTAAGCATTGATCATCGACTACGGTTAGAATACGATTTTTTGATGAAACAAAATTCTGCTTATAGCTCCTCCTAGCTGAAAATTTTCCATTTATAATTACGTTAATCTGGCTAATGATGCGAAATCGAGTTTTGGGTCTAGTCTAAAATTCTTAATTATATTCCTAAATTTCCACTAAAGATACTTATCAATTAAATATATGGAGTAAAGATATATACGCCAGGAACAGATGGTTCATGCAGGCCAAAAATATTGTTTTTCTTCATTAGAGGGGTGGAAATTGAAGGTTTCACGGAAAATAGCAGCACTGAGACCCGTGCAATAGATACGAGATCCTCTGTCTAGTTTTTATGGTGTCTTATTGTATCCAGTGAATCTCAGCCATTTATTTATGTGAATCCCGAATGGACCTCATATAAATAAACGTATCCACATAAATAAATGATTGAGATTCACTGGACACAATAAGACACTATAAAACTGGACAGAAGAATTGGACTCCGTGCAACATCACTACATATATTACGCGTCACTTGTTTTACATATTTGTCAGGATTAAAGCCCAAGAAGGTGGACAAATTTTTCCCTCCAACTCATTATTACAATATACAGCCATTACAATATTATCTTTGATTGACTCTAATTGCAAGCCCCATGCGAGAAACATGCCACTCCTAACGACACATCTCATTTCAGTAGGCAAAAGGTCTTATTCATTGTGGGATTAGAAGATAATCACAGGTCAATCTCCATTTCACATTGATTAAATTTAACAAAAGATTGTAATTTCCTTTCTGTTCTTTACGAGAGGGAAACGCCCATAGTGTGATAGTGGTTCAAAAGTTCACAAATAGACATGACACATAAATCACTTGCATAGACCAAATTTGTTATCTAAGGCTTTGTCTGGAAGTGCATCACCGGATGTAAAATGACACGGTCAAAGGGTAGGAGAAATGGGCTTTAATATATTGAATTGTGACGAACACGACTTGGTCTATATATACGCAAGAAAATGATAAAGGAGAAGGGCTAGGCCGAGAGACATGGACAATTACCAAGGACAGGGCGACATCAACGTGAGTGATGGAGCTCTGTATTTCTTTTCTTTTTAATTCTTACCGAATCACTTGTCTTTTACCTTTGATCAATGTTTGCGGGTGGTGACGATAGTTACTCTTGGTGGAAACGCTTTCCCCTTAAACCTTTAAGTGTGGTTGTTCGCTTTGAACCAGAGAAGTGAAAGAAAGCATATCGGAAAGTTTAAGGGTGCGTTTATTTTCTGAAAATTCTCTAGTTTTTTAGAAAATTTTTTCATAAATTAAATAGAAAATAATTAGAAAACAAGTTTATTAATAAAAAAGTAGATCAATTTTTCAAGAAAAGCGTGTTTTCTATTTTTCCAATTTTCTAGGAAAGTAGAAAACTACTTTTAATAGGTTTCCAAATTTTCATCTCTAATTTTTAGGAATCTTTTGACCAGGTTTTAGTCTCTA
>JAOSBP010000004.1:12452776-12466604 GCA_027563825.1 Erythroxylum mucronatum | reverse complement strand
TCGGAATGGATAAGTCTAAAGTTTCCAACGCGATAGTTTTCTATGTTCACGTTTCGGATGTCGGACCCTATGAAAATCCGTTCTTTGTAATTCGTTCCGATTTGTGTTTCGGAAATTTGTTTCAGTTCGCATGGAATTCAATTCGTTGATTCGATATCTTCAGTTTGTTTCGCCTTCGATTTGTTTCCGATTCGATTTTAGCTTCGGATTCGATTTGTTTGCTTTGTTTTCGTCAAGTTTGTGTTTCGAGGTTGGGATTCAGAAACGGGTAGATGACGACAACAAAAAGTAACCTCTGATAAGGTTTTAATATATTATATATATTATAAATGATGACAACGTTGCTCTTTTAAGGTTTTAAATTACAAAGATATAATTGCAAAAAATTATAAAGATAATAATTCCATATATAGCAGTTGTAAATAGATGACGACGACAACCTTACTTTTGCAACAACTTATAGGGTTTTGATATATATATATATATATTAAAAATAAAATTTTTTTTTAATTTTTTAAAAATTGTGCACTGACCCACATGTCTCCGTCCATGCCACGTAAGTATGTGAGTGAGAGAGAGATATATTTAAGTTGTTACGACAGTGATATAATTAATTAATAAGCATACATGATATATGAAAATCACTTTGCAGAGTTGGCAGAACGAGTCTGCGCGATGAACATGCAAATACTAGAAAGAGTTGTTTAGATACTTCTCAAACAAGTTTTGTACCAAATAAATTGCCTATTTACTCGTTAAATTAATAAATTATAGAACTGTCTTTAAGACATTTGGCTTAATTAAAGTATGTTTAATTCGCTGACAAGTAATGGCTCAAGAAGTGGATTGCATGCTATTTTTGCCATCTCACTCGATCCCGAATTTCATAAAATAATGAGCAATCACGTAGTGTCGAAGTTGTTCAACAACAGACATGAAAAAACAAAACGAAACGAAAATTTACTATTAGTGTATGTTGCTAGAACTCTGTATAAGATAGCTTTCTTCTTGCCCTTTCAGCACTCGTTGTAGAAATTCCTAGTTACTCCCTACGTTAGTGAAACTAACATTAAATTTACATTTCATATATTGAGGTAAAGCTTTACTAATAATTGGCCTGAAAAATTCTGAGAGAAAATCTTGCCATGCATGCATGCTCTCGTGTCTAATGACTGATTGTTGGTGTCTACTCGATAAGCCTAACAGGTCCGTTTCTAGTTATGTTAAATGCTCTACATTAGGAGGTCAAGTTACTACAAGAAGTTGCATCAGAAGTAGTCATCAAATGCTCCTTTATCACTATCCCACTTCTCAGAACCTGCATAATGCAATCGGCAAGACCGAAAATTAAAAAAGAAGCAACCAAAAGAAAGAAAGTTATCATCTATCAAAACAAATCCTCAAAAAAAGTAGAAATATTACAATCTTGATTATTTGAGTGCGGGAACTACAATATCATGGACTCGTGAAAATTTCCTAGAAGTTCAAAATTTCAAGAACACATCTTCCTCAGTGAGACAGTTCCAATCAAGTAGCTAACAAGCTCACTTGAATGTGGTAAGTTCCAGAAGAGTCATAATTGCAGATACAGTTCGAAGCCAGCTAACCTGAATTTTCTGCTGTTGAAATATCCTGAACCATAAGTTGAAAGGCATTAGAATTGCGAGAAGATGATTTGTTTGAGGCTGGAATTTTAACTGGAGCTGGAAAAGTGAAATCAGAATCACTGGATGAGACATCCGAGTCATCAGAAGGAGGATCAATCCGCACCCTCGGAGCAATAAATCTAGAAGAAGTCGAGCTTGATGACATATTCAGGATTGTCTTTAGCTCGGCAAATTGGTCTGACATGGAATACAACATCCTGAGACACACTAGACCAGATATAGTATTAGTCATACATGAAGTACGCTTGCCTATTGTGAACATGCTACTTCATGTATATATATATATATTCACAGATGCAGTGTTGAAATCTATAATTTGCGTCCAGTTCTGCCTGGAACATGATGCAAGTGATTTCAAGTCTTTCGCACTGCTTCTACCTGTTCAAAGAGGCCTGAAGTTGAAAAACTCTTCTTTCGGTTTCTTCTAATTTCTTTCGTCTTTTCTCACTTAATTCCAGTGCTTCAGCATATCTTCTTTCAGCATTATCAGCTCTTTGTTTTTCTGTCCTTACTAAGGCCTGTGCAACTCATTTATTAGCCTTTGCATTAGATAATTAAAGAGGAGATGAGAAAATTTATTAGCAAATTAATAGATGACCAAGCATGAATGAATTATAAGCTATCAACAGAAAAGAATCGAGATTACTAGGCTCGTTTCAGGTATATAATCAATTAACACCAGATCAAATTACTATATAATATGCTAGCTTTCAACAGCTATCCTCCCTTGGTTTTTCTTTCATTTTAAACACCAATGTTTCTCAACTATATTTATCGTTTTGAATCATTCCGTTGGTCATTCTATCTTGACACCAAAAGACTAGCTTATTCTTGATCGGGAAGCGAGTCTCTTATAAAAGTTGTTTAGATCAACCACTTAACTGATGCAAATCGCAAATCTACGAGTGGTGGGATATCTGAATATAATAGTTAGTATCGCCATCACCTTTAATCTCTCGGCCTCTGCACTAGGATGAAAACTTTCAGGATCTTGGGGATAAGCAGATGTTTCGGTGCTTAGAGAATGAGCTTCTAGTTCCGTGACGTGTGAAGCATTATGCGGTAAATCTTCCATTGAATGATGTGAAGCATTTATGTCCGTTTCCTTTGCTTCTTCCGGGACCATCTGATTTACATGGTTAGCAGAGCTCATTGTTAGATAGCATAAAGAATCAAAGTCAACTAAAGAAGGATTGCAGAATCCATTCAATACCAGATTCTTGATGATAAGAGAGAAATCAAAGGTGCACAGGTATTACACGACAAGGAAATTGCTAATTAGAATTTATTCCTTACCCTCGACTGCTTTTCAGATTGAAACTGTCTTTTAAGTTCATCATTTTTTTCTTGGGGCGAACTAGTGTTTTCTTCACCCTCCTGAGAAGGAAAATTGCGCGTTAGCGATGAAAAAGAGAAAATAGCATTCTCCAAGAGAATCTGGTGCATCTTTAGCAAGCACAGGAGACACAAAAAAGATGTTACTTTCGGTGCTTTATCTAGCAATAGCAATTCAATAGCAGCACCATGTGGTTAATTGTTTCCACGTTCCCAAACTGAAAAAGGTACTAGATGGAAAAACAACACAAAACATGCTATTCTAAGGAGCATTCAGAGGGGAAAACCCACCTTACCTCGAAGGATATGCTTGAACTAGGGATTTGAATATCGTCTTCAATGATTGAAACAAAATAAAGTTTGGCTGATGTCATCTTGAAATAATAATTAAAAAAATTAAGGTTTCTTATAAGTTTTTCTTAATCAAGACCTAGTCTAGCTATGAACCAAAAAAGAAGGTTATCCTCTAAGCATAAAATATGGTTGAAAAAGTTGGCATATACCGACACCTACAATCATAAGGTTTCTCTGTTCTTTCCCAGAAGATTTTCCTCTCCATCTTCTTTGTGACAAGGCTGATGCCTTTTTAAGCTGCCTGTAGTATGAAACAGCGCTATGACAGCGCCAGTAACTCTGCAAAGTTTATTGGGTAAGCAACCACAGGAATCATACAAAGGCAAAAAGCAATTGGCTAGTTGACAACCTGAAGAACAATTGCAGCCTTGGTTTCCTCTCTAAATTTCAATTCTTTACGTGCAGCCATTGCTCGTAAGCCTGTCTGCAAAATGACCGAAGAGGACCTTATGCCGGTATACGTTCTTCTAGCAAACTGTCTACGCAAATTTTTCTGGATTTTAACAGCAGCAGCTTCCTGTTTCGCGCGTTTGTATGATTTGCGAGCAAGTTTTCCTGCGAGAGGTAACGTACAGATAAATCTAGAACCAAAACCATAAAATGGGCCGCGGATTGAATCCTAGCAGTGCATGTAAGAGGTTCAAGACTCGAAACAAAAACTTAAGAGTCTACAGAGAAAGATACGGTTAAATTCTTTAATTACCATGCGTCCAAGGAAATCTATCACATTTCATGAAAAAGATTCACATTTGACTATGAACTCACCTCTCCAATGAGATTGTAATTTAATTGAAGATTTCCGCAACACGATATACTTTTTTCGAGTAGTATGAGTTCTAAGCCTCCTCTGGATGACTGCCGCTGAGTTGCGAAGCAGCCTTGCTTTCCGCGCGTCTAACTCAGCAAGCTGACCAGCTCTTAGGAAAACCTTTGTTTGACCCATCTGCCAAATTGTGTCCAATTAAAACCTTAGTTTTAGGCTAGCACGGTAGCCTTGAGCACTTGAATAGTTTCGGGTCATACCTGATATCCTGTAATCTCCAATTTCTCCAAAATCCATTTGCATGCAACTTTCTCTTCATAGCTGCATGCAAATTGCAAGAATAAACTTACAAACTAGAACCAAACCTGATTCAATCCAAGCATAAAACTCCTTTCTTTTTATAGCACTTACTTCCCTTTCGATACCTCTGGTGCTAGAATAGTAAATCGTGTTAAAAATTCAGAAAAGCTTTTATGACCAGGGTATCCAGCGCATTTTATTCTGATTGCCTCCAAGACTCCCTAAAACAAATATGTACGAAATCATTAGACATTTAACAAATAAACCAGAGTGAAGAAGTGCCAAATTTACTCACACCAGATCTCAGTTGTTGAATGACATTGGTGTTCTCAAACAAAGAAGGTCTCAATGAACCATTTGGCTTCACACATCTAATGTAGTGGGGCACTGTAGAATGTAGAATCTCCATCAATTGTTGTAATTGAAGCTGCATAAATTTGACAAACACTTTTGGTATGTCATCATTGCAGTGCCAAGAATTATTGAAAAGAACCCAAAAAAAAAAAAGACGTACTTTGAAACGCGATCCAATGGATGAGAACTTAGATGATTTGGACGTATCCTCAGAACATGGAGGGAAAAGGCCAGCTACAAAAGAACAATTCGAAGCACTCAACAAATCTTGATGTTCAGGAACAATATAGTCTTTGTTCTTGTCTAAGAATTGATCAGAGTGGTACAGAACCTGGAAAGAAGTTGAATGGAATGGAATCATAAAAAATGCAATTTAAAAATAAATATGTAGGAAGATAAATAGAGCAGCAAAAATAAATAGCATCTCACCTCTCCTGCATAATGGACAATGGTGAAATCTGAACGAGTCAGTTTAGGCTTGATGAACCTCTTGTGATCTTTGAATGTCTTATAAAGCTTTTCACAAAATGTCTCATGGGTTGATTTCGGGAACATGCTGCGGCAATAATGAGTTTGCATTACATAAGCAACATCATCGCTTAGGTTAACACTTCTAATTCAATTTAAAAGCCACAAATTGCTACCATACCACGTTTCATCAAGCAAAGTAATGATTCCACCAGGCTTCTGCGAAATAGTGTGTAGTCTTAATTATGAAGGAAGAAACACAACCGGAATTAAAATTCATCAAGTGTCAAAGAGAAAGAAGTAGGGGTTGCGGAATGCAATATAGAGACCTTCTCAATAAGATCCAGAACATCTTGATTATCAACATAATTTATGTAGCTCCAATCAATCCCCTCCTTGGTGTACTCCTCTTGCTCCATCTTGAATACGTGCTGAACGGCACGACATTACAACAATAGGATTATATGATGAAGTTTGTTCCATTTGCGAAAGTAGACAATATATAACTAACCTCATACCTGGTTGAAATGTTGCTGCAGCTTTTCATTCGTATAGTTAATGCAGAATTGTTCAAAACTGCCCAAGGGTATCAGAATTATGAGAGGCTTAAGTAAAGACAAGTAGACATCAAAGTCTGTGTTTGAATCAGAATTAAGTATGAGAGGCTCAAGTAAAAGCTACATATCAAAGTATGTGTTTTACCTATTATCTTTAAAGCTCTCAAAACCATAAATGTCAAGGACCCCAATCAGACACTTAGAGGTAGGATCTTGCCCAATGGATGCATTAATTTTATCCACCAACCTGATCATACGATAACAGTTATACTATCCAAAAGAACATTAAATAAGCGGCACTGTCATAGTAAATATGTGATGAGCTAGGAGCCGATATGTTTTTACCAATTAAACAAGCGAGAATATATAGTCCTGGCTAAACCATCCCTGCTAACTGCTGCACCAAGAGGATCAAGACTTTTTTTTATGACTTCTTCTGGAGTTACCATCACACGTTTACACAGTGCATCTTCTAGTGACTGGGGATCACACCTGAAACAAGTGTACAGTAGACATTCATATGCAAACAGATAGGAATATGAATAAAAACTCAGGGATGGCTTTAGTCACACATGAGAAGCTCTGCAGTCGTTTGAAGATGAAACTTGGATTGCTCATCTTTCACAACTGATGAATCAACATCTTCATCTTTAGCAAATTCAACATTGCCAAGATGAAGAATTGCAGCTATAACTCTGAAAATGGCATCCTACAAAAGTATGGGGGAGAGAGATTACTCTTCAAGAAAAATGGCTACTTCTTCGGCTTTTAATTTGATTAACAAAGAGGATCATATATTAGGATGTGAAGCAACCTCCAGACCTGTTCGTTCTCACTTATTCCAACGATGCTCATAGCTCTCCTAGTGGAAAGATACCGACTGGCATCACTCACACCATCCAATTCATAACAATTGGATTGGTTAAGATAGTGAAAAGACTTGGGGTTTCCCAATTTATATTTCTCAATCTCCTAAGTAAGCCAGAAAATCAGTTAGTCATCAAAATGACTCAAATCAAGGAACACTGAGCAACTGGCGTAGTAGACAGTCCAAGGAAATGCCCACCTCTTGTGGCGCGGCACAGAGAAGATAAAAACAATGATAGTTACGCTCAGGATCTGAAATCTGACACACACGGGATCTCTCTAGAAGATAAGTTCTGATTGCTGCTCCTGAAATCCTCCCCCTCTCATCAAATTGAATTTCAACAAACTTTCCAAAACGACTGCACCATTGTTTCCAACAGAACATTAGTTTATTAAAGTTGCTGCCGAATATGCTCAGAATGGATCATCACATCTTAAAAGCTACTTCGGAATATGCTTTATAAAGGATGATTTTAATAGCTAAATACTAATGCTAGATTGAACCGTTAATTAATTAGCCTAGAACATAAATTGCCAAGTTCAATTCCAATTTCAAAGAATTCAATTACATGTAAGTTATGAAAAACATGGCTCAACCAATGCTGTGGAAAATGTAAAACAATTGAACAGTGGAAAGCCTGAAAGTTCTCACCTGGAATTGTTATTTCTAGCGGTTTTTGCATTGCCAAAAGCTTCAAGAACTGGATTCGACTGCAAATAACTAATTAGTATAAAAAGTTTCTGGTTTCCAGAAAGTATTCTTAAAACAAAGCAAATATAAACAGAGATGCCACCTCGTATGGAAGCACTAGGAACTAGGAAATATGCACAGTATATCACTATTTCAACTCTTCCACAAAGTAGTTGATAAATAAAAACTTGGGGAATTGTTTTCTAGAATCCTTGATCATCATGCAGGTACAGCATTTGGATTTTACCATGGCATTTGCTTCAACAAGATTCATAGAATCTCCCTAAGCAATCCTATGATGAGAAACATGATACACTCACTAGTTATGTAAGCAATTTCAGCCTAAATACTAAAAAGTGCTCATCCACAAAGCCAATCACTCAAATAAAAGAGTTTGTATCCCTCGATATTTTCACATGAAATGACTATACTAGACTGTATGAAAAAGACCGACTCAGTTGGCAGGCTAAGAGTTCTAGTATTCACTATTTGAGCTGATATTTAATCATCCAGCTTACTTCTAATACTTGCTGTTCAACGGTGCGACCTTCAGCAGCAGTATGACCGCCCACATATGCAAGGTATCGCATAAGCATTTTGGTTGTTTCAGTTTTTCCGGCCCCACTTTCACCACTGACTAGAATTGAATTGCTTTTACCTTCATTGATCATTTCCCTGTTCCAAATGTCAGCACCTTGAATAAATAGTAATCTGTGGAGGCACCAGTATAGAACCCAAATAGCAATGATTCACCTGTATGCAATATCAGCAATTGCAAAAATATGAGGGTTGAGATCTCCAAATGGTGCTCCCCTGTATCGATCCATCATGTGAGAATCATATAAATGTGGAAGTCCTTCAAATGGATTGACAGCAATAAGAATGTTTCCAGTGTAAGTCTGCGAGAATGCCAAAAATTATAACAAAGCTGCAGTAACAAAATGATTTGTTTTAGAATAAAGTTAATTCTTTCTTACATAAATTTCATTCACTGCATATCTTGTCGACAAATTGTGCAGAACTGCAGGCTCATGCAAATAATGCAGCCTAGTCATGTCATCAACTCCACCTTCGGGTGGCTCAGCATCTCTTGGATATATATGTGATAAACTAACAACAACCTGCAATTTTACGATTCATAAAGCACAAAGGTGAGCCGGAAGTCCAACAAATTGGGAAAAACAATAATATTACTTACAACTTTATCGTCGCAAATTTGAATCTCAGCTTCTTCTCCCCTAATGTTAAGTACAACTCCATCTACCCAAACTAATTCTGGATCTTCAACCCAAATCTGGGAACCGACATCAATTTCTCCTGGGATCCCCTGTACCAAGTGAGGCTTATGTTATGACTAGGATGCAATACAAGAGACTGTGACGGAAAGAGAGCTCTGGAGTTACAAGTTCTTTTTTTTTTTGCGTAATCTCACTGATTCATCATTTTATGTTCTCCAACATGCTTTTTAATTCTCAGCTGTGAAAACTAAAAAGTGGCTGTCTTCTTCAAGCCCTACGAGTTCGCTTTACTTGGAAATATCATATTCATCAAAGAGTTTTCATCTTCATGTTATCGGCTTCAAACACGAAGCATGGTTAATCGTGTACTTTGGGGTTTACTGTACGCACATTTAATTAAGTTGCAATGATACACACATTAATGGAAGAACATGCAACGTCTATCAGAACTAGCACATTGCTTTTTTTTTTTTCTTGAACGCATAATCACCATGATTGTTGATAAATCGGTTAAGGAAAATATTATTTGTACCATTTAATTTGTGACTACGTTAAAAACATGTGAAAATAAGAACAATCAAAAAGCAACAACAGAAGAGAAAAGGAAAAGGAAAACCTACCATTCTACGACGATGAGCGGAGGTTTGCTCCTTTCAGATTATCACAAAATGATAACTAACATCCTCCTGAGTTTTCCGGAAAGAAAGGCAAGTCCATGGACAATCACAACCTCTCCAAAATGGATGTAAGAATGTCGAAAGAAAATGAAAAAAAGAAGACGTTGTTGTTGGAGGTGAAGAAGTGAAGAGAGGGAAGTTGTTGTGTTTTTTCCAGGATGTTCGCGGAGTGAGATGTGTTGTGAAGTTTGTGGAGTTTGAAGCAAAACTCTCTTCCTTCCATTTCGCCAGCTTGTGGTCTGTCTCTAGACTCTATTTTGGCGGGGACATCATGACCAATATGCTACGTCATCGTTTCTAACGGTCTTATTCTATTCAGCGCGGGAATAACTGTCGTTCCATTACTAGGAGCTGCTTTGCTTACGTTATGCTTGCTTATTTAAAGGCACGCATAAATGAATGTCAACCAAACTAAGAGAACAGTCTAGTGCAATCAAATTCATTTGTCAATTTGATACCAATTATATGACCATAATTTTAGTATTATTTATGATTATAATAACTAATATTATTTAAATTATTCATATACGAAAATAATAAAATAATATTAACCATAATTACAAGTAAGAACCACTAAAATAATGATTCTTTAACATTTTTAATTAGTATAATATGTTACAAATTTAGAGATTTCATATTAATAATAAAATTTTAGAGATCCAAATAAATTTTAATTCTTGAAACTATCTCTTCGTAAACCTCTTTGACAGATAACATATTCCTTTTTTTATATAGTCTTCTATTATTCTCTTATAGACTTATTGTTCATTGTTATTTTTACCTTTTAATATGAATTAGTTTTGTTTAAATATGGCATCTTTACATTTCATTACATACTTCCTTTTGAAATGTTAAGTTTATTTTTTCTCAATTATGCAATTCTATAATCATTTATAAGATTTTTGTAAAAATTGGGATGCCAACCAATTTTCTATTTTTTGAAACGTGCATTATAAACTTTTGGTGAGATTTTTATGAATTTAGATGCACCCTTTCATTTTAATTCATAAATTTTTGTTCACTTTTTAATATTTATGTTGTTCTTACTCATTATAAGCATTCTTATCATCTTTAATATCTTGCTTAGAAGTTAGCTTATTCTTTATTTCTAAAATTAATTTCTCAAATGTATTCAAAAATTATTTTTTAAAAGGTTTAATAACCAAACAAAACCCAAACTTTTGCCAAATTTTTAATTATAGTATGAACTTTAAAAAGTAGCAATAAAATTTCCAAACTTTCAATAATAGCCCGAACTTGAAAAAGTAACAATAAAATGCTCAAATTTTTATTTTTTTTCAATTATAGCCTGATATTAATGTTTTCGTTAAGTTTGCTGACATGACTTGCGTGTTTCAGAAACCTTAACGAATATATGTCAGTCAAAATTAACATAACAAATGAAGATCAATGAAATGACGTCATTTAATTATATATTAAATGATGTCGTTGTTTAAAAAAGACCTAAATTAAATTATGCAGCCCTAACAACCTTACGCTTTAATTTTAATTTTTCCCTTCGTTTTTAGTTTGTTCTCTTGATGCCCTCACCCTTCAATTTTTAGTTTATGCAGCCTCAATGCCTTCACGCTAAGGACATCAGGAGAACGAATTAAAAACGGAGAGCATACTAGTGCAGAATGTTGTAATGCGGGAGTAGTTTTAGGCATTAGAAGAACAAACATAAAACAAAGGGATGAGGGCGTCAGGAGAACAACAAATAACGTAAGGCTATAATTGAAGAAAATTAAAAGTTTGAGCATTTTATTGTCATTTTTTAAAGTTTGGAATAGAATTAAAAAAATAAAAATTTGGGTATTTTATTGCTACTTTTTAAATTTCGAACTATAATTAAAAATTTCACGAAAGTTTGAGATTTTTTGGTAATTAACCTTTTTTAAAAAATATTTTTATAAAAATGTGAAGATTAACTTACTTTGCTTCAATTTGAAGTAAGAAGACTCTTTATAACAAAACTTTTTCTAAATAGTAAAATACAATATAGATCATCATCATCAAAAATGCAAATCAATTTATAGTGGTTTGGAAAAAAAATCCTTGCCTACGTTCACTTCTAACATTCTTCTTAGAATTCTACTATAATTCTTCTTTCAAGACAAAAAGTAATTATTGTACAATCATTTCTATGTAAAGAGAAATCCTTTTTACAATCTTCTTCTGAGGTGAAGGGGAATCTTAATACCACTTAGAACATTCCTAAGTACAATATGCAACAAACCAATAAAGGAACACACTTATTGATGCTAAAATCAATAAGAAAACACCTATTTATAGTATTTTGGAATCCTTACTAGTCGTTGGAGCCAAGAACTAGCTCTTATAGCAACTATTTTTAAAACATTGGTTGACCAGTATAGCATATTGGTTGAACAATGTGCATTAAATATAAAAATTTACTAGTTGTTGAGAGATTGATCGAAAAGTAGGCATATTAGTCAATGAATATGGCACATTGGTCTACTAATACATGAACCAATGTTATTACAAACTCTCGGTACATTAAATTTAACAATTTTAAGCTATATTAGTTAACCACCAACCTATATAAGTAGTTCAATCACACTAAAAATATGATTTTATCAATTTCAAATGCTCAAAATCAATTTGTTTATTGCAATTATGATTTAACCACTTTCCAAATATATTTTATCATTAACGATCGTTAGATGCTACTCGCAAATATTAAAAGTAACAATTACAGATCACAGTTAATATTTTAGCAATAGGTTCGGAATAAAACGATCAAAATAATCTATCAAGATCTTTAATTCTGAAACCATTAAAATCAATACCAATAACACAACAATCCGAAAATAAATCACAACTTTAAAACGATAAAAATAGCTTAACCATGACTTGGCGTTGATATCCCCGTTGAACCGGTGTCGAGGAATTAGCCAACTATCTTCATTTTGTCTTTCATGAACTAACCACAAATCCTATCATCCATTGGCTTTGGAAACCACAAACTACTCCTCCTTGTACTATTCACGATGAGAAATAAAAAGCCCAAAGTGTTCTGCACAAACCTCAAAGCTCCTTGCACCGACCCTGCAGCTTCACAAGGCAAAATATATCTTACGAGTGTTTTTTTAAAACTCTCCTATATTTTCCGCCAACTTCAGGTCTCCAAATCTCGCCTCTGTAGCTTCCTCTCCATGGCCATAAATTGATTTTTCCAGTAAAATCTTACTCGCTTGCTCCACGTTGTCTGCTGCTTTTATATCCCTGTGCACTGTAAATGAATAAAGAATCAGATTTTCTGCTTGTCTTAGGTCTGCGCCGACCTCCATCGAACGTAGCACTAGCTTGTTTCTGCTCTGCCACACCACTCTTGCCGTCCCCTTGTGCGTGATTTCTGTGCGTTGATGTAGCTTCCTTATTTTCCATCTTTGATGCGTGACTCTGGTTTAGCACCGATTTTCTTTACTTGTTCTCCTTTATTTCATACTGTTCATTGAACGCCAGCTGTCCTTCTCTGTTGTTGCCGCACTCTCTATTGTTCCTCTTTTGTCAACGCCTATGCTCACCAGCTGTTGCGTGATTGTTTGTATCTCAATTCTCCACGTCTTATCATCTTCTTAGCTGTCTGTGCTTGTTGTTAATTGTTGCCGCACTGTACTTAAAACCCATCTACTGTTCCTCTTTTGTCGTGTGTGCTGCACCCATTTAATTGCTCTCCAGCCCTCACCTCCTGTTGCGTTTCACGTGCAGTCTTTAATGTTGCTTGATGCGTCTGTTAAAGGTCACGCTGCCCCTGCTTCTTCTCTCGCCTAGTTTCTCTCTTTTAATTGATTTTCTGCTTGTTTAATTTGCTGTTCCTTTGTGTGCCACCTCCTCTTGATTTATTGCCACTCTTCTTAAATTGGTGTCCATCAATTGCTCTCTTGCTTGTTTAATTGTAGCGTCCTTTGTGCTTTCAATTTAAAACCTTGCTTTATGTTGCAACGCACGCTCCTTCAAATTGACGACAACTTCTATTAAAAAGCCAGCCTTCTTGTAATTTCATTTCACTGTGCGTGTGTGACTTTCCCTGCCTGTAGCGTCAATTGAAATGAAATGCCACCTAGTCTTCTCTTACTCTATTGCCTGCTGCTGGGTCCTGTGCGTTGACAAATATCCCTCCTCACTGTTGCTGATTCATATTAGCTGCTCATTTAAATTTGAACTACTTTCCTATGCGTGTCCCACATCCTGGCTGCCTTCATTTGCGTATCTTTGCTGCCTTTTTTATTTCTCCTATATTTTTATTGCTTTTTAGCCCCTCAGCGCCGCACACAACCATCTTCTCTTTAATTCATTTGTACCAGGAATTCTTC
Source organism: Erythroxylum mucronatum (assembly GCA_027563825.1). Taxonomy (NCBI): domain Eukaryota; kingdom Viridiplantae; phylum Streptophyta; class Magnoliopsida; order Malpighiales; family Erythroxylaceae; genus Erythroxylum; species Erythroxylum mucronatum. The sequence goes on along the minus strand of JAOSBP010000004.1, from coordinate 12,452,993 downwards.
AACGCAATGCTTGCGTGTCAGACCCTCCATGCTTGCTCTTGTATTTTAATTAAAAATGCTCCTCCATTATCTCCTGTGCGCACGCTAATAGCCTTTAATTAAATTTTGCTGTTGCTTGCATTCACGTGTCCAGCTTCCATTTTATGCTTGCGTCTTGCTTGCGTCTTCCATGGGACACTATTTTGCTTCTCAAACGCTGCATGTTTTGTGTCTATTA
>JAOSBP010000004.1:12394877-12416086 GCA_027563825.1 Erythroxylum mucronatum | reverse complement strand
GATCGCGACATCAATATTGCTAAGAAAGGTTTCCGGGGCTGTTTCAGCACCGGGGCCCGGTAGGCCGGTAGGACCGACCCCAATTGGACTGGACCTTAGCAATTATATTCTAATTAATTAATTAAGTAATTAATTAATTAATTATTATATTAATTTGACCATGTGGACGTTGGATGGTGTGTGGGTGGAGAAAACTTTTGACTTTTCAAAGTCATTAGTTTATTAGTTTAATGAAACTAATGGCCATTAATTCTCCACTTGGCTTAAGCTTATGGAAGCATTTTTAAATGTTAAAAATCAACATAAGAAGGCCTTATGGAGAGGCTTGCCGTCGATGATGCTTAGGGTTTCATAAAGGGAAGAAAAGCTTAAGTGTTAAGCTTTAAGAAAAGTGTTTCATCTCTTCTCTTCCTTAAGGCCATCAACGTTTCTCTCTACTCCAAGCAAGGTTTCAACGTCTAATCTCAAGCTCTCCAGGACAGAGGTAGGCTCTAGCAGGCTTTATTCTGTTCTAGCTATTTTCGGGTCAAAAGTGTTTGACTCGGTTAGGTTTTCTGATCTCTGCGTGGATACCTTTAGAGATAGTCTCTATTGGCTATTCAGGTTTGAGTTTTCATACCGACACCAGGATCCTGGCTTTCAAGAAGGTCCCGGTAACAAAATTTTTGTTTTTCCGCTGCTGGAACATGTGATGTTCCTCCCGGGATTTTCCTACAGCGGAGAGCTGGTTAGAGAGGATAGAAAAAATATTGGACTAAATGGATTGTGAACTGGACGAGAGGTTTGATTATGCTGTCTCGTTACTACAAGGTCCAGCTTAACAATGGTGGAAGAACGTTCCTAGGAGTTCTGTCTGACCATATGGATTGACTTAGGAAGACTTTTTGAGGGTCTTCAAAGAAAACTATATGCCCAAGATCTACTTAGATAGAAAGACGGAGTTCCTCAATCTGAAACAAGGGAACCTCACTATAGCTGAGTATGAAGTGTGGTTTAATGAATTGATGGGCTATACTACATCCTTGATTATGGCTGAGGAGGATAAGTGTAGACGGTTCGAAAATGGGCTGAACATGGAAATCAAAACGAGGCTGGCAATTACCAAGTTGAGCAGTTTCAGTGAGTTAAGAGCTGCTTTGATCAGAATTGAGCAGCTACTGAAAGATGGACAAGCAGAGTATAGGCAGGAGTCCAGAATGAAGAGGCCTGGAGAATTTTAAGTTGATTCTGGTTGAAGATTCAGTAAACACCAGAATAGACCATCACAATCACAACTGAAATTGAGATAGGTAAGGTTTACGTCGAGAGGCGACTTTGGTTATTATGGTAAAGGTAGGTGTCTGGAAGGCAGACTTATAACAGATAACCACCACAGATGCCTAGCTATGAGCATTGTGGGAAGAGACATGGTGGTGAATGTTGGAAGCTATCAGGAGCTTGCCTACGTTGTGCTCCTTTGAGCATCAGATCAGACACTATCCTACTATTATTAGAGCACAGTCGAGAGTGAGAGTAAGATCGGTAACTGAAATGACTATTTAACAGAGTAAAGCTAGTGGTACAGGACAGAGAGGTAGAGGCAGAGCAAGCTTTGTAGGTCCTAGTGCCAGGACGAAGACTAAGGTGCAGAGCAACCAATCACAGTCCTAGGCCAAGATCTATGCCATCACCAGACAAGAGGTTCAGGACTCCCCAGATATTGTTGCAGGTGTGATACATGTCTTTCAATATGAGGCATTTGAATTACTAGATCCCTGATCTACGCATTCATTCATCACACCACGTTTGGAATCTAGACTGCATTGTAAGAGAGAAATATTAAAATGTGGCCTAGTGGTGGGTGCTCTAGTAGGCAGTACTATAGTAATTAGGGAAGTATGTAAAGAGTATATTATTCGGATTGATCAGGCCGAGTTGAAAGCTAACCTGATAGTTTTACAATAGAGAGAGATAGATATTATCCTAGGTATGGATTGGCTTATCGCACATAGGCTGTGATGAACTTCCATACCAAAGAAGTGATTACTGAATCCACTACTCAGCCGAAGGTGACATTTCGAGGTGTTAGTCAAGTAGTACCAGCTATATTAATTTCCTCAATGGGTACCTTTAGACTGATTCAGGGTGGTTGTAAGGATTACTTAGCCTACGTGACTAACACTTACTAAGCAGATAATTCAGGATATTCCTGTTGTCAGGGAATTCCTGTATGTGTTTCCCATTAAATTATCGAGACTACACTTAGATAGGGAGATAGAGTTATTATCGATCTAGTTCTGGGTACCACTCTTATATCGATTCGTCCTTATAGGATGCAACCTATGGAACTTAAGGAACTTAACACTCAGTTTCAGGAGTTGTTGGATAAGGGTTTCATTAGACCCAATGTATCACCTTGGGGAGCTCCAGTATTATTTGTAAAAAGAATGATGGAACTTTAAGGCTATATATCAATTATAGGCAGTTGAATCGGGTGATAGTGAAAAACAAATATCATTTGTCGAGAATTGATGATCTACTTGATCGACTACAAGGAGTTGATGTATTCACTAAATTGAATTTGAGATTAGGGTATTATTAGTTAAAGATAGCAGAAGTTGATGTATCGAAGAGTGCATTTAGGACCCGATATGAACATTTCAAGTTTTTGGTGATGCCTTTTGGACTGACAAATGCTTCGGCAACTTTTATTACACTAATGAAAAAGGTATTTCAGCCTTATCTAAATCGCTTTATTGATGACATATTGGTATACTTGATAAGTAGTGGAGAACATTCCGAACACTTGAGGTTGGTCCTACAGATTATGAGGGAGAAGTAGTTATATGCCAAGTCCAGTAAATGTAAATTCTGGCAAGATCAAGTAGTATTTTTGGGTCACATAGTATTTGGACAAGGTATACATGTAGACCTAAAGAAAGCTGAAGCAGTAATGAAGTTGGAAGCCCCGAGGAATGCATTTAAGATTTAGAGTTTTCTTAGATTAACTGGTTATTACAAGAGATTTGTCGAGGGGTTTTTCTTGATCTCAGCCCCTTTGACAAGGCTTTTGAAGAAGAATGTACCCTTCAGATGGACAGATGAGTGCCAAAAGAGTTTTGAGGAATTAAAACACCGATTGACTATAGCACCGGTGTTAGCTATTCCATCTAGAGCAGGAGGATATGTAGTATACAATGATGCTTCACATCAGGGATTAGGGTGTGTTTTGGTATAGTATGGCAAAGTAATTGCATATACAATAAGACAGTTGAGAGCGCATGAATTCAACTATCCAATTAATGATTTAGAGCTTGATGCAGTGGTATTTGCTTTGAAGATTTGGAGATATTATCTGTATGGTGAGACATTTTAGATATTCAGAGATGACAAAAGTTTAAAATATTTGTTGAGTCAGGAGGAGCTGAATATGAGACAAAGGAGATGGATTGAGCTACTAAAAGACTATGATTGTATGATTGAGTATTATCCTAGTAAAGCCAATGCATTGAATAGAAAATCTAATGGTAGTGTGGCATAGATTCAAATTTTGAGGTTACCAAGCCTAGTACAATTGAGAGCACTAAATGTGAGTTGAATTTGGGACAGAATGAAACACTGTTAACTACACTGAAGCTTATACTAGTATTATATGAAAGGAGCAGGAAAGCCCAAAGAAAAGATCCAAAATTTGAGAAGCTTATTGAGAAGTTGAGACAAGATTCAAATTCTAAGTTTGAATTGAGAAATGATACATTGTGGTTGAAACAAACATTATGTGTATTTGATGTTAGCGATCTGAGGAAAGAGATTTTGGAAGAATCTCATATGGCAACTTATGCTATGCATCCTGGTACTACCAAGATGTACAATACATTGAAGCAGCATTTTTGGTGGCCAGGGATGAAGAAGTATGTAGCGGAGTATGTTGCTAAGTGTTTGACTTGTCAACAGATTAAAGCTGAGCATCAAGCTCTGGTTGGAAAGTTACGATCATTACCTATTCTGGAGTAGAAATGGGAGCAAATCACTATGAATTTCATTATGGGTTTGTCGAGAACTCCGAGGTGACATGATGTCATATGGTTTATTGCCGATAGATTGACGAAATCAGCACATTTGTTACCTGTGCAAGAGAATAACACATTAGACCAATTAGCCCGGAGATATGCGAATAAGATTTTGATGTTGCATGATGTTCCATTGTCTATCGTGTCTGATCGGGATTACAGATTCACTTCTAGATTCTGGTGTAGTTTATAGACAGCTTTGGGTATAAAGCTGAACTTCAGTACAACATTTCATCCTCAGACAGAAGGACAGTGTGAGAGAACTATCCAAACTATTGAGGATATGATTTGCTTATGTACTGGAGTTCCAAGGAGTATGGGACCAATATGTAACTCTTACTGAATTTACTTACAACAATAATTACCATAGTAGGATCTGTATGGCCCCGTATGAAGCGTTATATGGCAGGAAGTGTCGATCACCTTTGTAATGGAATGAAGAGAGTCTAAGAATTATTGAAGGCCCATAGTTGATTCAAGATACTATTAAAAAGGTGAAGTTGATCTACGGTAAAGTTAAGGCAGCTTAAGATAGGCAGAAAAGTTATGCAAGTCAACTTCGGAGAGATATGGAGCATCAAATGGGAGACAAAGTGTTCTTAAGAGTGTCGTCATGGTGAGGAGTGCCAAGGTTCGGTAAAAAGGGTAAGTTAAGCCCTAGATATATTGGTCCATAAGAGATCATAGAGAGAGTTGGACCAATGACATATAGATTGGCACTACTAACAGAGATGTCTTATATTCACAATGTGTTCCACATTAGTATGCTTAGAAAATATCGATCAAACCCAACCCATGTGATACCTACACAGGAAGTAGAGATTACAAGTAATTTGAGTTATGTAGAAGAGTCAGTCAAGATAGTAGGATATCAAACTAAACAATTGAGAAATCGAGTAATCCCATTGGTTAAAGTTCTTTGGAGGAATGATTTGAGAGAAGAAGCTACATGGGAGACTGAAGAGAACATCATAAAACAAGACCCCCATTTGTTTGATCAATCAACTAAAAATTTTGAGGAAAACATTTCTTAAGGGGGGAGAATTATAATAGCCCATTCTTATACTTAGGAATTCAACTGTTAAATTGAGTCATCATATGAGAATTCATGAAGTGCATTTCATTTGCATACATCACATTTGCATATATGCGTGAATCATGATCTAGGGACATTGTAAAAATAGTATATGCACTCATAGATTATGAAGTTCTTGTGTGTTGATTATGTCTTAAATTTTTTTGATGAGTTATAATTAGTGAATTGGCCATTTATTGTTCTAATTGAGTGATTGATAAAGTGACATCTGCATTTATTTTAAGAAAAGTGTTAAAATTGAGAGAAGAAGCTACATGGGAGACTGAAAAGAACATCAAAAAATAGGACCCCCATTTTTTTGATCAACTAGATAAAAATTTCAAGGAATAAACTGTTAAACTGAGTCATCATATGAGAATTCATAAAGTGCATTTCATTTGCATACATCACATTTGCATATACGCGTGAATCATGATCTATGGACATGGTAATAATAGTATATGAACTCATTGATTATGAAGTACTTGTGTGTTGATTATGTCTTGAATTTTTTTGATGAATTATAATTAGTAAATTGGAAATTTATTGTTCCAATTGAGTGATTGATAAAGTGATATGTGCATTTAGTTTAAGAAAAGTGTTAAAAGGACAAGACAAAATGATACATGGGAATTTAGGTTTAATGATCATATGAGATGGTGACATGTGGAATCAATAATAGAGTGACAATTGGCTTGAATAAAAGAGTGACAAATGGAGGTATAGTGGAGTGACATATGGTCTAGAGATTAAATGACAAATGGACAAATAAGGGAGTGATAATTGTGAGTGTAGGGGAAAAAACATAGCATGGCTCTTAGCATGACACTTGGCATGATACATGTCCATTTTCTTCACCACACACCTCACCCATGTCTCTCACACTTGCAAGACCACCTTCTTTCATGTTTTGGTCTTATGTTTTCTTTTTCTTTCCTCCCAGCTATGACACTTTTACACAATCCGTAAAACCCTTAATTTTTTATAAAATTTCGTAAGCCTCATTTTGTAAATTGAAACCCTTAAATCCCATCTTGTTCTTAATGTATGTTTGATGCTTGGGAGACTTGCTTAGCTTGTTTATTGAGGAAGTCTTAAGACAAACAAGTAAGTATATAATTACCTTATTGAGTTATATGTGAGCATAACATCCATAGAGATTTGTTAGGGATGAATTGAGATGAATTGCATGTAAAGTTGATGATGAGATGTGCCTAAAAAGTGAAGAATGAATTGGTTTTGTTTTGAGAATGAATTAGGTTGAGATTAGAGGTATGTTGAAGATGAATTTATGCTAAAGAAAGATGCTAATGTAATGTTCTTCGAATGGAAATGAACTAGGGTGTAACTTGTAAGATAGTAAATGAAAGCATTTGTTTGATTGATGATGCCTAAGAGATAAATTGTTTATAAATTGTCAATTGAATGATTTTGGCTTGGGGTTTGAGATGAAATGATGAGAAATTGAAGTATACTTGAAGTATAAGTGAGGAATAGTTAGAGTTTAGAAGAAAATTTGAAGAAAAAGGAACGTAGGTCTCGGATCACATATCCCACGATCATGGAACCCATGATCGTGGAAATGCTTGGTAGAAAGGAGAGTTTATTTTCTATGTCCTAGTTGAGTCATTTAAGGATAAAACATTATAAATTGATACTTTTAGACTTGATTAGGGCTTAAAATAAGCTTAGTTTGATGTTAAATCAATTAATTAAGTGTTTGACCAGTTTAGGTTCTTAAATGATTTTATAATTCAAGAAATGAGTTGTTTGATATCATTGCATATGAATTTGGAAAGTATGATATGCCAACAGTAAAAGGATGTTCATATAAACACAAGCTAAGACAAATGAGTGAGTAAGATTTGTGTATAAGGTTACATACCTAGGATAGTCAATTGAGCATGCATTGAACATAACACATATGCATGTATAAGATTGACCACTTATTTTATTAAATAAGTTAGTCTTGCGTATATATGTGTGTATTGTATAATATAGAAGCACAAATTGACCGACAGCATACAACCATTACCGGATCATCAAACCAATAGCTAATCTGGAGTAAATTGTGAGTAACCTAGATGTGCAATCTTAATTAGATATATTGTTTGAATTATTTTTGTTTAATCCTTATATCTATATATATTGAAATGATTTGGATATGATTGTGATATTGATGATTTCGAACAATTGATTATCTGAGGAGTTCAATATCCAAGACTGTATTAGGAGTGTTAACTATATGTATGTCAATGTGGGAAATAAATGCTCAACTGAATGTTGAATGCTGGACTTGGGTCTGAAAAATGTGATAAATGACTGTGTACACTGGATGAAAATGATTGCTACCATATTATGTGAAATGATGTATGTCATGAAATTGATATGCATGATAAGATAAAGGAGTTGTGACCGAAGCGACCAAAGTGAAAAAGGAGCTTAAATCTCATAAATGTGCGCATAGAGCCACAGGCTCAACGATTAAAAAGCCCGGTATCCACAATAGGTACGGGACAATATCTGAACTAAGCCTGGTATCTGCAACAGATACAGGATAATTAAATAGGCGCTCAGTCACAACAAAATTAAAAAAAGTAGAATAGCATGTGCATTTCCATATATATATATATATATCACAACAAAATTATATATATATATCACAACAAAATTATATATATATATATATATGTCACAACAAAATTAAAAAGAAAGTAGAGCCACATGTGCATTTGCATATATATATTTGCATCTGTATATATATATATATATGTATGTATGTACGTATGTATCATATATGTGTTATGTGAACTGTTGTGAGGAATTTACTAAATTGTGTTGAAATCGTAATATAAAATGTTTGTGTTCCCAATGTGCTTGTTAAAATGTGAGATACACATGTTGTGATTTGGTAGACAATTAAATGATGTGATAATTGGGAACAGATTTTAAATAATGTGATGTGTTTGAGAACTTGGATTATAAGTGTTTGTGATATTGTGTCTTGACTTGAGTGAACAGGTCGATGGTGGTTGACTAACTGAGTTTGCAAACTCATCAAAATTGCATCGTTGATTTTCAAGTACCAAGATAACCTAGTTTCTAAGACAATCTAGTAGCAACCGAGCATTGTCCGTTTTGGAACCAAGAATGGCTCAAAGGCCTGGTCAGTTAATACTAAAGTGTCTAGATAGAATATTTTGGTCCAATACCTAGTTTTATGTTGTACACATTGTATAGAGCTGTGAACTTTGACATGTCATTTATTGCATAAATAGGAGTTATTAATGTAATAACATAATGGATATTTATGTTTTTGAATCAAATGCAAGGAATGTAATGAAAATGTATGTTTATGTTTATGAATGAAAAGAGAGAACTTAGTTTTTCTAAAATGTTATATGATGCCATGATAAGTGATGTGACTGCTCTAACATACCACTTATGTCGGGTATGTGCTCTATGGAGGTGGGATGTTACAACCTCAATCTCCTGATAATAAAAATCTTTTGTTGACTGAGAAACATTTTTCTATATAAAACCCTCAAGATCTATTGACAGGCCCCTATCCTGTAATGACTAAGTGACCTGCCCAGCACTCGACCGTGGCTCTCTAGTCGATATTCAAGTCGGTTGGAAAGTTCCCATGAAGCAATGCCTATTGCCCTTATTAAGAAAAAGCTTCAACTCAACAATATGAAATGTAAAAAATGGAGTTTTTTTTTTGCTTATTAAATATTTCGGCAGCACAATGGCTATATTTTGACATCCCAAAAATTTCAAAGTCCCTATAAAAGTTCATAACGCTTTTATTATTGCCTCAATTTCTCAACTCCAAATTGTGGACTTGAAATCCACTCACATGCAGTCTCAAACAGTTAGATCAAAAAATGTTAAAAAGCTAAAACAAAATCACGCATTCCACCTAAAAACCTTTATATACAACCATTCTTTACACAAATGTACATTACAAAACATGTTCAAGAACATGCAATAGTTCTCAAAAATATGAAATAGGCAAAAAAATGCCTACATAGCAACACGTGACAAAGTTGACTACTCATGAGGTGGAGTCACTACTACTGAAGCCCCTAAACGTGAACCTGGGAAGTTTTATTTAAAAAGCAGAAAATAGAGTGTGATCTTAATGAGCTCAATGAGTGTTATGGGTTTCCATTAAAAACATTTATATAAATATTAACCTCCATAAAAGAAAACCATTTTTTCCTTTTCAAATAATAACCAATGTTCTTACAAGACACATTCTTTTCTTTTCATAAGATCAATGCACATATAAAACAAATCATACATATTTTCTTAAGATCAAGTTCCTCTTTTTTTGTAAAGCAAACAATAAAGGCAATCAACACTTTCATGAACTTTCTTTCTTGTTTAAAAAACATAGCCCATCACAAATTTTCTTTGCAATCTGGTGTCCTTAGGTGTAAGGTCACGGAGTTGGTTCTCCATCACTTACCCGTGCTTGGTTAACTTCTATATATAGATTGTTATGAAGTTGGTTCTGCATCGCTTACCCATAACAATGATAAGACTATATATAAATCAATGGTTACGGAGTTGGTTCTGCATCGGATAACCGTAACAGTTCTAGCATAATATATACTCCATATGTACAGAGGGCGACTTGTAGGACATACTAACAGACACAACACCACCTATGTTATTGACAGAAACCTCCCAAACACCCCATGCACGTTAGGACATACTCTGATCGATATAATCGTAAGTATAAAGACCTAACAGCGTACCATAGGCTAAACCACAATTAATACATGAGCGTGCCTCATTTCAATACCAATTAAAATCACATTCAAAATCCATTTCCATGCCAATTTAAACTATATGCAAATTTCAATTTAATGCCAACTCAAAGCATGTGCACATCATATTGGCTTCCAATTGCTTCCAAATCTCAATTCAATGATAAATCAAAGCATATGTAAATCTCATGAAGATTAAATTTTAATTTCTAGTAGTAGCGCCAATGAAATTATTCATAAGCATACGTTTCATAGTAAAGTAAAAACCATTTTTACAAAATCAATTTAACGATACACGCACAGTTTGTCTTTTATCATTAACCACCCTCACGTGTTCATTGCTTTTCCTATACTAGTCCTGAATCTATGGCGATGAGAAAATTCTATTGTCTTACTCAACTATGAGGGAGACCCCTGTAAGGTTCCTAAAACGTACCAAGTACATCTATAACTTATCGCCTTGTTTTACAAATTTTATGACAAAGGGCTTAGCAAAAATCTTAGCATTTAGTAAGATTAAGCTTTTATTTTCTTTTCATTCAACTATTGAGCAACATCCATAATTTATACATGTTGTCTTCTTTCCATATAAATAATGTACATAGTGTATACATGTTGTTTTCCTAGCATTAAACCATTAAACTATATACAACATACATGCTACCATTGAACAACCATTGGTCCAAATATAAGGAATCTATATACTGCCAATTAATACCCATTGAATAACATACATAAGATATGGATATACATGTTCTTTTCCTCTCCATTTATCATGTTTTTCTCTTCATTTAACCATGCAATCAGCTCAAACATTAACACAATTAACAAGGGAATTCATGTTTCCAGCTTAAGCATTCATGTGACCAACTAAAGAGGATTGATAAGAGTGATTTAGCATACCATAATTAGGTGGAAACGTGTTGTCCATCTTTTCCTTGCATGTAGTTAGTGTTAATGAAGGTGTTGTCCATAGTAGGAGGCTTAAACACCATTCAGAAATTATTTCCTAAAGGCATTAACTTGGAAGATCTATGCGTGAAGGGAGCAGTTGCAATTATTATCATCAATTTTGGTCCAAAAGAGAAGTAAAACTTTGGTGGAATGAAGGTGGAGCAGCTCCTCCAGCATCTTTGTACAAATTACACGTTGAAGAGGGTTGTCCAACATGTTGCATGGTTAATTTCCTATAACTATCCATTGTGTTATCTCTTACATCTTTGTTTAATCAATTGTTTAAATCCTTACATCATCCACGACAATTCTTATACCTTAAATATAATAAGTGGTTCTAATTTTGCCTCACCAAAATGACACACGTCCACATCATGAATTTGTCTCACATGTAATGAAATTTATGTCCCTCACATCTGCTCCTTCATAAACGTGGCAGCATGAGGTTTTCATGCATTTTTGTTCCAAAATAATAAGAACTTCTTCATGTACGTGATAGCTGCCATATAAGGATCATTCATATGTATATGTATTATTTCTTATCCAAAATAATTAAGTCGCTTAAGAAAAATCTGTTCAATTTCAGTAAAAGTTTCATGTCCACTTATTAACATGTTGTACCTAAACATATCAACATATAAGTTGGATCAATTTACTTTAAATATCCTTAACTATGGATGATTCTCTCATGCTTGGTTTACTTGGTTTATGTCCTTATGTTTCGGCCTAAAAATGCTTCTAATTTAATCCACAGTAATTTAAAAAAGGTCAATCTTAATCTATGATAAATCTACCCGATCGAATTTATTTTTCGTCCATTTCTAGACAAATCAACTCTAATATTTTTTTACTATCATTTGACTGTAATACTTATCTCAAGTATTGTCAAATCATTCAGGATTGGGTCCCTAATTCACCTTTTAGTGAAAATAAAATTTACATTCACCCGAAAACACCATTCACACGAAATGAAATTTTATCGACACATGAAAAGAAAAGTTTAGGGTTTTACAATCACCCCTCTTCACAAAAAAAAAATTGTCCTTAAAATTTAACCAAGCATACAATGAAATGCTCAAATTAATGGGAATATAACGCATGCATTTGGTGCTCAGGCTCCTATGTAGCTTCTTCAATTGTGTGATTCCTCCACAACACTTTAACTAAAGGAATAATCTTATTACACAGAACCTAGTCTTTACGGTGAAGAATTTGCACTAGTTCTTCTTCGAAAGTCAAATCTTCCTTTAAATCCACTGGTTGCTCTATGATTATATGAGATGGACCAGCTAAATATTTGTGAAGCATAGAAACATGAAAGATGTTGTGAATCCTTGCAAGTTCAATTGGTAACATCAATCGATATGTCACTAATCCAATCCTTTATGTAACTTCATACGATTGTATGTAACGCAAACTTAATTTATCGTGTTTCCTAAGTCTCAATAGGCCTTTCCAAGGTGAAATCTTAAGAAATACCTTATCTCCAATTTCAAATGTAAGACTTTATGGCGATTATCCGTATAGCTTTTCTGTCTATCCAGAACCATCTTTAATCTATCCCGAATAATATGAACTTTATCTATTGTCATCTGCACAAGTTCGAGACCTATCAATTTCCTTTCACCTACCTCATCCCAACATATTGGATTTCTGCATTTTCTTCCATAATGTGCCTCATAAGGGGCCATGCCAATGCTGGCCTGATAACTGTTATTGTAGGCAAACTCTATCAGTAGTAGGTGTGTGTCCCAACTCCCCTTGAACTCCATGACACAGGATCTAAGCTTATCCTTAAGTGTCTGAATAGTTCTCTCTGACTGACCGTCCATATGAGGGTGAAAGGTAGTGCTAAACTTCAAGTGTGTACCTAAAGCTTTTTGTAAGCTGGACCAAAATTTTAATTTAAACCTAGGGTCACGATCTGAGACAATAGAAATCGGCATACCATGGAGCCTCACTATCTCATCCATATACAACTAGGCTAACTTGTTTAAGGGATAATCATTCTTAAATAGAAGGAAATGTGTGAACTTTGTTAACCTATCCACTATCATCCATATAGCATTATACCCCTTCTGACTCTATGGAAGTCCTACAACAAAATCCACAGTAATCTTCTTCCACTTCCGTTTTGGGATTGGGAGGGGATGCATTAATCTCGCAGGCTTCTGATGTCCTACTTTTACTTACTGATAGGTTAGACACTTAGAAATGAACTCTACTCTTTCCTTTTTCATCCCTCTCCACCAATAGTGTTCTTTGAGATCGTGGTCCACCTCAGTAGATCTCTTTCTTTAATTCTTCTACATCCAGTACACATAATCATTACCCCTAGCACTGTACCATCTTCTTTGATATTAAGTTCCATTCTTTGCCTAGTCTCAACTTTTGTCTTTAATTTCATCAACTGTGGATCTTATTTTGGTCCCTCTCTAATTTGATCCACTAAGATGGGACGAGCGTGAAAAGTAGCAATTAATGCAGCTGAGTCTGTCATATCCAATCTCACTCCTAAAAACCCCATTTCCACTAAAAGTGGAAGACATATTGTCTTCAATTGTGCTATCGAACTGGTAGGTCTCTTACTTAAGGCATCTGCCACTACATTAGCTTTTTCGAGATGGTGCTCTATCGTACAATCATAACCTTTTATTAACTCCAACCATCACCCCTGCCTCATGTTCAGTTCCTTCTAGGCAAACAAATATTGCAGACTCTTATAATCAGTGAAAATCCTATAGGGAACAACATACAAGTAAAGCCTTCATATTCTCAATGCAAAAACTACTGCTGCCAATTCTAAATCATGGGTGGGTTAGTTCTATTCATGCTTCGTCAATTATCTAGAAGCATAGGCTATAACCTTATCATTCTAAATGAGAAGACACCCTAACCCTATCTTGAGGCATCACTATACACTACAAATTCATCAGTCCCCATTAGTAATGTGAGTATAGGAGCTGTCTTCAACCTTCTTTTAAATTCATAACAATTTCGTTGACAAGCATCTTACCACTCAAATTTCTCCTCTTTTCGCGTAAACTTGGTCGGTGAGCTTGCTATTTTGCAAAATACTTCAACGAATTTCCTATAATAGCCTACCAATCCAAGAAAGCTCTTAACTTGCATCACAATGGTAGGAGATCTCCAATTAGTAACAACTTCAGTCTTTTAGAGATCCACACTAAGTTCCTCAATTGAAATGACATGACCCAAGAAAGTAACCTTATCAAGCCAAAACTAGCATTAACTAAATTTAGCGTATAACTGGTGCTCTTGTAGGGTTTGTACTACAATCTGAAGGTGTTCTGCATAGTCCTCCTAACTTCTTGAGTACATTAATACATTATCAATAAACTTAATCACAAATTTATCTGGATACTCTCAAAAATAAAAGTAATTGGTGCATTCGTTAATCCAAAAGGCATAACTAAGAATTCATAATGCCCATACCTCATCCTAAAGGCAGTTTTTAAAATGTCTTTTCTGCGAACTTTTAACTGATGATAACCTGATCTTAGATCAATCTTTGAATATGCGTTGGATCCCTTTAGCTTATCAAAAAATTCATCAATCCTCGAGAGCGAATATTAGTTGTGAACGATCACTTTGTTCAGTTATCCGTAGTCGATAGACAACCTTAAACTCCCATCCTTCTTTTTCATGAATAGGACTGGAGCCCCTATAGAGAAGTGCTGGGTATAACAAAACCCTTATCTAATAAATCCTCCATTTATAATTTCAATTCCTTTAACTCTGTTGGAGACATTTTTCTTCCTCCCTTTCTTTCATTTCTAAGGTTTCTTGCAGTTTTTTAGTAAAATTAGGTGACAGTATTCTGACTAAAGAGTAAGCACAGGTAACAAATAACAAAATAATACAGATTCGAGCCATAGAATTTCTCAATTCTCACACAAGTTACTTATTTTATCAAATAAAAACATTAGATTTAATAGAATTATTTTGTGGAATAATTAAATTCAGTTAGGTTTCTGTTGGTGTATCTATTTCAAACTCTATTATCCTATATGGGGTTAATCTTGGAAGATCCTCCAAAACACGTTGAGAAACTCTCTAACCACCAGAATATCTCTTAGTTAAACCTCACTATTATTCTGTTCAATCATATAAGCTAGATATCCTTGCCTTTACGGACCATTCTATTGGCTACCACAGAAGTCACGATACTAGGGGAAAGAACTTTCTATAACCTATGATATATCACCTCTGGTTTCCATAATCGACTTAGCATAACCTCCTTTTTAAAACAATCCACCACTGCTCGATGTGTGAATAACCAATCCATTCCGATAATAACATCAAAATCCTAGATATCCAATATGATAAGTTTGCTGGGAAATCATTACCTCTAATCAATATTTTACTATCTACGAACACTCTTTTAGTGAAAAGTAGGTTCCCAGCTGGAATGGAAACTACTACCCTAATGTTTAATAACTGAGGCTCAACATTCAATTTTGTAGAAAAATCCATAGATATAAAAGAAAATGTAGCACCAGGATCTACTAAAACATGTGCATCATGATCAACAATAGTAATAATACTGGTGATTACCTGTGGTATGGCATCACCCTCCTCCTGAGTGACTATAAATTTTAGGCTTGTGTCCGAGGACTACCTACCTTTCTTGTAGGGGCTACTTCCTTAACCCCGAAACCTCTGCCAAATCCAGTAAAACTTGACCCTTTGGTCTGAGAACCCCGACCGCCCTATCTGAAATATTTTCACCAATTTCTGTATTTTTTCCTTTTTTTATCTTTTGTGGACATGGACCATGTCTTTTACATAGAGGCAAACATTGGTGATGCATGTCGATCCGATTACTCAACTAAGTCATCTTTTTATTATGCTACGTGGTTGGAACATCATTATGGCTATTTGATACAAAGGCACACATTTGTCATGCGTGTCGATCCGGTTACTTGACTACATCACATTCCTAACTTGCTACGAGCTCTATTTTTAACCTTAAGGTCAATTGAATAGTTATTTATTTAAAATTTTCAAAGACACATTTTTTATATATAATGCCTACCTTGTTGCTTTAACTACTCGTTTTTATAAAAAAAAATACTAGCAAAGCTACTTTAGTTGAAAGGCCTAAAATTATGAATGAATGTGACAACTTATAGAGTGATAAACTAACACTAAATCCTAATTAACTTGCATATTTAGCCAAAGAACCCAGATTACTAATTTCGCGAGCTAATGACACTTAACAACCTAATAGATTATGTTAAAAATTAACTCGACTTCATTCCATCTAAGACATTGACACATTCACACAATTTATAATATGCAACCTAAACAAACTATCATATAATTTGTAAAATTCACACTCAAAGTAAAACAACCAACCCACCCCCCACACTTGAACAACATATTGTCCTTAATGTAAGAAGGAGACAAACAAACACACATGGAAGAAAGAAACATAAAATAAAATAAAATAAAAATAAAGACTAAATTTCAAAGAAAACGGTTAGAAACAAAGCCTCGTGGTGATGGAAGTGGGGATGGTGTTAGAGGTGGCTGCTGGACGCCTTGAGCCTCAAAATATCAATGAATTTGGCATATATCCCGACTTTGACGTCGTTATGTGCAGGCCATCTCCTTCATCCTTCTAGAGTTCTCCGCAAATGTACCTGTAATTGCCTTGGTGTTGGTGGAGATTGTATCGAGCACTTTCTTCGAACCAGGTTCTTCTGTGCTATATTAGGGTTTTCTTTCGCTATGCGCTCCTTAACCTTCTTCTTGATGGATTTCGTTAGTGTGAGCCTTGTTTGTAGATGTTTTGTTATGTCCTCAACATTGTTTAATTCACCATCCTTAGACTTCATCATCGCCTTACTTGAAATTGACTTCCACTGAGCAAGAATAGGATACGAAAATTCAAGTTGAGGTTCCTCGATTGGCTTAATTACTAGCTCACTTGGAAGGAATTCCATATTTTTCTTGTCCTTCTCCATTGTCTCCATCTTCTTTCATATGTTTGAGTTTCTTTTCCTAGGTCTAAGTAATGGCCATGATCCATTCCTTTGGGTTAGATTCTGTATTACTTAGAAGGGTTCCTACATTCTGAGTTGAAATTGCCTCTACTAGTTTACCTACTTGGACCTCAAGATTGTGTATTGAAGAGGCATGGTTCTTAGTGACTTGCTCAAACTTGCTTTCAAACCTCCTATATGCATCCTCCATGCCTCCAATTTTATATAAAATCTTATCCAACTATGATTCCATTGACCTCAGTTTATCTTATTGGAAACCTAGTGGTCCTTAAGGTCTGAACTATCCTTCAGCATTGTTCGTCCATGAGAAGTTAGGGTGATTCTTCCACCCAGGGTTGAATATGTTAGAGTAGGGATTGTTTCCCCCTCCTTGTCCATATTGAGCTCCCATATAAATAATTTTCTCTAGATTGTTATCCTTCATCAAGAAGCAATCCACCGTATCATGGTCCATTTGTCCACGGAGTTTACACTTCAGTTACTTGACTTTTACCGAAGCTGAGAACAAAGACTTCATGTTGTTGAGCTGTTAAGTTAAGTTGTCACTTTTAGCCTACATTTCCATCATTTGATCAATGGCTACAACTCCTTTTTGTTCTCGAAAGGTAGTGGTTTGTCTACTCCACTCGTTCATCCATAGGCAGTTATTACTCGCCATCTCCTCTATTAGCTCTTCTGGTTCATCTACTATCCTTCTTGTCAGTGATCCTCCTGAAGCTGCATCAACCGTGCCTCTCGTATGTAAGGTTACTCCATGATAGAATGTTTGCAACAAGAACTCCTTCGGTAAATTATAGTATGGGCATTTTCGTTACAAATCTTTGTATCATTCCCACGCTTCATATATCGATTCCCCATCACTTTGCTGGAAGTTGGTAATCTCCTTGATCATTTTCGTGGTCTTGGTAAGGGGAAAAAACTTGTTTAAGAAGGCACGAACTAGTTGATCCTAAGTGGTGACATTGGCTGGGTTGAAGGAGTGGTACCAGGCCTTTGCTCTATCTCATAGGGTAAAAAGGAAAAGCCTAATTCCTACCGCATCCTCCGACATTTGATGGTACTAAAAGGTATCATTGATTTCAAGAAAATTTACTATGTATGCATTGGGATCTTCATTCGTTAGTCCATAAAATTGCACTTTCTACTGAAGAATTTTAGTAGGCTAGTTTAATTTCAAAAGAGGCTGATTGTATAGGTGGCTTAGCTACTCCTTGGTTAGCTACATTGAACCCTGGTCTCATGAAATCCATAAAGGTTCTTTGTTGACATACTTGGTTCGCTTTGCGATCCAAATCTTGTTGAAATTCCCCGACCATTGTTGCTTTTGTGATTTCTTCTTTTTCTTCGCACTGAGCTTTCCTAATTGATTGTTCTAATCGAATGATATCTAGCTCTAAGGTTTTAGTTGCATGACTAGAACTTCTCGTAACTGTTGTATTCATATTAGAGCATGGATTTAGAAATAGAAAGAAAGAAAGAAAGAGCTAAACTAATCACTTCCCAGGCAACGGAACCAAAAACTTGATTGTGAGGTTTAGTTATATGTAAGTTTTAATTATTAAACCTCGACAATCCGTAAGCGCACGGTTCGTTAGCATAGTATCAAGGGTGTTGATCCCATAAGGAGGGAGTTAATCTAATCCTAAATTCTAAGGCTAGAAACAATAACAAAAATTCAAGTTGCCCAAAACTAATACTAGAATTTAATTCAATCAATCAATTTAAGAATTAAACATGAAAATAATGATTACTAAGCAATTTGCAACACATCCAAGAATCAACTGAAAGAAATTACCAATTGAGAGAAAGGGAATTTTACCTATCTTTAATACTAACCTAACTTATAAATTATTGGATTGTTGGTTCTAAACTATCCTAGGCTTGATTGCTCTCTCTCAAGTTATAACCATTAACCCTAAATCATAAATCCTTATCAGATTATGGAGGTTGCAATCTCTCAATTCACAAGCTATCTAAAATCCTAGTTAGTTCTGAAGTTCTCTAATAAACTATTGAAAGCCCATGCAAGATCTACCTTTCGAACGAATTCTTGATCTAATTTAATTCTTTTTTTAATTAAATCACCTAACTCTTATTAGTCTAAATCAATCATTTTTCATTTGATTCACCCTCTCAGTTTATTATCGAATTATGCAATAACAGAATCAACCACAACAAAATCCAATAAACACATAACAATCAGATTTTCATTAATTTAAGAATAAAAATCTGAAGGAGAGTTTAGAACATCCTCAACATTCTAGATCCTATCATCAACTGTTGAATCCAATTCTATACAATAATAAAACTGACAATAAATGGGAAATACAATATAAATGGATGATGCGAGGCAGTGACGTTGGGAAACCTCCTGATCTGGGAAGTATATCGAATCAGCTTTTTCTCCTCTTCTCTTTTCCTTCTTCTTGCCACAATTGTGGGCCATTTCTTGGGCTTCTTTCACAATCGTTGCATGTAGGCCACGATCGTGGTCCAAATCTGATGCTTTTGTCACGATCGTGGCTTGACATGCCACAATCATGGGTGGTTGTTTCATCCTGAATGTTTCTTAAACTTCTTCGTTCTTCGATGTTAACACTGAAACACTACCAAAGACATCAAGGTACCTTAAAACATAATATTTAAGCTCAAATACTTGTACTAACCCATAAAATATAAATAATTAACAAACTAACATAATTCTAACCTAAACAAATACTAAATGATTGAATTGATAACTAAATAAATATCAAACTATATCCTAAAACATGATGCAATTTACAGTTATCAATATTAGCTCATGTAACCATTGCTCGTATAATCTAAAAGCATTATTATGTATTTTAGTTATAAACAATAGCAACTTCAGAAACTCAAATAATGTATTTCAAAATCAACTTAAACTTAATGCACCAAAGGTTGAACATCTTGACAATTCAATAAAATGTAACCATGGGCAGCCTCTATTTCTTCTGCTATTAGCGTTCTTCTTATTGAATGTCCATATGTTCATCCTGGAGATGTAAAAATGGATAAGTTAACATCAACATCACTCGTTTCTCTCCCATCGTCATTACAAGGAACTTTTCTTTCTCTTGCGTGAACATGCGGCTCAAAATAATGTGAACAAAATGTACTTGCTTCCTCCACTAAATAAGCATTACATATCAAACCTTCAACTCTAACTTTGTTTTTGATGTTTTCTTCAAGTGACGCAAATATCTACATTACAAATAGGGTTATGTAAATTCTGTGATTAAAACATGCTATAACATTTATTTAAATATTAACCAGAATTACCTCTCAAATGTATATATCCATCGATATTGAATCGGACCAGCTAGTTTAGCCTCATGTGCTAAATGTACGGGTAAATGCTCTATACAATTAAAGAAGCTTGGAGGGAAAATCCCTTCTAATTTGAAAAAGATAACTGGAATTTCCCTTTCTAATTTTTCCATTTCAACCAACTTTATTTCAAATGATATTAAGCTTTTGATAAACAAACTTAATTCTATCATATTAGGTAGCAACTCCGAAAATGCAATTGGAATTAGCCTTTGCATAAACATATGACAATCATGACTTTTCATCCCAAATAATTTATACTTCCTCATATCCACACACCTTACCATGTTCGAAACATAACCATTGGGAAACTTTAGACTTTTCAACCATTCACCCACAATTTCCTTTTGATTTTTCAAAGTGTAACATGCTTTTGGATATTTACTACTGCAAATATCTTCATCTAACTCATTCCTTCTACAAAAAAAGTTTCAAATCAGCTCGTGATTTTGCATTGTCCTTTGTCCTCCCTTCAATGTTCATTATGGTGTTAAACAGATTCTCAAATATATGTTTTTCAGTATTCATCACATCTAGATTATGACATATCAAAGTTGTTTTCCAATATGGCAAATCCCAAAAGATACTTTGTTTTCTCTAACCAAATTTTTTACTAATGCTTCTGTTAACTTCTTTAGCTTCAAGTTATGTAACTATCAACAGCCCTAATTAATCAATCCCCTACAATATCTCTATAGCCTTGTAAGGGGAAGGAGGTATCTGTACCATCCTATTCTTAATAAAATTTTGTTTATTGTGTCTAAATGAATGATCTAAAGGAAGAAATTGTTGGATCAGGAAAAGAAAGCATGCCTTATTTGGAGAAACGGTAGATTTCAAAACTATTTAAGAAATCATTTTGCAGCGGAAGCAATATATCCAAATCAACATGTTAATCCATACATGATATGGTATAAGGATAATAAAAACATGAACAAGATGAAAGGAATTACCGACTCCTTCGCTACAG
>JAOSBP010000004.1:12322127-12338161 GCA_027563825.1 Erythroxylum mucronatum | reverse complement strand
GCCGGAATTCAAGAGGTAGGATTTGTGCCGGAAGACAAATCGGATTGTGAGGTTAGCTTGAGCCGGAAATCAAGTGTATTGTAAAAAGTTCACACTGAACTAAAAAGTGTACAGTAAAGTGATTTGCCAAATCCTAAGTGGGAGCTTAGGTAGAGGATATAGGTCTTAGCACCGAACCTCTATAAAAATAGTGTTTTCTCTTCTTCCCTACTCTTTGAACTTATTTAATTTATCTGATTGTTTCGTGTGTATTAATTCTGTGTTTTTGTAGAACTTTGTGAAAAAGTTTCATCGATTTATTCAACCCCCCCTTCTAGATCGTTACAATAACTACATTGAGACTAGGACAATAACCCTTAGGAAATCTACACGGTCAAACAGATAAAGACAAACATAAAAATTTGTAAGATTACATATAGGTGAAGCAAGTGTTCAAAAAGCCAAGCTTGAACAACAAAAACAACATTTTTTTGGAAATCCTCTTTAAAGCTTCCAAGCGTTATGTTGGACCATACCAAGTTGTTACAATGTCCTCTATTGCCAAAGTCTATGGTCCACATACCTAAGTCTTGAACTGTTGACTCCTAAACAATCCTCCTCCCTTAAGCTCTCCTTCGTAGCTTTGGTTTGTCCTAAGATGGTGTCTTTAAGGAAATGAAATTGCTTGGATATTTTCTATAAAGCATGGGTAGTGTGGAATTTTGCAACTCCTAATCTAGTTACCTACTTGAAGGATGAAACTACTATCTGAACTTGATGGTGATACTATTTGTATCTTTTGTCTACCTTTATGTTAAAATTAATATTAAATTTTACTTCTTAGGACAGAGAAGAAGAGAACTTATGTATATATTTCTACTCCACTTTTAGTTGATATCAATGAACCCACAACGAAGAAGAGGTCTTTTCATAATTATATTACCTAAGATCACTTTAATAACTTGCTTAATGGAATCCCTTGATTTTTAGTATATTATTTAGAGACAAGGAGTGATCATGTTTTTCCTTCAAGTTCCACAAGTATTAACAATGCATCCATCTCACCTAAATAGATTTTTTATCATTGAAGATTTCCAATTTCTTTTAATGAACATTTTATCCATGTCATTAACTTAATGATTCCCAAACCACCTTCTTGCTTAGGAACATACATGCCAAAGCATTTTACTTTAGAATTCCTATCCTTCTTAGTATAGATAGGCTATAAAAAGTTTCTCATTAGCCTTTCTATTACTTCAACAAAGATTTTAGATAGCATAATATAAGAGCTCTAATGGTTATACAAATTACTAAGGATTGGTTTTACAAGTAGCACTCTTCCAGTAAATCCAATTATATTATTAATTGAATCAAACAAAGACAAGCAATCATTAAATATAGGTCTTTAAATGGTAATAGGTATAACAAGGTATTTAAAGGGAGCATATTGGAGTTGACATCATAAAATTCTTGATAGGTTATTAGCTAGGGAAGTTAGGCTAATAGAAAAATACAAGTTGCTCTTTATAAATTTAAGCCCAATCTTAACATTCTTTTGAAAGCTTATAAAGATCTTATTTCATTCAAACTAGCACTGCTTAATGGGAGTAAATCATCATCAAAAATTAAATTAAGGAGTTTGATCTCATTGTACTTATATTGATATTTGAACTTACCACTTTGAGGTATGCTATGAGAGATCATCCTAGATAAGACCTCAAAACTTAGAGTGAAGAGGTAAGAGGACTAGGAATCCCCTTACCTCTAATCCTTGGCTTCATGGAAAATGACAATGGATTCCCATTAATTTTAATCCCATAAGATGTGGGTGAGATACACTACTTAATTCATTTTCATAAATCTTTTAAAAAACTAAAACTTCAAGACTAGTTAATACAAAATCTCATTTTAGTGAATCAAAAGCCTTATTAAAATCAATCTATGAGGCACAATATTTAATGGAATGCTTACATTAGTAGTTTCTAAGGAGGTCTTGAATGATCAATAAGTTATCATCAATGCTCTTTTCTTTGATGAAAGCACCTTGGCTCGAGTTTATCAACTCTATAAGTGTTATTTATAGTCTCCTAATTAACATATTAGAGATGATTTTACGTATGACAATGCAACATGAAACATGTTTATAGTCATCTAGAGAAGCGAGGTTTGCAATTTTAGAAACCAAATTTACATGTCTTGTTCAATTCCTTTAACATCCTTCTACATGAAAAGAATTCAATAATGGTTGTTGTGACTATATCCCTTACTTCAACTATAGGTTTTATGGAAAAATAAGTCAACCACGTGGTCCTAAAGCTTTCTTTGGGTCCATACTGAATAAAGCTTCCTCCACTTCAATTCTAGGAAAGGCTTTTCCAACTACTCAATTATAGATTGGTCCAAGGAATCTTGAATAAACCAGTTAAGTTCCTATGCATTAGAAGTGGTGGAACTAAAGATTAGGGATATTTTTTAAGTGAATAAATGCCAACTTCTTTATTTACTCCTATATTGGTTCTATTTTCATAAAACTTTAATATCAAAGCAATTAATATTATAATAATTGGTATCAAAGCAATTGATATCATAACTATTTGTATCAAAGCTTAGATTGTCCTTGAAAAGACCTAATTTGTTTTCAAGATATCTTTATATAAGTTCGATATTAAAAGGTTTAATGGATTGAATGATTCATTCGATAAAAGATAAAAATGAGAGTAGTTCTTTTTCAACATGGATACACAATAATGTTCAACAAAAAGAAAAATATCAGAGAATTTAAAGGCATCAAAAAAGGAATATATTTTGTTGAAGGTGTATAATGCAATAATCTCGAGTCTCAGTGATAAATTACTGAGGAGGTGGTTAATGAAATAAATGTTCCTTCATTATAGAAACAAATTGAAAGTAAGTATCAAAATAACTCACTTTGGGTTATCTATATCAAAAGCAACTTTTATATACCTTAAAGATGTTAAAAATTACACAGGAACAATATCACATTGATAGTTTTAATCAAATCATCTTAGATTTACAATGTGTTAAAAGTTAAAATTAAGAATGGATTAATCCATAATTATTTTGTTTCATTGCCTAATTTATATGATATATATATATATATATGTATATATATGTATATATATGTATATAATCATATAATATATATATATATATATGTATATATATGTATATATATATATGTATATATATGTATATATATGTATATAATCATATAATATAATATCAATAAAATTATCATATAAATTAGGCAATGAAACAAAATAATTATGGATTACATATATATATATATATATATGTTTGGTTGTTAGTAGAGGAAGGAACAAGAAAAGAAATTCTAAAAATATGAGCAAGTCACGATCCAAATTGAATACTAAAATTGATGTTTTATTATAAAAGGATACTTTAAGAGGGATTAACCATAGTGGAAGAATATAAATGAGAGAAAGGAAAAGAATAAAAAAAAAGCAAGTGATGTTGCAGTCTAAGAGAGTTCCAATGATGAGGCTGAAAGTGGTAATGGTGTTCTAACTATTAATAATTTTGATTTTGTAAATTGGTGGGTGATAAACACTTGAAGCATCTTATTATATGACTTTTAATAAGGACTAGTTTTGTTATTTTAAAGAATAAAATAGTACTATTAGATTAGGTGATGATGGAGAGTTTATTATCAAAGACAATGATTCAATGCAAATTAAGATACATGATAGAATTATGCGAACATTTGATTTCTTGTATATTTTTGAGTTCCAAAAGAATTTGATTTCCATAGGTAGTGTTGATAAACAAGTATATAAGTTTATGGTGATGATGGACAATTTAAGATGGTAAAGGGTGCATTACGATGAAAGAAAATTTACAGCAAAACATTTATATCTTAATAGAAAAGATAGTAATAGGATCAATTTTTGTGTCTTTATCTTTAAGAAAGAATGATGATAGTAATACGGTATGACATATGTGGGTGAGTCATCTTAGTGAGCAAGAGATGATGAACTTTATAAGGAAAACTTATTAAATGATGACAAACATGTGAAGGTAGACTTTTGTAAGTTTTGTGCACTTAGTAAAAAGTCTATGATAACTTTTACAAATAGAATATTTGGAGAGAGACATATATTGAGATAAATATATAGAATTATGATCAATAATGAAAAATTCTGTTCAAATTAAGGTGGTACAACTAGAGCTAAAACAACCTAGAACAGATGCTAAAGATGTTGAAAATTCTAGTTCATGAGATAAAACAATATTTAAAAAAAGTATTAACACAATATATCAAAGATAGAGCAAGATGGACTATAGTCTCAAAGAAACATGGTTAGGGAGGCTCGATTGCATATGTTTTGACTATTGATGATGGGGATAAAATTATCTTTTATGGAACTATGAAAAATTAATAAAAAGATAGAGGGAAGGAGTTATGGTCAAAAATGTACAATTTCACAATATTTAGGAAATTGTTTACATTTGGTTAGATGTTGTTGAAAGTTGAATTATATTTTAGAATTGGTAAATGCCCACATAACTTGAAATAGGGACTTGGGTAGGCAATAAGTGATTCTTGATTAGATGTTGGAAAATTAGTAAGATATGCCTTGAATTATAGTGAAATAGAATTTCAACTACCTTAAGTTTCTAATGAAATAAGATTTCAGTTATCTTAGATATATGTAGTAATAGAGTTTTACTAACTTCAGGTTTTTATGGTAATAAAGTTTCACTATAATCTAGTTCATAAATAGTATAATAAAGATTTTATAAGTAAGACCTCAAATAGAATTTCAACTACCTTAGGTTTCTATTGAAATAAGATTTCAATTATCTTAGATATATGTAGTAATAGAGTTTTACTAACTTCAGGTTTTTATGGTAATAAAGTTTCACTGTAATCTAGTTCATAAATAGTATGACAAAGATTTTATACGTAAGACCTCAAAAGATTTCAGAGAGAATTTTTGAAAGCCCCTTTAGAAGCTTGCATAAGGTTATGGTTATCATTCTTTTTCTTGAATCATTTTTCTCATAATTATTAAAAAACTCTATCTTTTTGTTCGTTAACGTAGATTATATATCGGCCGAATATCATAAATTCTTATATTTTTATCTTTGTTTTTTTCTATGTTAGATTTTTTTGAAAGAATTGATGTCATAACTGTTATGATATATGTTATATATCTAAGTAATTAGTTTTGGCATTATTTATTAATTGGACATATAAGATATTAATTAGATAATGACTTGGATTCAAAAGCCATATGAATAGTCTTCTAGTTGAAAAAGAATCCTATCTTGGATTAGAGTCTATTATCATGTTGATATTAGAATTGTTTTACTACTGGACATGTTGGTAATTAGATAGAGTTACTGCTGAAGTGTGTAGATTTTGTGGGATTGAAGAAAATAAAGGGATGAGGCTGTTGTGTGTTTGAATTGAAGTGGTGGTTGCGTGGTTGTAGTGGGACTCTGTTGAAGTGGGACTCTCATTGTGTGAGGGATTTGTTCACATCTTCAATCTACAACAAAAGTCATTCTCTCACGTGTGTGTACGTCATTAAGTGGATGTGTGTGTGTGGCATACAGTGTGTGTGCATTAATTGACAATAAATAAAGACTGTGGTGGTGCGTATGTTGGGGGTGTGAGAGCTGAACAACATGTATTGAGTGAGATATATTCTACGGTGAAGAGAGCCACGGTGTAGTGGGTTAGTGATAACTATGGTGAAGTGAGTTAGAGGTTATGAGATGTTTTTCGTGAGATAAACATCATAGGTTAACATCTATTTTCCATACTTGGCCTTCTGGGTTTGTACGTGAAATATACATGGTGTGAGGAATATCTTGTATGGTTTAATTGGAGTTGTTGAATCTAGACAATATGTGTGATTCCTTGGTTGTAACGTTCTTTGTTGGCTCAGCGATTATGAATTGATTTCTTTATGGGCTGCATATATTTAATTGGTGAATGTGTTATCGGTGCAACTGTGGTTTCGTGTTGGTGTTTATGTGAATCAGCCCATTATTATTGTGATGACTTACAAATTTATTTCAGTAGAGCTGAACCTTTTAGAAAGTTGTTTTTCTCTTTATCTCAAGTGTATTATTGTTTTTTTAATTGGTTGATCACTTTAGTTGTTTATTTAGTATCTTTATTAACAAATACTGTTGAGATTAATATGAGTCGGTCGTATTATTGGGTGTGAAATTCTTTCACGGGAAGTGAGGTTGAGAGATAGTGTCAAGGGTTGAGTGGTGTTGGCTCAGTAAAGCCTTGGGTAAATCTATTATACTTCAATGAAAGGATTAAGCTAGGTGAGTGCCTCGCAAACGTAGTCAAGGTGTGCCAAACTGCGTTACCAAAATTTAGGTGTTGATTTAATTTTGATTCTCTTAATTTTTCTGACTTTTTTGTTTGCTATAAACGAATCAAAAAGTTTACGAAACTACTACCCCCTTGAGCGAGGTCACCGATTCAAAACTTGGTAGCAAGTTGGTGCAGATCTTAGTTTCACAAATATGGCCATAAGAGAAGCAGCATCAATTATCAGGCCACCGCTGTTGGATTGTTCCAATTATCCTACATGGAAATCACGGACAAGAGTCTTTATTTAGGCACGAGAAACAAGAGCATGGAACTCGGTGTTACATGGTTGAACACATCTGATGATTACTGACGTTAAGGGAGAGACAGTTCTAAAAGATCTATCTGAATGGACAGGAGCTGAAGAAGAAAGAGTACTTGGAAACTCACAAGCATTGCACGCAATTTTCAGTGCTGTTGATGAAGGACGCTTCTCAATGATATCAGCCTACGAATCGGCTAAAGAAGCATTGGATATGTTGCAGACTATTCATGAATGGTCCAAATCTGTGATAGTGTCAAAACTACAGATGTTAGCTGTAAGGTTTGAAGAACTGAAGATGGATGAAAATGAGACTATTGGAGACTTTCATGAAAGATTGCGAGATATAGCAAATTAAGCACATCAACTCGGGAAGAAAGATTCCAATCTGAAACTAGTCAAGAAGACATTGAGATCACTACTTCTAAGATTTATTCTAAAAATTGCAGCAATCGAGGAGGCTCATGACATCAATGACTTGTCACTGGAGAAGGTAATTGGAATTCTTACAAATTTCAAAATGAATTTATTGAGGGACAATCGAGAGAAGAAGAAAGGATTAGCATTGCAAGCCGAGATTGGTAAAGTCGCGAATGACTTAGAAGATGAATCCGATGAGAATGAGGATATAGAGCTATTAACACGAGATTTTTGTAAGTGACAGAAGAGAGTAAAAAAGGATAGACCCGAGTTTAGGCAAAAAGGCGGGAGCTCATCGAGCAACAATTTCAAACAATAAGCCAAAACTCAAAAGGGAGAAAGAAAGGTAAAGAGAATTCAATGCCATGAGTGCCAAGGCTTCAGACATGTTCAAGCGAAGTGTGCTAACATTTTAAAGAATAGAAAAGGAAAATCCTATATGAGCACTTGAAGTGATAACGAATCCGGAAGTTAAGAAGAAGTTGTGAATAGTGATGTGTTAGTTACTTTGTACAACAAAAGTCCAGTTACTTGTTTAACAGTAACCGAGAAGAAAGTAACTTCAGACAAAAAAGTGAGTAAATTGGGAAATTTTCGAGAAACACACAGACAATTCAGCTCAAAGATCAATATCAGATTATGACAGTGATGACAGTACTTTAGATGATACAAAGGAAGGTATTTATGAAGCTTATGAATTAATGTACGAAAAATGGGTAAAAATATGTAGAAAGAATAAAAGATTGAAGGAAAAGAATCTCTCCATGAAGAACACCATCCAAGAGTTAGAAAAGAAATTGATGTTGATGTCAGATGAGCTTAGTAAAGCTAGCATGAAATTGGTAAGTACTAAAAAGAGATTGAGAATGTTGAATGGAGGCACAGAAAAACTAGAAAAGTTAATAGAAATTGGTAAGGTTAAAGGGAATCTTCAAGGCATTGGCTATAAGGATGAGTACTCTAAAGTGAATAAAGAGAAAAATGATATGTCCAGATATGTCCAAAAAGAAGGAACATCGAGAAAGAATCAAAGATTTGTACTCACATGTCATTTTTGCAGAGTTATCAAGCACATAAAGTCAAGATGCTATAAAATGTTACAAATGATGTTTCAAATGGGTCAAAATTGAAAATCTAGACACTCTCTATTAAATTTCCAGCAACAGCCCATGATACCAAAGCAAACTTGGGTTAGAAATGGTCAAGTACAAGCACAAAAATATAATGAAGAAAAAATAAGAAATTATACAAATTCACAGTTAGTTACTGCTTTTAAAGAAACTGGTCAGACTGAGGGCAAGTTAGTTACCTCAGAAGAAGAAACCGATGAAAAAGTTAATATAAAAAGGAATAAAGCCAAGTTTGAATTTTTTTGAGAGGCACAGGCACTGTGTGCTTTACATTTTAGAAGTATTTTTTGTGTTGTTAAAAAAAACCGAAATGTAAAAAAATATTTGTCTTCTTTAGTTCTTTAGTTTTTATGTTGTCATTGTGGTCCCATCTTTTTAGTAGTTTGCATTGTGACTTCTATT
The DNA here is from genome assembly GCA_027563825.1 of Erythroxylum mucronatum. Classification (NCBI taxonomy): domain Eukaryota; kingdom Viridiplantae; phylum Streptophyta; class Magnoliopsida; order Malpighiales; family Erythroxylaceae; genus Erythroxylum; species Erythroxylum mucronatum. Next base: position 12,329,586 of record JAOSBP010000004.1, on the reverse strand, counting down.
TGACTCCACCGAAGACTCCAGCTCTCTCATCAGTATGGATCTCTCTCTAGTAGCTCGCTCTCTTTTAGGCATATCTCTCAGTGTTTTGAATGGTAGTAGTTTGTCTTCTTGGCGTGCTTATGATTCTTTCGCTGCACCTATTGTTGATTATTATGATTATACGTTTTAATATTTTTTTGTCCCAATGGGAAGACATCATATTGTTTATGGTGAATGTTCTATTCAAGGGAAGATTTCAAGATATATGCGTGACTATTTGCGTGCTTTTTGGCATCTTTTTGTCTCAAGGGGGAGAAATTTAGATGATTGGATAATTGTGATGTTCTTTGGAACTTGATATTTGATTAAGGGATGGTTCTTTTTTTCATCTCATGTGGATTGTGCATTTGATGGTTACATGTTTAATTATGTTATTTAAGGGGAGTTTTATATTTGTGACAAAAAATACCAAAAAGGAGGATATTGTTAAGATATATGTTATATATCTAAGTAATTAGTTTTGGCATTATTTATTAATTGGACATATAAGATATTAATTAGATAATGACTTGGATTCAAAAGCCCTATGGATAATCTTCTAGTTAAAAAAGAATCATATCTTTGATTAGAGCCTATTATCATGTTGATATTGGAATTGTTTTACTGCTAGACATGTTGGTAATTAGATAGAGTTACTACTGAATTGTGTGGATTTTGTGGGATTGAAGAAAATAAAGGGATGAGGTGGTTGCATGTTTGAATTGAAGTGGTGGTTGCGTGGTTGTAGTGAGACTCTGTTGAAGTGAGACTCTCATTGTGTGAGGGATTTGTGCACATCTTCAAATTACGGCAGAAGTCAATCTCTCAAGTGTGTGTGCGGCACTGAGTGGAAATGTGTCTGTGACATACAGTGTGTGCGTTAATTGTCAATAAAATAAAGACTGCGGTGGTGTTTATGTTGGGGTTGTGAGAGCTGAACAACGTGTATTGAGTGAGATATATGCTACGGTGAAGAGAGCCACGGCGCAGTGGGTTAGTGATAGCTATGGTGAAGTGAGTTAGAGTGTTATTTTTCAAGACGTCTTCATCTGGGGATGTCAGATGTTCTTCGTGAGATAAACACCGTGGGTTAACATCTATGTTCCAGACTTGGTCTTATGGGTTTGTACGTGAAATATGCATAGTGTGAGGAGTATCCTGTATGGTTTAATTAGAGTTGTTGAATCTGGACAATATGGGTGATTTCTTGGCTGCATCGTTCTTCATTAGCTCAACAATTATAATTTTAATAAGAAAAAACTCAAATTGGTGGCAAAGGTTTGTGATTAAAGCCTCAACTATCGTTACACCCCCACCTTTGACAGCTTATTGGGTGCGATAAAAAAATGAATGACCTTAATTTTGTTGAAGTCCGAAATGATAATTCCTCTATCTAATTGACCTTTTAGAATATTGAATAGAGCCATATTCATTAATTATAGAATCGTGAATGCCAGGCCTTGTGAGCATTGGTATGCATGCTTTACCCAAGAATTGACTTGGAGGACAATCTCTGCTGTGATATTCTAGTCTTGAGTCAACCTCAATCTTCCCAAAATCTTCACAAGGAAAAAAACAAGGAAGTTTGACATTCTTTCTTATGATTTGCTATGAGTGCGCACTTTACGCCAAATGTCAACATTGTCAACCTGTTCCTCTGTAATCAACTGAATATAGTTACTGTTCAGTAGAATAATTTGGGGATGGCGTTAATGAACTAATAATAGAAGAGGGTCGAAGTGAAAAATTGAGCCTATGGAAGCTGTAGGCCTTTTTAAATAAAATTTTATAAACTTTCGGGGAGAAGACGCTTAGTCGGCCTTACTTGAACGGTTACCGTTACCAAAAAGAAGGAATGTATAATATATATATATATATATATAAGAGCACGCCAGAATTGTTGCCAAATATGTTAATGCATCCGCACATTCTACCGCTATCAGCTTCAAAGAAAATTATCCCTACGAGGCTCCATCACCATTAGTTTACCTTTTTCCTAATGTAATTCGCAACAAATTGACAAACAAATCTCAAATGTTATTAGGTATCATGCAGCCGTGTTGTCAACTGACAAAGTATGTTGATTATAACGAAACGATTTATTGAGCAAAAATGATTTCATGCACGCTATGGTCTAGCACAAGAGAAGTATTTATTAGTTGATTTCATTCACTCGTATATTTTTATTTGAAAATCCTCGTAAGCCGTCTAAATTATAGTCTTAAAACACAAACATACCATATGCACTTAATAATTTCTATTACTTCCAGCTTATAATAGATAGATCATGCATGATACTAAAGTTGACATTGATAAAAAAAATTTAATGTAGAAGCTTGATTCCAGCAGTATATGATATACCAGCTGTGTACTTCAATATTTATTTTATTCCAGCGGCAGCTCCTTGACTTTTTTTCCTACTCAATATATGCCATAACCAGTGCGACAGCACCTAACGTATCTCATTCTTCAGGTGGTGCAAAAGTGTAAGAAGTCCTTTCTATGATAAAAAGCTAAAATTGTCTTGTTAAATGAAAATAATAGAAGCACAAATACATACCTTAGTAGTATAGAGAGAGAAATTAGGTCTCGTGAGTGGGGAAGAGACGCGTGTTGCGGAAAGATTGACGATTGGGATTGTCCTATCTGAAGCCTGAACTTCGTCGAGATAAAAGGTCGTGGGACTTTTACTTCATATTTTAATTCAGGCGATGTTCAATATCAAATGCTAAAAAAAAAATATTCGAGTTACCTTTCATCAACATTATTGCACTGCTATGTAAAGACGTATAATAAATCAATATTTTCAATAAAGTTATTCTATATTATTTCATACAAGATATTTGCACAATCTTAATATCTATAATTTTGTATAATAAATTAGAATGAAACTAATTTATAACTTATTTCAATTGGTGTTTTATACTTTACAATATTTATGAGTAAATAAAATAATTTATCCACTTTCTTTTCAATATATCTAGATTAGAAATTAATTTTATTTTATTTGAAAATCTATCCTATAATTATAAACTTGTACATATGGGTGTTGTGAGTTCTAATAGGTGCTCACATTTAGGGAACTATTCAAGTAAATATAATCATAACAAGTTTGAAATTCGTCTAAACATGGAAGCTTTATTTTAAAATTAAATATGTTGCATACATGCTTTTTTTTTTGACGAAAATCATAAAATCATAAATCATAAAAAAACACTCGACAAAAAAAGGCTAGAAAAACTATCCCAAGCCAACAGGTTTACTCAGTACATCCAGATCCTACTAGCCTTTCTCTATCAGAAGCAACACACAAAGATTGTTCATAACGTAAAATAGAAATTAAACAAGGAAGAATAGAATCTCAAAAATGGAGGTTTGCATGTAATAAGGCTACCCTCGCTAGGGAATGAGCCAAAGCTAAAATTAATAGTAGGATAAATATACTAATCTATACGGAAAAGGTCATATGCTAGTATGCGTCCTAACCTTAAGGGAAAAAGAGACAGTGGGACTAACGTCGTATATCGTTTTCTAAAGATTGTCTATTCTTTCCAATAAATTTTTGTAACAATTTGTCTGTATATGCCGAGGGGAACTTTATTAATATTTATATACCTTATATCAGCAGTCTCTATATATAGTATGCTTCTCGGCACTACCAGCCTATCGATGCCTCCTTCCTATAGTTGCAACTGGCTAAACTCTGATCCATCTTTTTCCAACATTTCAGTATGAGGAACATCAAGAAAACCCACTATCAAGTCATGCTTTTAGTGTTCTTGATTCTCACCGCAGTTACACCTGTGAAAGCGGCCAGAGGTTTGGACCAGTCCGACCCAACTCCTGCGTCCACGTCGAAAGTTAAGGAAACCAATCCCTTAAAACCTTCCCCTAATCCTACTACTTATATACCTTTCCCACCTGCTCATGGCCGATAAGGTCTGAATCCGCTGGCGAACTTCATCACAAGCATGTTCTCTGTGCCCCTCCACCATTCGTAAGATGAAGGAAAACGTACTGTTTCACATATATAGGTCTTTGTGAATCCTTGACTATTGGATATATGTAGTGTAGGTGTTTGTGATGTGATTAAGTCATGAACATAAGCTATTAAATCATTGCACTTTAAATTCTACTGTCCTGTTTCTTCTTAGTTTCTGTGTGCTTGGAAATTGTAAAATAAGAGAATAAAAGTTTGTTTTTGTTGTTTAAATAACTTTTTGATTTCATTCGATAACTTTCTTGGTACAAACAACCTTAGAGTTCTTGCTTCTTCTATTTTTGTCTTTTGTGAGTTGTACTTTATTTTATGAAAAGGCTTGACTAAGAGAAGAAGGGAGGATAAAGAATCAAATCCGGGAAATCTTGAATAAGGAATTGTCTTCTATTACTCCCTCGTTGCGTTATTAAATTGAATTCAAGATAGAGGGATAAGTCAGTATTTTAATGTTACGGCGACACCTTAAACAGATACTAAGAGTATATATACATAACACTAAATGCATGCTATATACTCTTAGTATCTGTTTGGATGAGTTTATATCGGTAAAACTTTTATCAGCAGTGCTTTTTTGATAAGAGCTTTTCTAAGAAGCTAGTTGACTATTTTGGCAACATAAAAATAAAAAAATATTTTAAATTTTAACTATATTTTATTTTGTAATAAAAATTATTTAAAATATATTAAACAATATGCAAAGCACAATATATTAATTATCATATAATTTTAAACTTATTAAACATAAATGAAAACATATCTAACCAAATCTTTTATATGAATTATAATATAAGTAAAATTAATATCAAAAATAAATATTAAAACATATAAAAAAGTCAAATAATATTTATATAAATCTCAAAATAAACATGAAGATGTGCTTGTAGGTATTGTGGGAATTATGTATAAAACATAAGAAAAAAATAGACTAAAAAATATGCTAATTAATTGATCTGAAAAATCTGAAGTTTTAAATTTGAGTTTCTTAAAAAGCTATATTTTAATTGCCAAAAAAATTATTCCTACTAAAAAAGTTTTTTTTTTCATTTTACAACTAAACATTCATCTTTTTTTAAAAAAAATTTGTGACGAAAAAACCACTTATTCACCTTTCAAAAGATCAATCAAACAAGCATTTAATCCTATCAGAACTTGCGTCTTTCCATCCTTCCGTCCGTGTGCAAGAAACTGCCAATCACAGAACTAATCCATCATTGCTGTGTTATTGAATACTATAAAAGAGAATGTTGGTGCACAGGTTGGAATCATGAAATCCTAAAATGTTCCAACTAAATATAAAATAAAAGAGGCTCAGATCGTCCTGTTGTCTCTCTCGTTTCGTTCTTTCATTTCTTTTCGGCCAAGCTAACGACTCTTCAGAAAAATGGGAACCACAAGAATCTGATTGATTCAGACTGTTAACCTGACCAATACCAGAAATCCTAGCCCAATGGATTTGTAGTCATGTTGTAAATGGGAATTCAATAGGCCCAAGAAGCTTCAATGAAGGCTTCCAAATTAAGTTCTAAGCCATTTTCCAAGAGTTCCAGCTATCACAGGTAAACTCTTATAGTGAAACTTGTTTTTACCGAATACTAATCCCATTTAGCGACAATTATAATTATTTAGGGAAAATCACTAAAAATATATATATAATGAAATTCTACTATCCACTTCTTTATAGATTTCAAGCTCTCTAGTTTATTCTCTCTTAAATATATTAATTTTTAAAAAATCTAACCATATACAAAATAATTGTTTAGATTAATTCACTACATGCTTCAGATTAATTCAGTGTAGATGCGTCATATTATGAATAACACGCAAAGGATTTAAATCCAATCTATTGTACTTTAGAGATTTCACTTCCAGGAAGATATCATGCTTTAAGTCAATGTCAGTCTCACGAAAAATGGGATAATTATATTGTTTGGTTCTTCACTAACTTTTGCAGGTTGTTAGCTCGGCCTATTCTAGGTAAATAGCAAGTGAGGTCCTTATTGGATAATCGGAAAGGAGTTAGTTGGCTATCCAACTTCCTAATTTGGCCATCCATTACTGAGGGTCTTGAAATGCCTAACTCGGAGGTTTAGCACTGTCACTTCCTCGTGGCAGCCTTCTTCGTAGACAAACAATCAACTTTCGCTCCAGTCGCTTCAGCCAACGGAAGGCTATTTTGGGTAAAGGATATTCAAGTGCAGATTTGACTCTAGTATCTCATTGGGATTGTCTCTATTGGGATTAACACTTGTAATTAAATAATTACATGGTTTATAATTCAATTTGAATTGAGAAGTAATAATTAATTTAGGCATTGGGTGAAATATCATGTTTTTGAAAAATTAAAAAAAAAACATGACATTTCACCCAATGCCTATGAATTTATGAAATATCATGTTATTATCATAAGATAGAGACATTTATGAAATTGTATACAACACTGTGAATTTCTTATGCTTAATGAATTAGTTATTATAGAGATGTCGTTAACTTGTTTATTGAAATATGTTATTTATACTTAAGAAAAACTAGAAAAACTTGCTAGTAGTATAGGGAATAAGGATTAATTGATTAAACCGGGTGCTTCAAGTGGGATAAACCTTAGTGAAATCGTAAATCCTAGATCCACTTAATATTAACTATCAATCATTTTAAGTTCTTTATGTATTTTTGTTTAATTATATCCTTTTATTATTCAAATAAAATGAGATATAGATTAATTTCAGTAATTAATAAACATAATCCTTATAGGATAATATTCTTTTCATCACTGTATTACTTCTTTGCGATAGCATAGATTCAGTTAGATAATTCATAATATTAATCAGAATAGTTATGAAAACATATAGTAAATCATGTGTAATGTGATACTATTTCACGGTTAATATATCATATTATAAGATTATTATTTAATAAACTATACCTCTTCACTTAGTGATGCTCGTAAAGAAAAAGATATTAGGTTGAATTACACATAAGAAAAGAAGTTTAATTAGGGTTTGATTGTTGAGGAGGTGTGTGTATGTGTTGTGGAAGAGTTAGAGGTAGGGATTATCCCATTTGTAGTTGAAACTTTATATTATGTTACTCTTTTCTTTTTGTGTAAATTGTTAAACTTTTGCTTTAAATATTAGAATTAAGTTCATATCAATATTATCATATTATAAGGTTAATTGATATAATAGTCACGTTTGCAAAATTTTCCGGGCGAATGATATTAAGGGGGTGTTTGTTTTCGTTTTTATTTTTTGTTTTCTGTTTTTGTTTTCAAATTTGGAAAAAAATCTTGTTTGTTCGAGTTTTTAGTTTTTGTTTTTGGTTTTAGTTTCTTCCGGTTTTCAAAAATTATGAAAACCATAAAAAGTAGTTTTTGTTTCCTGTTTTTTTCATAATCTGATTTACTATCATTTAAATATATATTACTTAATTTTTAATTTTTAATTA
>JAOSBP010000004.1:12289621-12299805 GCA_027563825.1 Erythroxylum mucronatum | reverse complement strand
CACGAAACCCTAGCCGCCAACCAAGAGAAAGAACGTGCGGCGTTCGGAAAGTGTTCGGGACGTGCTAGCACACCACAACCGCAGCCCGGATAGTGCATGCTCGTGTGGATACCGGTAGAGGGCATTCGCGATTCGCAGTGTCTAGGAATCCGAAAAGAAGCGATCTATCCACGCAAACAAGGTATTTCGTTAATCCTTCGTGTTTTTGATTATACGTGATGTTCTTGTACAGTCTTTTTCCGCAGCGTATTGTGAATACTTGGGCTGTACGCGATCCAACAGATGTTCCCTGTACCTCACTCATATGACTTAGAGCTACACGAAATAACACCTGTGCTAAGCTTGAAAGCTTAGTAGGGAAGCACTTAGTTTGGATGACCACTCACAATAGTCATCCACTAATCACATACATTCATGATCATTATAAAAAATTAAATGGTGATGACATACTTAGTCAAATTCATAATGCAAAAAATGCTTCAATATGTTATTCATATACCATAAATTCACCTTCAAAAGTCAAACATTGATATTCAGTGCTCAATGATAAAAATTATCAATACAAATGCAAATTCTCATTAATACCGATTATTTATGTTGTCATGTTATATTTCTTATTCATATCTGTTTACTTTACTTTCTATGTTAGGCCTGCACATTCTTGGAGTTTGGATAACGGGAGCTATGGATATCTGAAGATATCAAACCCTGGATACCTGAAGGCATCAAATTGTGGATACCCTAGGGCATCAAGTTGTGGAGCCATTATGGTCTCGAAATGGAGACACCATTGGTGTCAAATGATAGTAGTTACGCTGTATCCCTATAAGCATGCCTATCTATCCACCACCAAGAAAATGAGCAGGCACTGTAACATTTCCTTCAAGTCATAAAATCTGTATTTGTGTACATACATGTAAGTCATAACTTACCGTAGTACCTAAGATATCGATCCCATAAGGAGGGTTAATCTAATCCTAAAATCTAAGGCTAAAACTAATCGCAGAAATTCAAATTTAACTAAACTAAAACAATGATGTAATTCAATCAATCGATTTAATCAAACAACTCAATTAAAGAATTAATCACGAAATGTTAACAAATTTCAAATTGCAACACACACATCAAGAATCAACCTAAGGAACTACTAATTGAGAGAAAGGGAAATTTTTACTCTTCTATAACAATACTTTACTTAATTATCAATTGTCGGATTATTGGTCCTAGACGATCCTAGGGTATAACCAATAGCCCTAAATTATAAACCCTAATCAGATTATGGAAAATAGCAATTTCTCAATTCACAATTTATCCAAACCCTAATTAGATCTGAAGTTTTCCACTAGACTACTAGAAACCTATGTGAGATCTCTTTTCACGCAATTACTGATTTGATTGATTTATTGTTTTTATTAAATTACCTAACTGTCGTTAGCCCGATTTAATTATTTTTCATTCGATTCACCCTCTTAGTCTATCACCTAATTATGCAAGTACAGAAATCAATCACAATGAATCCAAATAACATAAACAATCAACATTTTATTGAATCAAAGATAAAAACAACCGGAAGGTGAGTTTAGACATTCCTCAACATTCATAAAATCCTAGCGTAACAACTATCCCAATTCTATACATAAATAAAATTGAAATACATTGGAAACCAGATCTAAATGGATGACAGAGGCAGTAATGTTGAGAAACCTCCTATTTCTCGAAGTACTTCGCGTCGGCTTCTTCTCCACATCTCTCTTCTTTCGTCTCTTTCTCAATCTCTCGATGAACTCTCTCTAGGGTTTCTTGATGGTGGCTGATGTAAGAAGCTGCCTTTCTCTTTTTTTTTTCTTGTTCATTTTATCCTTGATGTTTTTTTGGCAGTCCTAAGGTTCTTTTGGGATTGAAAAGGTCTGAAAAACCCTCAAAATTTGACTTTTCTGTGTGTCTGCGTGTCTGTCCGACGTAGGCCACAATCGTGGGTCAAATGTAAGCTATCTATCACGATTGTGGCAGGAAGGCCATGATCGGGAGCCAAATTTGATGCTTCTGTCATGATCCTGACAATTTGGCCACAATCGTGGGCCATCTCTCTCGCTTCTGTCACGATAATGGTAGGATGGGCCACGATCGTGGGCCATTGTTTTAGTCCAAGTCTTTCCAAAACTTCTCCGTTCTTCGCTGTTGACCATAAAATACTAACAAACATATCAAAGTGCCTTAAATACATAATAATTAAGCTCAAATGCTTGTACTAACCAATATAAACAGTTAAACACTAATAATTCACAAACTAACATAATTCTACCGAAAAAACATACTAAATAATCGAATAAATAAATAAACACATATAAAACTATTCCTTAAAACATGATGCATTTCAGACTTATCACATCCCCACACTTAAACATTTTCTTGTCCTCAAGCAAACAAAACAAAAAACATATAGAAATTCACACAGCACACAATGCAGTAATGAGACAATGGCTTCAACTTCATAAAATAAATTGAATTTAAACCACAATCATTCAAGTTATTTCAAATCATTAACATGCAAAATCCGTGTCTTGGGGCTCTGAACTAAATATACATATTAATCCAAACTCAAGTCTTAAATTGTTTACCCTTCTCAATTGCACACACTCATTAATAACTCTTTGGTTGTTCAACTCTGTAACTAATCCTAAGTATGTTTTCATGAAAAGTCAAACTATTACAAGTTCGGTAGGTTTAATTTGGAAACACATTTTTATTTTTATTTACTTTTTATGAACATGGACTTAGGATTTTACGCGGAGGCAACATTGGTAATTAATGTCTATCTGGTTACTCAACTAAATCATGTTTTTATTAAGCTGTTGGGTTGGAACGTCATTCTAGCCTTTTTTTATGCGAAGGCACACATTTGTGATGCGTGTCGATCCACTGAGCTATATCACATTCTCAACTGGCTACTAGTTCTATTCATAACTTGAAGGCCAGCAGAATAGTTACTTATTTTAAAAATAACAACCTTTTTTTAATATTTTATTACCTACCTTATTGCTTTAGCTACTCGTTTTCATGAAAAAAATACTAGCAATATATTTAATCAAAGAACCCATAATTCATTAATTATGCTAGTTAATAATTCTTTATAACCTAATAGACCATTTTCAAAATTAAATCAATTTCGATCCATCTAAGCCATTGACACATTTAGATGATTCATAGAATGCAACCTAACAAACTATCATTTACTATGCAAAATTCTCATTCAAACAAAAGGCATAACCCTCCCCACACTTGAACAACATATTGTCCTCAATGTGAGAAGCGGACAAACAAACACATAAAGACAGAAAAAAACATGAATTAAAGTAAAACAAAAAACAACAATAAAAATAAAGATAAAGATAAAAAATAAAAAATAAAAAATAAAAAAAGACTAAATTTAAAAAGAAAGGGGGCTAGAACAAGTTTCATGGTGATGGTGTTGGAGGTGGCAGTTGAACACCTTGAACCTCAAAATAATGATGAATTCGACGGATGTCCCGACTTTGACGTCGTTGGGTTCGGGCCATCTCCTTCATCCTTCTGGAGTTCTTCGTAAGCGTATCTATGATTGCCTTGTTGTTTGTGGAGATCGCATCCATTACCTTCTGCCAACCTAGTTCTTTTGCCACGCATATGGCACATAATTTCTATGTTTAACTTATATGCTCGTCCCTGCAAACTAAACCACATCTCTCTAAGGTTCCTAAGTTCATAGTGGAGGGAAGTAAAAAAAATCAAGAGTGAGCTATTGGTAAATTGAAAGTGTATAAATTTTTCCCACAAAATTCTTTCTGCTAAGTTTCCTACCCTATCGTGCAGTTCTAGCCTATCAAGTGTATCAAAATCAAAATATTTAGGGCTTTCAATTTTTTTAGCATTGAGGGTTTGAAAATGGATACCTTCCTCCTATGTGTAGATCGGGAATGGTGCTCTGAATTCTACTACCTTGTTTCTCCTTCCTCGTCCTGATAGTTGATTTCACCCCAATGATTGATCAAGCTTGATTGATTGCTTGATGCGCGACATATTAGCTTATGAGTTGGTAGAAGTCGAAAGAAATTTGGAGGTTTGACCTTTTGTAGAGAGAAATGAGAGTGCTTTGAGAGATAAAGTTTACAGAGATAAAGTTAAAATGAATGTGAGTAAAAAAAGTGAAGTTAGAATTATATTTAAAGATGATTGGATGGTAAAATGGTAAAATTTTAAGTTAACTGCGTGTGTTTTCCATTTTTACCTTACCACAGACCACAATCGTGGCTAGCAATTTCCCACCAATTTTAAACTTTCCCTCTTTTATGGTCCTTCTTCACTTTTCTGAAATCACTTCTTAGGTCTTTATGATCCTTTAACCTCTCTTTGTTTACTTCACTGATCACCTACTTTGCGAAGTACTTCTCGATTTTATTGAAAGAGAAATAACCTAACTACGAAATTCAAACTTCTAAAAAAACAATCAAGAACATTGAAATTCCATGGGTTACCTCTTATGCAACACTTCTTTTAACGTCGGTAGCTCGACGCTCTGTCCTTGGAAACTTAACCTGGACTAATTATGAGTAGCTTGCTTCCACCTTTTTCGTTCAACATCATTTTTGTAGCCTATAAGTAAGCTACACATTGCAAAATAATCAGAAGGACAATATTGATAACATTATGAAAACCAATTAAAATCAATAATTTTCTTTTTTCGAGTGAACTATCAACAAAATGAAGAATAGCAAAAGTCCCTGAATCTTCCATCAAATCCAACAGTTTTTCCTATAAGAAGGTAAGTTGCTCTGCTTATTTGGTAGTCACCTTCGTCTCCTCTGCTTCTTTCGCTTCATGAACATGGACTTTCATAACTTCTTCAAACTCAATATCTATTGTCATCTGTTCTTCGTATTTTTGTTCTTTAGAAGATTCAAACACATCAATTATCATGAATAAGCTACTCTCCTTCAAATTCTTTAATACATCATTCATGTTGAATGTCACTTGGTCATCATTAATCTAAAGGATTAGGTTCTTTTCATGGACATCTACCAAAGATTTTTTTATGTTCACACATGGTATATCAAGAACTTGTGAATAATAGGGAAGGTTGGCATTCATTTCTTTATTCTTTTTTTTCGTCTCTTGGTCCTCAATAAGGCCAGGTTTAGTTTGTTTTTCCACTGATCCTTCTGGCTCTCCCCCATTCTTAAGTATGATAGCCTCATATTGCTCTCTTTGATGTATTTCCATATTATTTAGAGAGTCTTCCACACTTCTCTTACAAAATTCACGAGAAAGTTGTTTTCCTTAAATCTCCAGATTATTTAATAGAAGCGGCATGATTTTCCGTTACTTGATTAAATTGATCTTCTAGTCTCTTCTGGTTCTCTTCCATGTCTGTAAGCTTATCCATGATTTTGTCCAATTTGGAGTCCCATGAACTAGACTCATCTTGCTGAAATTCAGATAGGTCTTGATGTCCTAAGTGAGTACTTGCATTGTTGGACCAATACAAATCTGGGTGATTCTGTTACCCCATAGTGTACATGTTCCAATACGATTCGTTACTTCCCCAACCATATTTTGCCTCATTTTAACTCGCAAAGTTACTTGCTCCCTATAATATCTATCTTCCGTCATCGTCCTTTCCATTTCTTCTTCGCATCTAGCTCTTCAAATGTCTCACTCTCACTCTAAGATGTCTTGATTTGTCTCTACTTTATGCCTTAAACTTCTTCTTCTTCTTCTTCTTCTTTTTTATTATCATTTACAATGGAAGATAATGAAAAAGCCTTAGACTAAAGAACTAAACTAATCGCCTCCTCAGCAATGGCGCCAAAAACCTTGATATTCCGTAAGTGTACGGGTCGTTCACGTAGTACCTAAGGTGTCGATCCCACGAAGAAGGTTAATCTAATCTTACAATCTAAGGCTAAAACTAATTGCAGAAATTCAAATTTAACTAAACTAAAACAATGATGCAATTTAATCAATCGATTTAATCAAACAACTAAATTCAAGAATTAATCACGAAATATTAACAAATCAGCAAATTGTAGCACACGCATCAAGAATGAACGTAAGGATCTACCAATTGAGAGAAAGGGAAATTTTTACTTATCTTCAACACTAATCTAATTAATTATGAATTGTTGGATTATTAGTCATGGGTGATCCTAAGGTTGATTACCCTCTCTCAAATTATAACCAATAGCCCTAAATTATAAATCGTAATCAGATTAAGAAAAATTGTAATTTCTCAATTTACAATTTATCCAAACTCTAATTAGATCTGAAGTTTTTCACTAGATTACCAGAAACCTATGTGAGATTTCTCTTCACATAATTACCGATTTGATTGATTCTTGTTCTTATTAAATTACTTAACTCTCGTTAGCCTAATTTGATTATTTTTCATTTGATTGACCCCTCAGTCTATCATCGAACTATGCAAGTGCAAAAATCAATCACAATGAATCCAAATAACATAAACAATCAGATTTTTATTAAATCAAAGATAAAAACAATCAGAAGGTCACAATCGTGGCAGGATGGGCCACGATTTTGGGTTGTTGTTTCAGTCCAAGTCTTTCTGAAACTTCTCCATTCTTCACTATTGACCCTGAAACACTAACAAATACATCCAGGTACCTCAAAGACATAATAATTAAGCCATCAAAGTGTCGTCCATCTCCTCTCTCCATATGCCTTTTCATTAATTTTCTAGTCTTAGACATATGTTTCAATCCCATTGGACCTTATGTCACAATCCTATTGGAACATATGTAAAATCTCATTAGACCATGTGTTACAATTCTATTGGACTATGTGTTATAGTTCTATTGGACACACACAAGCTTTAATCTTATTGGTCACACATGCTTTAATCCAATTAGTCCATGTATTAACTTTATAAAAATTGCATATTGGTCCTTCTTCTTCCTTTAATTCCCACATTGGCATATGATATTATCAATTAATTTCATTCCACTATGTCTTATTTTCTAATGGCATAAATTTCATGCAATTTGGTTAATTATATCAGGATTATACCCCAAAAACTACAAGTTGTTCGGAAACAAAGACAACAGGCAGAACTCAACTTCAAACCAGAATTCAAAAATCTTATAGGCAGAATAAAATTTCGATTCCTTCATAAAAGTTTTAAAACTATGTCTCTATTTAGTGGAACCTATCCATTTAGTGAGGTACACATCCCAAATCAACTAACTTCAATCTTATCATGTAAGAGCAACAAAAAAATACATCAAATTTAACCAAAAAAACATCCCATTTTCTTATGGAATACTTCTTTTATCAATTCTCCTCACATAATGCTCATAATCCAATCAAACATATCAAAAATTTCCATACATATTTCACGTCTAAGTATGTATGTCCATGTCGAAGCTAACAAATTATCCATTTACCCATGCCTTTTACATTAAGTACCATTATATCTCTTACTATACTTATAATTACTTAATTCGTTATGTTCACTTCTTAATACGCCCTAAACGTGCTATAATATTTCTAGGGTATATATTGGGTCCTTACATGAATTTGGTTTAATCTCTCCGCAAGCCCCCTTAAAACCCTTCATTGGTATTAGAGCTAGGTTAGCGAAGTTTGATAAATAAAGATTTATGAATTTGGGTTAGAAGAATGGGTGATTCATGGAGAGACTCAAATAGCTTCGCATAAGCTATACGTTGAGGGGTAGTTAGTCTGATATGGATGGATCCACTTGTAAGGGTGAGATATTGAAAATTCACAAGTAGAGTAATCCTACATCCAAAAAAGAAGTAAGGATGAAGTAAGTTAATCTGCGACATGTAGCAAGAGAATTTAACACACAACAGCAAAAAGAGATGTTAGTGGGTTTTAGCCATTCTACAAACTCCTAATATATTGTTTTGAGTTGAATGTTACTGCCCGAGTTTGAGTTAGATTTTGATTTTTGATTTGTAATTATAACATTTTGAACTATTGTTTATTGGGTGTAGCTTCACTTCCTTGGAGTACCCTGCGTTTTCAGAAGGTTTTAATATAATTCCTATTTAACTTTCAAAAAGAAAAAGACTTGGCCCTGTGTTGCTGGACATTACATTTACCAGGTCAGCCTAGTATATGTACAAAATCTTAGGATAAGCTGATACCAATTATTTATTCATCTGACCGTCAACTACACAGGGAGGCTTTAATATTATTTCTTTCAACTTTTGAAAAAGATACACCTGGACATTACATTTACCAGGTCAGTTTAGTATATGTATGACATCTTAGGATAAGGATGATACTAATTATTTAATCTGCCGTTAACTGCATTACCACATTTTACGTCATGAATATCCCTTAGTGTTTACGTTAGGTTTTCCCATTACTGTTTAGATTAGGTTTTTCCGTTTATTGTGCATGTCTTAGTCAATTGTTAGATGACGTACGTTGACGACATGTTTCCTAACTACCACAAGTTTGACCATTTTTTAAACATGTAATTTAAGTTAGATAGTAGAAATATTTCTTCGGCCTTCTTCAACCTTACTCATGGATTTTATTCTGAAATCTTGATTTTAGTCTTGAAGATAAATAGCTAGCATTAATTATTATACTGCATCCTTAATCCTTCTTTTCCCAATAGTGATATAAATGATGGGATATTATCTGTACCAGGGTAGCCATTTTCTTGTTGATTTGGAAGATAAAGGCATGAGTGAATTTTGATGTCAGCTGAGATTTGTACCAGAAAAGAAAAAGAAAAATTACGAAAACTGTGCTGTAAAGTGCATGCTAAATATAGATCATGCCTGAGTGAATGCTTGGGTCATTTCTAGTTTAGCCCGCTAAATACAATACAAAACAAATTACTGGAACTTGAACGGCTTCAGATTTCTTCATAATGTCTCCACTCTCTCGACGTTGTCAAGGGATGGTTAATAGAATGCAAAATAGAAGCTCCTAGCATTTACTACTAAATATATTAACCAATTTCAATGTTTGTTAAGAAAATTATACAACATCATCAAATTTAAATGAGATCGTCTGTTAAAGAATGTCAAGTTGGATTTTAGAATCAGAAACTAACTAAAATAAAGTATGATAGAAAAGAAATAATGCAAGAGACAATTTATTGATGAGTTGCACTTTACATTGAAGGCCTAAATATATAAGCAATGAAATAACAAACTTAGCTAATATCTCGATAAAGATTAAGCAAACAAATCAAAAATTTAAAAGTTTAAATCGTAACAGATAACAATTTTATATATCCTAACAAATAAAATTTTATCTTCTAACAAATAACGTATCTTATCTTTACTACTCTATCTTACTACTCCCAAATTTTATCTTTAAACAAAGACTACATTTTTAACAACTTTGAATCATTCTCCAACATTCCCTCTTGATTCAAAGTTGTAAGACTTTTTGAATTTGATGATGTACTTCCCATCACCCTTCAATATTTCTCCACAATTCTTTTCTTTGGAGCACTTCTTTCCATTCTTCAACCTGAGCACTTCTCTCATCACTTATCTCTATAGAACACTTCTCTCTATGATGCATCTTGGTGCACTTCTCACTAACTAAAAGAGGTTGTCTTCTTCAATCACTTATATTGTATTTGCTTGTTCTCCATTGTTGAACTTGCAATTCTTTTTCATAAAGTATCGAGACTTCCCTTTAAGCCAACAATCTTTCTCTTCATGACCAAACTTCTCATATTGACCATATTGAGAAATATTTCCTTTCTTTTTTGATTACGAAACCTTTGCTAGATAGATTCCCTCCACCATCTTTTCACTTTCTTGGTCTCTCATTGCCCTTCTTTACTCTTGAGCTTGTAAAGCATTAATCCCTCATAAGTCCCTCAAGATCTTTGAGAGCTCTAATACCATGCTGGATTTTAGAATCAGAAACTAACTAAACTAAAGTAGAATAGAAAAGAGATAATGCAAGAGACAATTTATTGATGAGTTGCCCTTTACATTGACGTTGAAGGCCTAAATATATAAGCAATGAAATAACAAACTTAGCTAATATGTAGCGCCCCCTTACCATAGAGTACCTACCGGAACGCCCGTAGATCACTCCGGTACGAATCCTACGATAAGAGACCACTACTGACAACCACCACTAAACTCCCCATGGCATCACAATAATAAAACAGTAATAAGAAA
>JAOSBP010000004.1:12244086-12261272 GCA_027563825.1 Erythroxylum mucronatum | reverse complement strand
AAAGTTTTTAATCTTGCTTTATATATTTCTACATTTCCTATTTTAATTTATACATTAAACTGATAAAATAATATAATTAATTAAATTCACATGACATTATTAATGCACATTTGTGCAGTATTATTCTGCTAGTTTCTATAATTAAGTAGTTCCTCTTTCGAAAGATTACGAAAGTTCGTAGCTGTTAATGTAATTTTCTACAAAAAAAGCAAATGAATGAACTATTGTTACCAATAGTTGCTATTCTTGCAATAGTGCTTATCAAAGGAAGAGATCGACATTTTTTAGTCCAAAATTTTTTTTCGCAATTCTAGTAGCTGACGAGAAATTTCTTGAACAAACTGCACTCCCTCCTTTCCGGCTTCAAGAGAGTTAAGAGTATGCTCCAGAAAGTTGTGATCAGTTTCGAGTGATTCTACCCTTTCATTGAGATCTGAAAGTTCACTTCGAAGACTCATCCAATCAACTTCACCGTATTGATTGAGGAGTTTCTTCTTATGGTGATTGATTTTGTGATCTTTGTCTCTCTTTTCATGGGAAGGAAGGGTCAAACTAGATGCAGGTTGATCATTTACCTGATCATCCAATTGACTTGGCTCCTCATTCAGAGAATCTCCCACATCGTGTTCTCCATCTCTTGTTTCACTGGATTCATCACTCCCAGAACTGTCAGGTAAAGCCCTGTCTCGAGCAAATTGATGAAGTTTCCTCTCCAAACCCTCTAAACAGTGTGCAATGTACTTTCTCTCTTCTTCAAAACATGACATTGAAGTTCCGACAGAGCTTGGTTTTTCACTAAACATGGAGCTAGAAGTGATGTTGGCATTACCTTTTGTATTAACCTTCTGCCGCAATTCCATAATTTCTTCAAATGTTACCTCTAGTGCCGATTCACCAGGATACTTCAACCTGAAATATTCAAGTTCTGCTTCTAAATCTTGTATTTCTTTTTCCTTCTCAGCCACAAGGTCATTGGCTTTCTCCAGTGCATCTACATCGTATTCTGCTTGCTCTTCCATCATTCTCAAGTATTGCAAAGCCTCCATATGGAGTGCTGCTTTCTCCTCTTGTAACCTGTTGATCATGGCCATCGCCTGATTGGCAGCAATTGCAGAAGCGTTCCTTTCTTCCTCTAACTCTAAAGACAAAGCACTAATGCATTCTTTATCATACTCAACTTGATGTTTTAATTGGTCAACAATGTTCTCACCCTCAACTTCATTCACATCAAGAGATTCAAACCCAGAAGACTCACCTATTTCGGTTGAGATTGATTTCTTAGTCACAACTCCATCGGAGTTGGATGCATCAATTATCTGTAACTCATTAACATTTCCCTGCTTGCCAGGTAATGGACAACTCAAATATAAGTCAGTCCCTTGAGTGGCACTATTTTCACTCGGAAATGGTTTCAATTCTTCTTTAGTATCACCGGCATCCTTTTTATTGGTATTCTCTGCCACACAATCAAATGCATCTCTCTCCTTATTTACAATGCTAGACTTCAACCCACCACTTAAATCTACAGAAGGTGCATTTGTTGGAAGCAATTCTTTAGAAACCTGGTTACTTTTAGTGCTTGCTCCACCTATTGTGATTATTGACTTCACATTTCCCTCATGCTTATTAATTGGAGTCTGTCTTATGGTGCTAGATCCAGTGCTATCTGCAGCTAACAATTCATCGATGAAGAAGATGAATTACATGCAGAAAATATCTTTTACAAAATTAGGTAAGCAGAGAGAGATAAAGAGCTTCTTACACTTCTTATGCGATGCTTCAAATGGACCTCCAACAACAGTAAATGATGAGGGAACATCAAGTAAAGATATAAACTCTGAAAGTGCAGAAGAATCAGAATTCTGACCGACAGCAAATTTGACCTCACTCTTCTCTGTTGAAACTCCAACAGAAGCTTCCATCATATTGAATGAAAGATGAAAATCATCAAGTGAAATTAGTTTGGGAATTGGGTGGGTTTTCACATTACCTTGCTGCTGGTTACTGTCCACTAGATCCTGCCTACTATAAGAACCACATTCTAAATGTTTGCCATCACGAGGGACTAGTGCATTAGAAGACATATTGGTTAGATTTTTTGTGGCCACAGAGCTGGCCCTTGATCTCGTAGGAAGTTCATAAACATCTTGAATCTTCAATCCCTCCGTAGGTTCCATTTCATCAGCAACACTATTATGGTCATCATCATCAGAAAATGGGAACTCGTTGTCAGAATCAGAAGTGATTTTGAGCTCAGTGTACGCTACATGAGAAGGATCATAACCACTTTTTGCTACACGGCTAGATATTACTGGACCAGCAAACCTCCCTCTCATCTTCTTCATATTTTCTCTGTGGTTCAAACTACGTGGCAAAGGAATATTGGGCTTAGTCATGCCACTTCTAGGTGATTTTAGTTGGAAGACTCTGTTGCCATGTTGTCTTGATATCCAAGACTTATTGCAACACGAGCAGAGTTTTGTAGCATTAGAACCAGAAACACATCTGCCATTAAAAACAGAACTCTTGAAATTGTAAGAACTATGATCTGATCCAGTTTGAACTGTCAATAACTTGTGCATATCTGTGTTTGATCTGGGTTTGTTATTGAATGACAAGACACATTCTTCACACATACCACGGGCATCGGCAAGCTTTCCATGATTATGACACGAAATCAAGAATGAAATTTCTGATCTATGGTCTTTGCAAAATAGATTCCTATAAAACTCAGGTTTTTCCTTGCCCAGTACATGGTCTAGCCTGGAACAAAAAATGCAAGGCAGTTGCAATTCACAATAACTTGCAAACTTTGTCAGTAGATACGAGATTACAGCATGAATCAGCAGAAAAGAGATCAAAATCCATTCACATGCCGCAGACTTCAGAGCAGACAAAAACCCCAACAAATTCCTCTGTGATTTGACAAATGAGATGCCCATTGCAGCCATTTGTACCAAAATCAGTCTAAAATTCCATAAGATGCTCAATTGAGTGAATAAACAACGGGTTGGAATTGGGCTGATCAAAAGAAAACATAAACCGATCATCCAATGGTGGAATTGAGGAGTCCATCCTGTATCCAATTCATGAAAATCACCCAGATGCAGAAGAAAAAAGACAAAAGGTAAACGTTTAATCAGATCAAGGATAGCTTAAGGATGAAAGCCAACAACAAGAATTTGAGCGAATTTACCAAAAACAAAAAAAAGTTTATTACCAACCTAGACATTTTCATATATACTTGGCTTCCTTCATGTAGCACAAAAGCTATTAGACTTTACGAATATGGAAACATAGGGCTGACAGATGATGTGAAGACTACACTACAGTTAGTTTTAAAAAGTCATCAAGGAAAGTATCATGAACCCAGTATAACAAATGGCAGTTGAGCCAGACTCTTAGAAACCCGTTAAATTGAGGGCACCATAGCCAAACGAACATTAACCATATTTTCCAATGCTATGACAAAATCAACGAACGTTGGACAAGAATGATTGAATTCAGCATCCAACGGATAATCTAAATACAGAACATAACGCCAGAATCAACAAGTAATGACAAAACACAATATAAGGACCAAATTAAAAACCCATTTGTTGCGGATAGATGAAACTCATTTGTTTTTTTAAGAATTGGTCCAACAACAACACCACATTAATCCTTTTTATTTCATAATAAACAGATATAGATATTGCGTTCAAGCAAGATCTGCACTTCCTACATGTTAAAAGAACACAAGCGCCAGCAAATTAAGAGTCATGAAAGAAATCCAAGAAGAATGGTAAGTTACAATCTCCACCTGTGTTCCAATAATTGACATGTAGAACGTAGAATATCAATCAGGTAAGATAAGAATGGAAGTTATAGAGAAGCAGTACCTGGTTGACGATGGTCTCAGGGGAGGAGAAGAGATTTGAAAGACAATAAAGATCAGAGGTGAAGAATAAAGGGAGGGGAAGAAGTAAGGAAAACGAGAAAAATAAAATGAAATGGGAAACTCCATAACTGACTAAAAAAAGAGCGATCGTGGAGATTTCAGTTGACGAAAAGAAAGATTCTCATATAATCTCATCTTATGTCCACTTATATTAAAATTAAAACAGTAACTGAAGAAAGATTCTCATACATCTTATGCCTGTCTCTGTCCACTTATATTAAAATTAAAACAGTAACTGCCTGTCTCTTGAAAATTTTACTCAATTAAACAGAGCTCAATTATGAAAGACCTGGGCCACGTTGGGCTTCAGGATCATCCACGACCCAAACCAGGTCAGCTGTCACCTACTGGTTCCAAGTCGATACTTGGGCATGCTATAGCTAGCCTCCGATACCGAGCAAGGCAACATTTGGCAATTCTTCTCTTCTAAGTTCCGGTTTCTTAAAAACTTGGAGCTAAGGAGCTCTGTGTCATGAAGATTTTCTTGCGACCTCTGGCTGTAAGTCGATTTTGTATGCCTTTTTTGTTAGTATACTAGTGTTTTATGTTTTCCCATCCCATGTAGAGGCTTGGAGGTTTACGGGATTATGCGAGTTCGTTTGACAGATCAAAACTTCGTCTTGAAGGGGTTAAGGATATCATTGCTGTTGCTTCTGCTAAAGGCGGCGTCGGCAAGTCCACCACCGCTGGTAATGTCTTTATTTATTTTTTAAAGCTGTTTTCTGCTCTAGTGCATTCTATTCTATACATAATAGAGATTGGTAGATGGGATTAACCATATGTTACTCTATTCTCATTTAATTTTCTGTATTAATGTTTAATTAAGAATATTTCTAGTGGGGTAATTTGGGAAGGTTGTTGAAGAAATGGTTACTGGTGAGATAGGAGAAGGTTAAGTATGTGTGCTTCTGTGCATTTTACTGTCCTGGTTATCTGTTAAAAGTTTAGAAATTTAGGTCCACTTCAATGGTATCATTGGTCTCTCTTAAGTAAGAGCAAATGGAGAGAAGTTGAAGGATTTTTACTTCATTTTCAAAGTACGAATTTAAGCAGATGCTCTTTGGCAGCTGTGGATTATACATGTTTTCTGGTATATGCAGTTAATTTGTCCATTGCATTTGCTAAGAAGTGCCAATTGAAAGTTGGTTTGCTTGATGCTGATGTTTACGGTCCGTCTATTCCTATGATGATGAATGTGAGCAGAAAGCCAGAAATAACTGCAGGTAATGCTTCAATTTTGTGTGGCACCAGAACTATAGGCTGCATATTGTTGATTAAGGGATGTGTTTTGCACACCTTTCACAAATTAATGGACATAAGTGTAAAGGCTGTTAAATTATGCACCACCTGCTAACAAGCTAATGTATGCATGATGGAGGTCGTGAAGTTGTTGACGTGTGCATGAATTAGTTGAGAAGTTGTTAATAACTGTTAGTTGTGTAATTTGTCAGCATAGTTGTAGCTTAGTTGGAGATAGTTATAGATAGTTGAATCTTCTTTTATATAAATAGTTTTTTTAAAAATTCTTTTCAATTCAATTGAATGAGAATTACTCTTTAATTTCTGTTTGGTATCTTTCTCTCCAAAAAGGAGAGTTTCGTTAATGGAATTAGAGAACGATCTACTATGGCTGTGATCGATTTATAGTGAGTTGCGATTTCCTTAGTTAGAAGAGACATGGAGGAATTGCAACGAGGCCTGAATGTAGAAGGCTCTATGGATTCAAGAATGCAAAGCAATGGAGTTAACAGAGATCCATTGCATCTTCAAGAATCAAGCCGTCCATGTATGACTTGTAACGACAACTCTGTTTGGAAGTAATTTTCTATGCTGGAGTAGGGCGATGAAAATGACTCTTGGAGCAAAGGTGAAGCTAGGCTTTATCGATGGAAGTTGTGTAAAACTTGATAGAAACTCAATTGAATTTGATTTATGGAGAAGAGTAGACTGTATGATGTTGTCTTGGTTATTAAATTCAATTTCAAAGGAGATTGTTGAGGCTTTTATGTACACTAATTCAGCTAGGGAGTTGTGGCTCGATCTGGAGTAGAGATTTGGGGAATGCAATGGCCCCTTATTATGTCAGTTCAGAGAGAGATAAGTTCAATCTGCCAATCAATTTGTGGTGAAATATTTTACAAAAATTAAGAGGTATTTGATGAATTGATGCTTCTTATGCTATTACGCAATGTTCATGTGGGGCTTCAAAAGCAGTGAGAGAAATTACTTCTTTAATCAAATCATGCAGTTTTTAATAGGGTTGAACGATAGCTATGACCTTATAAAGAACCGAATCCTTGTCATGGATCCTTTACCAAGCATTAATAAGGTTAACTCAATGGTGCTGCAAGTAGAAAAACAAAGAGAGGTTCATATGGGAATCAATGATGGATAGACAACATTGCAATGATGATTGGACCAACAAATGTAGACAGGATGCAAGGAGGAACAAATGGGAGGTAGATGAAATATAAGAAAGGAATAGTGGATAAAAGCAAATTGCACTATGACCAATGCAATAAAAGTGGTCATTTAAAGGAAACATGCTTTAAATTGCATGGATATCCTGATTGTTGGAAGGATTTACAGGAGCAGAAGGGAAAATCAAGTGGAAAGAATAGGAGTATTGCAACAAATGTGGTTAAATGTCAAGTATGACAAAGAAAGACAATAAAGAGGCAGATTGGACTTCCTCAATTTCTGAATTGGTACTAAGAGGTGTCGAGTCATGGAAGGAAAGGTGCCAATAGATCCTTTCAAATATGCATACATCCATGACTTTGCAGGTACTGTTCTAAACATTCTTTACTTTGTCTTGATGAGTTGGATTCTAGCTCTTGGATATTTGATAGTAGTGCTCCTAATCATGTGTGTGTTAACCTAAACCACAGAAATAAATCCATAACCCTTAATCAAGTATTTCCTATGTTTATGCCAGATGAGTCTACAATCTATGTTAAATGCATTGGTGGTGTTATGAAGACAAATTAAGTGATTTTATGATAGGAACCAGAAAAATAGGAGAGTAGAAATAACTGAGAATGGAATTTTATTGATGAATTTGAGAGCAAGAATCTTAAACTCCCAAGTAGTCCGTATGGAGAGGACCAAACTCCAAAACAAAAGATTGATTTCTCAAAGACGCTGAATTAAATCTAGCTATCAAGTATTTATACTGATAGGTTCCTAATCATAATGCAAAACTAATTCCTAAAGACATGGGATAAGATAAATAAGCAGTAGCTAAAATAAAGGCGATATCAATTGGTGTTGGAGTCTCTTGCGCAGAAGTCAAGTTGGTGTTGGAGTCTTGGTTACTTGCTGTTCTAGAAGTCCTTCTAGAATAAGTCTTAAGAGGTGGTATCGTATCATTTTAACAAGACATTACACATTCCCACCTTCAAATCTAACCTATTATCAATTAACAAATTAACAAACACAACACTAATTAACTTTGAATTTTATCCTTCCCATTTCACTTTACATGACTTGAAGACTAACAAGTACTAACAGTAGGAAAAGCAGTAGGAAGATTGTATGTCCTTGTCCAAAATTTACCCAAAGTCCTTTTTTGTTCATATCGTTACTTCTTTTCAATCATTAAACTCTTGTTGTAATTCAAATTGTGCTCACTTTGTGTCTGTGGTTTATGTTTGGCATAAAAGGCTTGGCCACCCATCTTCAAACGTGATTTGGTGAATTAATATTGTCAAACACGAATTTGATGAAGTTGAAAGTGCTTGTGACGTAAGTCCCGTTGCCAAACAACAAAGACTACCTTTCCCTTCTAGTACCATTCAACAAACAGAGCTTTTAATTTAGTCAATGGAGACATTTAGGGACCTTATAACCAGAAATCCATTATAGGTGCTTCTACATGCTAACCATTGTTGATGACTTTAGTCATGCAATATGGACTTAATTTTATGCATCACAAGAGGCAAGTTGTCCAATTATTATTTTCTTTCACCAAAATGGTTCAAAATCAATTCTAACAACACATTCAAGTTATTGGACAGATAATGGGTACGAGTTTTTGAGTCACAACTGTCAAATATTGTTCAATTAGCTAGTTATTGTCCATTAAAAAACCTATGTCTATACTTACACCACAAAATGCGGTCGTTGAAAGGAAGCACAAACACCTCCTACAAGTTGTTAGAGCTCTTTTCATTCAATCTTCACTTCTTAGACAATTTTGGGGTGAAGCTATTCTCACTACTACTCATCTCATAAACCGATTACCCACACCCATCCTTGATTGGAAAACTCCATATGAAATGATTTATAATCATGCTCCTTTATATAAAACTTTGAAAACATTTGGATTCCTTTGTTTTGCCACAAATGCAAGACCTCATAAAGACAAGTTCGATAAACTTACATACAAATGTCTTTTTTTTTGGGATATTGTCATGGACAGAAAGCCTTTAGACTCTTTAACCTTGACACCAAGACCATTCTTATATCGAAAGATGTTCTCTTTCATGAGAACATTTTTCCCTACAAAACAACACAACCCTCAATGAAAGAAGTTTGTTATCCTTAATTTCCAATAAAACAGACTTACAAGATATTAAGCCCACTGATTATGCTCGACCTTTCCCACCTATACACCATATACATTAACAAATCAATCACCACCTTTTCAAACATTTCTACAAGATATTGGCCATAATGATCATAACTTTGATGTTCATAACCCTAATGCTCAATGTCTAGTTCGTGTTACTAATCCTTTTGGCTTTAATGTTGAATCGAGAAGAAAGTCTAAAATCAGGTTTAAACCTAGTTGGTTAAATGATTTTGTTTCCTGCACTATATCTTCTATCTATATGTCTACTGCCAGTACATATAACCACACACCATTACTACCTGCATCCTTTCATTTTGCATTTGAGTATTATTTCAAGTACTCAAGAGCTAGAATCATTCCATCAAGCAAAGCACATAAAGGAATGGGTGCAGGCCATGCAGCAGATTTGAATGCCCTTGACCCCAATCAAACTTGGGAGCTGACATAGTTACCAAATGGTAAACGAGCCATTGGTTCTCAATGTGTTTGTAAATTAAAACTTAAACCTGATGGAAGTGTTAATTGCTTTAAAGCCAGGCCGATGGCTAAAGGATACAATCAAATCAAAGGGATAGATTATATAGACAACTCTTTACTCATGGCTAGGGAGTAAATAGTGAGGTTGTTGCATAGACAACTTTTTGCTCGTTGCTAGCTTTAGTTTCTCCAAAAGCCTAGCCATTACGTCAATTAAACATAAACAACACATTTTTGTACGGCTTTATATATGAGGAAGTCTACATGATTCATCCTGAAGGTTATTCTAAAGCTAAACCAGGTGAAGCTTGCAAATTAAAATGCTCTTTGTATGAGCTTAAGCAGGCATCACGATAATGGAACAACGAATTCACTCATCATTTGCATAATTATGGCTTCATATGGTGCCACCATGATCATTGTCTCACCATTAAGACATCTGGTGATAGTTTTCTTGCTCTAATTGTACATGTGAATGTCGTTTTAGTGACATGAACCTCACAAAAGGAGGTTATTGATGTTAAAAGGTTTTTACATAAGATATTCACCATTAAAAATTTACGGTCAGCATGGTTTAGAATTTGCTCGTTCTGCAAGTGGTACAGTTATTAACCAACAGAAATACATTTTAGATGTCAAAGAAGGTGGCTACCACTTCTCTTCTAACAGTGGACAAGTTCTGTGAAGATGCAGCTCCCTTATTTATTGATCTAGAGACATGTGGGCGATTAATTAGAAGATTGTTGTACTTAGGCTTTTCACACCCTGATATCACAAATGGTTTACAGCAATTGAGTTAGTTCTTATAGCATCCTTGCCAGCAACATTAGGGTGCAACTATTCATTTGGTTAAATATTTTAAAGGTTGTCTTTCGATTTTTTTTCCCCAGTTGATAATCAACTTGTTTTAAGGGCTTATTGTGATTCTGATGAGGTGAGTTGTATTGATACCAAGCGTCCTTGATTGGGTATTGTATATTATTCGGGACATCTTTGATATCATGGAAAACTAAGAAACAATCAACCATTTCTTGTTCTTCAGCAGAGGCTGAGTATAGAAGCATGACTTTTACTATTTGTGAGTTGAAATGGATTAGTTATCTTCTTCAAGATCTTCAGATTAGTATGCCTATTACCATCACTTTGCGGTGTGATAATGAAGCTGCATTGCATATATCAGCCAACCCTGTTTTTCATGAAAGAACTAAACATCTCAAAATTGATTGCCTCCTTGTTTGAGATGAATTAAAACGAGGATTCATTTTTCCTTAGCTTATTCGGCCTAAACTGTAGCTGGCTGGTATGTTTACAAAATCCTTACAAGCTCCTGCTTTTACTTCACTCTTGTCCAAGTTGTGTTTGCTTGACTTCTGTCAAAGCCCAACTTGAGAGGAGGGGGTGCATGAAGCTGCTGATGTGTGCATGACTCAGTTGAGAAGTTGTTAATAGTTGTTAGTTAGTTATGTAATTTGTCAGCATGGTTGTAACTTAGCTAAAGATAGTCACAGTTAGTTGGTTCCTCTTGTATCTAAATAGCTTTTGTTGGGGCCCAATCAGAGAGATGTTATGAACAAGCGAAAAGAAAGAGATATGCAAATATTCTGCTTTTGGTGAGAACGAACCAATGATTTAATTGATTAAAAACTACTATCCACAACAATTAACGAAAGCTTGCATATATACAAGCTGTGCAATCAGAATCCTATATAAATAGAACTAGAAACTGAAATCCTAATTTAATGGAACTATTAAACACGTTCTGTAATTGAAATCCTAATTTAATGAAACTTCTAAAGACTCCTAACTAACACAATTGGCATTAGCCGACTTTATTGTACCCACAATCAACGAAAACTTCCTATCTTCTACAACTTGTTTGCTTCATACGTAGCATTGGTATTTTGGGTTTCTTCTCCTTATACATGTTGACCTGCGGAGTTCATCATTACCTTTCCCTCTAAGAGGAACCTTGTCCCCAAGGTTCATGTTGAGAAATCTATGTTGCAGCTCCTTCAAATTTTCCCACATGACATCTTCTTTTGGCATCCTCTTCCATTTTACCAGACTTTCTTCCACAAAATGCATACCCCTATTAACCCACCTTATGTTCAGTATAGATTTAGGTTCACAAATGACATCTCCATCATCATCCATTGGTGGCAATTCATTGCTAGTGACGTCAAGCTCAACTATTTGTTTCTTTAGAATTGACACATGAAAAACAGGATGAATTCTCAAACTTGCTGGCAACTCGGGTTTGTACGCTACTTTGCCAATCCTCTCAATAATCTTGTAGGGTCTATAATAGTGGTTCGCAAGCTTCTGAAAAGCTCTGTTTGCTACTGATCGTTGACGATATGGCTGCAACTTCAGGAATACAAGATCACCCACTTGGAATTCTAGATCTTGCCTTCTAGCATCGGCCATTTGCTTCATGCGGTTACTGGCAATGGATAAGGTAGTTTTTGAGCTGTTGCAGCACAACATCCCTTGAGACTAGAGCTCGATCCACCTCATTAATTACCGACATACCTTCCTCGTAGTGTGGAATGCTTGGTAGCTCGATCCACCTCAATTACCGGCGTACCTTCCTCGTACTGTGGAATGCTTGGTGCTGGCCTTCGATATAAGGCTTGAAAAGGTGTCATTCCAATTGATCTGTGATAAGTTGTATTATACCATAATTCGGCCCAAGGGAGGAAGGAATTCCATTTGCGAGGCTGCTGTGAAGCGAAGCACCACAAACACTGTTCGAGGCAACAGTTGACAACTTCTGATTGACCATCAAATTGAGGGTGGTATGTCGAGTTCATGCATAACATAGTTCCTAATAATTTGAAGAACTCATGCCAAAAGTTACTAATGAATACAGGGTCGCGATCACTTACTATGGATTTCAGTAGGCCATGGAGTTTCACAACACCGTCTACGATCTTCTCCGCAATAGTTTTAACCAAAAAAGGATGTGACATTGCCATAAAGTGAGCTGACTTTGACAAATGGTCCACCACCACAAAGATTGCATTCTTACCATTAGAAAGGGGTAATCCCTCTATGAAGTCTATTGTGATGTCGTCCCAAACTTGACATGGAATTGGAAGAGGCCGGAGAAGGCCGGCGGGAACTAGCGACCTAGCCTTATTCTTTTAACATACAATGCAAGTTGAAACATATTGTTGGACAGATTTATGCATTGAGGGCCAATAAAACTATTGTGCCAACCTTTTGTAGGTTCGGAGAACCCTCGAATGACCACCATATGGCGAATCTTGAAACTCCCGCAATAACTGGCCATGTATGATTTAGGAGGAACAACAACTCGATTTTTGAAACATACCAGGCCATTACGCCATTTGTATGGGGTTGTCGGACTATCACTTGCAAGGCTCGCAAAGTTTCCTCCCAAAGTTTGGCTTTTGGAGTGAAAAGTGCATTAAGGCTTGGGCTACTTGCTACTCGAGATAATGCATCTGCGGCTGAATTTTCCCTTTTCAGCTTGTAAGTAATTTCATAGACATAACCCATCAGCTTTGCGACCCATTTCTGTTGCTCTGGTGTAGTGATATGCTGCTCCAATAGATGCTTCAGACTCTTCCTATCAGTTTGTATGAAGAATTTACGACCTAGCAAGTACGATCGCCATGTCTGAATTGCATGGACAATGGCCAGCATTTCCTTTGCATAGACAGACTAAGATTGCTTAGTGACTCCAAGGGCTTGGCTCATGAAAGCTACAGGTCTTCCTTGTTGTGTCAGAACCGCCCTAATCCCACTTCCCAATGCATTGGTCTCAATGGTAAAGGGTTCTTTGAAGCTAGGCAATGCAAGGGTAGGGGTTGACGTCTTGGCCTATTTTAATTCTTCAAATGCAGTATTGGCCTCGTCTGTACACAGAAATTGGCCCTTTTTCAACAAATTGGTAAGTGGCTGTGCTATGGCTCTATAATTTCTAACGAACTTCCGATAGTAGACAGTGAGTCCTAGAAATCCACGGAGATCAATTACATTATTGGGTCTTGGCCACCTAATCATGGCTTCAATCTTCCTCTGATCTACTTTAACACCCTAGGAAGTAATTATATAAACCAAATATTCAAGTTCTTGTTGACCAAACTCACATTTGTTGAACTTGACAACAAGTTGTTGTTGTCTAATTACTTCAAGGATTGTCCTGACATGCTCCAGATGTTGTGACCAAACTCGGCTATAAATTAGTATGTCGTCAAAAAATATCGGCACAAACTTTCTTAAATATGGAATTCATGAGTGATTGAAAGGTTGAAGGAGCATTGCATAACCCGAATGGCATGACTAAATACTCATAGTGGCCATTATGTGTCCGAAAAGCTATTTTGTGTATGTCAGGTTGATAAATTCGTACCTTATGGTAGCCAACGCAAAGGTCAAGTTTTGTGAAGTAAACGGCCTCATGGGGCTAATCAAGCATGTCTTCGATAGTCGGAATGGGAAATTTGTCCTTGACCATAATTGCATTTCGAGCCCTATAATTCGTGCAAAACCGCCATGTCCCGTCTTTCTTCTTTACAAGTAGAATTGGGGAAGAGAATGGGCTTGCACTGTGACGAATCAACCTCGATTGTAGCATCTCCTGAACCTGGTTCTCTATCTCATTCTTTTGAAAGTGTGCATATCTATAAGGCCGAACGTTAATAGATTCTATCCTTTCCTTCAAGACTATCCGATGCTCTACATTCCGTCTCGGTGGAAGCTGTTGGGGTTCAGCAAACACATCTTGAAAGTGTGTTAATAACAGTTCCATATCAGTTGGAACTTTTGTGTTACCGTCACTAAAGGTTTTTTGGCATATACCGTATTGCCTCGCCATATTTCCTTTGCAATGGTGTTGTGATTGGCAGCTTGGATTGGTTTATGAGGCACTCCTTGCAGCCGTTGGCTTCGATTGTCTTGCACAATGTCCATAGTTAACCTCTTCCAATCACAGACCACTGTTCCTAGTTGTTAGGCCACTGTATGCCCAAAACAATGTTCAAACCACTCAAAGGCAATGCATAGAGATTTAGAGAGAATGGAATAACTTGTAGCAGTATGGGTACATTTTCAAATCGGCCCTTGCATCATAAAGGAGCCTCGTTTGCCACTCGAACCTTGAATGGCTCGGTGGGTGTCACTGGTGGCCTCAATACTTCTGTCGCCTTGCTGCTAATGAAATTATGGGTACAGCTACTGTCTATAAGGGGCATGAAATCTTGATTTTCGACCCGAGTTGTCACTCTCATCGTCTGACCGGCTCGTGAAGGGAAATTCTAGTTCGTTGTTATCTTCCTGCGCTGTCGACGTTTCGCCATCATCGTTCTCCAAATGACCCTTGAGGAGGAGTAGTTGCAATTTCTTACATCAATCGCCCGGAGTGAAGCGTTCATCGCAATTAGAGCATAGTCCTTGGGCTCGTCGCTTTTGCATCTCTTCCCACAAAATTCTCTTCACCAACGTGTTTGGTTGTGCTCAACTTGGGGAACATTCGATTGGGGGTCTCACCAGTGATCTCATCGTCCCCTTTTGTCTCAACAGTTGTTCATCCTTCATTCGGGCCAGGCTAATAGCCTCATTCAAAGATTTCGGCCAAAACATCCTAATGCCATCAGTGATCTCTTGTTTGAACCCCCCAATAAAAGTGCCAATTAAGGCCTTCTAAGTCCAACCTTGATCCCTGTTCCCTAATTTTTCAAATTCATGCTGATATTCACTTAAGGATCCAGTTTGTTGAATTTTTCATAATGCTTCGTCAAAATTCTCACAATCTGGTGGGCCAAATCGACCCCATAATTCGGACTGAAAAGCACTCCATGACACCTGCTGCCCTTCATCATGGTATGTCTTGCGGAGGCATTGCCACCATTGATTCGCCATGCCTTCAAGGTGGGAGGCAAGAGGAACCTTTTGTGAACTCGGCGTATCTTGATATTCGAAAAATTGCTCCACGCGACTAAACAATTCAATGGGGTCACCTCTGGCGAATCTCAGGAATTCAAGCCTTGCGAGTTTGGAAGAGAACATGTGGCGTCCCTCCTCTGTAACCCCTTTGGTCCCCTCTTGGATGTTTGTGGGTCGACCATGGGAAATACTAGCAGACCCTTCTTTTTGAGAAAGGACTACATTAGTTGTCGCTTCTTCCATTGAACGAAGCTTATCGACAAGGCCTTGCTCCATTCGGCTCACTCCATCTTGCAAACTGCCTAGACTTGCTTCAAGATTCTCGATTCGTTCTTTGTTTGTCGACATGGCTTTGGTACCAATGTTGGGGTCCCAATCAGAGAGATGTTAACAACAAGCGAAAAGAGAGAGAGATGCAAATATTTTTGATGAGAACAAACCAATGATTTAATTGATTAAAAACTGCTGTCCTCATCAATTAATGAAAGCTTGTATGTATACAAGCTGTGCAATGAGAATACTATCTAAATAGAACTAGAAACTGAAATCCTAATTTAATGGAGCTACTAAACACGTTCTGCAATTGAAATCCTAATTTAATGGAACTTCTAAAGACTCCTAACTAACACAGTTGACATTAGCCGACTTTATTGGACCCACAATCAACGCAAACTTCCTATCTACTACAACTTGTTTGCTTCACACGTAGCATTGGTATTTTGGGTTTCTTCTGCTTATACGTGTTGACCTGCGGAGTTCGGCAACTTTTGTGTATTCTTTTCAATTCAGTTGAATGAATTACTCTTCAATTTCTGTTTGGTATCTTTATCTCCAAAAAGGAGAGATTCGTTCAAAGACGACAGGTTTCAGATAGTAATAAACCATTGTTTGGGCTCCATGTTATTCTTTTATGACATGATGTTGTTTCATGCTTATTTATAATTTTAATTCACATATCCTGCTTTTTGGAACTTGCAAAATCAATTCTTTTAAATAAAATTTTAAAAGATAGAAGTAAATATTTCATTTTCATGAATGAAACCTCAACTTTACCATCATCCATCTGCCTCCTTATTTCTTTCCCTCTAAATGCATGGCAGATGGAGAAATTGGAGGATGAGTTCCTTTTAAACACTCATCTGTATTTTCCCAATTCCTGAAGCTTTTGTGAATATGTGGACTTGTTCTGGTTCTCATAATCATACTCAACCAATGTGAAGAATTTCATCTTCCTAATTTTATTTAGCCTGCACAACATTTGGACACAACTTACCCTCTATCTACCTCATTCTTTCAGATAAAAAGATGATTCCAGTTGAAAGCTATGGCATTAAGTGTATGTCAATGGGATTTCTTGTGGAGAAGGACGCCCCCATTGTGTGGAGAGGTCCCATGGTATGTTATTCCATTAATTGCTATTATGGAAGCCTCAGGAAGGACTAATATGGGACCAGGCTCTGAGCCTTCCCCCGTGCTTATGAATGGCAAGCTCTACCAACAACATTATTTTGCATCCTCTAGAAGGCTGAAACTAATGATAACTATGTCACCCACCCCCTCCTCTCTTATTTTCTCATTGAGAAAAGAAAAAGAAAGACTTCTGATCGAGAATTACAAAATGACATGTTTCTTGCTCCTGCTTAGATTGATATTTCAATCTCTTGCTAAAATTATAGTTTAATTTTGTACCAGACGAATAATGATATGTTCTCTCTCATAAATGATGCTTATTTTTCTTTAGTGACCTTTTCTGCTCTACAAATAGCTATTAAGGACAAAATTGTGAAGCAATCTGCTATAGTATAACCTTTCTAATGCTTTATTCAGGAACTTAGTTGAATTAATCCTTGCAGGTGATGAGCGCACTTGAAAAAATGACTAGGGGAGTCGATTGGGGAAATCTTGACATTCTTGTGGTTGATATGCCACCTGGCACTGGTGATACTCAATTAACAATAACCCAGAGGCTGCAGTTATCAGGTGAACAAAACAGTAATCTCCCCATGTTATTTCCTTTATTAGTGGAAGCTGTAGATCTTTAAGTAAGTTCCCAAAGACTTACCTTGCAAACACAACTAAGATTTAGAGGATTTTAGGAGCTAGAAGTGAAGTAGAACAAAACAGAATACAAACATAGTAGGTGCAAATCCAACAAAAATTCTGCACAAAATAGAATGGTGGAATGAGAGGTGAGGTGGATAGAAGTGTTTTATGAATAAAAGACCTAGTTGGGACCAAGACCTCAACAACACTAGAATGAATTCAGATTGAAGCAACCTT
>JAOSBP010000004.1:12222684-12234556 GCA_027563825.1 Erythroxylum mucronatum | reverse complement strand
TCACTACAAACCCAAATAATCATGTATTTTCACATCATTCACACATGAGTGCCTAAAATGGCATTTTTCCAAAATCACATAATCCAATCTTTTTCTTTTTGTCAAACAATTTTTCAAACTCTTTCTTATATAGTTACCAACAAAAGGCATCTACTACAAGTTCAAAGCATCACAAATCATAATTCATTTAAAACTTACAATTCATCGGAAAGCATTTTCAAAGCATTTATTTCACAACAATTTAGTAGTTTACAACTCAAATAGTAAAAAGTCACCCACCTTGATTCCTTTAGCTTTGTTCTTGGTCAAATTGCCTTTCCTCAACCTCCAATAGCCTAACTTAACCTTAATCAAAGCACAAAAACCCTAATTAACAAGAGATATCAAAGCTGGAAAATTTGTTTCGGAAAGGAAAACATGAATTAAAACCTACCTAACCTTGCCTATACCTTTTCTAGGCTATAACAACCAAAACCCCTCTCAAATGAATCCAAATTTTCGAAAATCCTATACTTAAGAAGCCTCCCACGAAATCTGATTTTTTTTCTTCTTCCCCATTCCTTCTTAAATCACTCTTCAAACCATCCTTTAGAAGCAAGAAAGGCAAAACCCTAACTATAAAACCAAAAATTTCGAAGTTTTTCTTACCTATTGACCTCCCACGAATTTGCTTCCTTTGTCTCTAATGGAGCTTAATCCCCTTCCTTTCCACTTTCTTCTTAAAGAAAATTTTTAGCAAGGAGTGAAATATAAATACCTAAGCCTATCTCTTCTTCTTCTTCTTCTCTTGGCCGAAAGTCACTCTCCTTCCTTCAACCAAAACTTCCTTCTTTCTTTTCTTTGGTGAGAGTCGTGAGTCTTCTTTCTTAAGAGTCTAAGTTAACTTGTTTCTAAACTTAATACCTAAGCCTAAAACGTTGTAGTTTCAAACCTCTCTTCCTTTTTGTTTTTTCCTTGCAATTTCGTGACTCTACATGCTCCATAGCCCATACGACACTCTCTTCATTTACTTCTTTCTTTCTTCTTTTAATAAAGCCAAAAGACTATACTAGCCCTCCTTATAAGCTTTAGACTTCAACAATTCAAGTAAACTTCCTATCATGCCCTCTATTAGTCATTTAATTTCTACCATCATATAAAATTCCATTTACTTTTATCCCATCATTTAAAAACTTTAACCTAAGCAAATAAAACCCTCAAATTAATTCAACTTAAATAAACTATTCAAACTAAACCTCAAAATAAAAATAATAAAACAAATTAAACCAATTTATTTATTAAGAAGAGAAATCGGGGCCCAACAGATTGTTTTCTGCAGGGTTATTCATAGTGGTATTTATTTTGGTATTGGTATTGCGTTTTCTTTTTCTTCACTTTCCTTCTTTCTTAGCTTTTTGCGTATTAGCTTTAGATTATCGTCATTAGGATTAGCTCCATTTTTTTCTTGGCATTATAATTCTCTATTTATTTATCTATTTATTTCTCGATTTTTCCCTTATTGTTATTATTTGTTTATTTATTATTGTTAGTACTACTCTCCTGTTTTTATTTATTATTGGTAGTATTATTTTTATTCATTATTTATCTGTTTGTATTACTGTCTCGTAGACTGTAATCTATCAATTATAAAAAATTGAGCATTCTTTTTAGCCCAAATGTTAGGCTTAATAAGAGGAGGAAATTATCTGATATTTTTGGGGTTTACACCCCGTTGGATTAAGGGATATATTAGGGGCTGCCATCTTTTATTGGGAAAATCAAGAAAAATATTTTCAATTATATCAGAGATAAATTATGGCATAGGGTAACTACCTGGAATGATAGTTTTTTATCAAGAGCTGATAAGGAGGTACTTTTAAAATTTGTTGCTCAGGTCATTCCTTCTTATTGTATGAGTGTGTTTATGATTCCAAAATCTATTTGTGAGGAATTGCAAAAAAATAATGAACTCATTCTGGTGGAAAATGAAAAAGGAAAGGGGGAAAAGCATTCACTGGCTGTCATGGGAACGAATGTGTGATAGTAAAGCTTGGCATGGGTTTTAGGAATTTAAGGTGCTTTAATTTAGCAATTCTTGCTAAGCAAGGTTGGAGACTACTTAGAGAATCCAATACTCTCTTTTTTCGGGTGTTCAAGGCTAAATATTTTAGTAGAGGGAACTACATGAATGTTGGTTTGGGTTCTAACCCAAGTTTCAAATGGAGAGCTATATTGCAAGCAAAGTGTTCGCCAAAAACGCAAGTATACGTTTCTGCCGTTAGTAGTAATAATATCGATCCCTCAGAGACTATTAACTCAACTATCAACTTGATTCTTAGAACTTAATTCAAATGCAAAAGTAACAGGGTATTCGTTTTGGAATCGGTAATTCGAATAAAGAAAACAACAAGCAATGATTAAAAGTTAAGATTATAAGATATAAAAGCATCTAGGCTTCTAGCTTCCCCCAATGGACAACGAACTTCACACAATTAACTATATATCATTCAAACCTAACTTGCTAGTCGAAGATTCCTAAGTAATTACTACGTCCTCTCGGCTATATAGTAATCCTATTCGACAACCTACCATGACCATATCTCTACTCTTGGTTGTTAATTATCAAACGCCTTAAGCTACAATCTCAATCGACTACCTAGCATGCATTGGTTACCTCTCGGCATCCCTAATCACCAATCATACAAGTATGAACCTAGGTTAATTTACTCAATGTCCAACCCAAAATTACTCTCTCAAGTCTCAATCGGATTCACAAATCAAGGTTAAGGTTAGCTACTCCTCAATCAAGCATTAAGAATTGAATAAACTAAACAAGTATTTAAGGACAAAAACCGGAATGAAATTAAATAAATAATCAAGAGTATTCACTTCTCCAATCCATTGGGTTCTTGCTAAAAACCTAGCCTAAAGATTTAGCTACTCATAGTGTAAAGAAAATAGCAACTAACAAAAGAGATCATTGCTCAACAAAACAATAAACGAATAGAAAAGAAGGAATCAATTATATCCCACTCGGCTAGACTAATCCTCCCTTCTTAGCCATCTTGACCTTTTCTCCCCCAGCTCCTTTTGACGATTTTCTCTCCTCCCCTCTTATCTCCGACGCTCTCTATCCAGCCCCCCTTAAAACTCTCCTCGTTTTAGGTTAAAAACAA
Organism: Erythroxylum mucronatum; assembly: GCA_027563825.1. Classification (NCBI taxonomy): domain Eukaryota; kingdom Viridiplantae; phylum Streptophyta; class Magnoliopsida; order Malpighiales; family Erythroxylaceae; genus Erythroxylum; species Erythroxylum mucronatum. The sequence continues at coordinate 12,231,401 of JAOSBP010000004.1, read as the reverse complement.
CACATCTGCACGAGTATCGCAAAGCTCGCGCCCGCGAGCTTACAGGTTCGCGGGCGCGAGCCTACAAAATGAGCGAACTCCCATTCTGAGTAACCCGCCGTCGCGGGCGCGAGGTGTCACCCCTCGCGGGCGCGAGGGTAGAAGTCAGGCTCTTCTTTGCTGAATTCGTCCTTCCCAACTCTAGATCCTTCCATTAAGTCCTTGCACACGTCAATTAGCTCCTAAAGCTTGAATAAGGCCTGAAACACTAACACACAGGTGAAAAATACCACTAACATGGAAAAATACTGCAAATATGAAAAGTAATAAAAGCACACAAAAAGCGAGGAAAGATGACTCGTACTCGACTATAAACAAGACTAAAACGACAATAAAGACTACCCAAAAATACGAGTTATCAACATTGTATTAATTAACTTAATTTTGTTATTATGGAAGCTCTTGCATCTCATTGCATGCTTTATTATTATTGAAATTTCCATGGATTATTTATTACAACTTCTTTATTTCCTTCTTATAAGCCTTTTTTTTAATGTTACAAGTTAGGTACTTCATTGCAACAAATGCAACATCAACATTCTTTTATCTAGTTTATAGTTACAGATTGACTTAGGATTTTCAAGATCAAAGCTATATGGTGGACTCTCGTATATGAAGTTTGTAACTTAATTCATTTGTCTATAGAGTATATAAAGCAAGTGCACCTATTGTTCTATAGTATAAGGCTTAGAGCACTAACTGTCGATCCCATAGAGACTATAAGTACTAATAATGACTCTTTTCCTATTATCTAACCAACAATTAAGGTGATGGTGATAATCCAAAAATAAAATAAAAGAAAATAAATTAAGAATAGCTCAAAACAATAAAGAAGTTAGAATAAAAAAGAATGAAAAATAAACCAATAAAACAATGGTACCTAGAATTTGAATCCTCTTATGACTTCTAATGCAATTAAGACTTCACCCATCAACTAAATCTCAAGTTTATAAGATTATAGAACTTCCTAAATTATGCTAGTATCTTTCTAAAGGTTATTAACACCTAATCCTAGTTTTATTAATTGAAATCTCTTTTTATTTAAAATCCTTAGAATCTCATTAATTGATTTATGAGTTTCACTATTAGGTTTGACGTAATTCGTAGGATTTATGTCAACTAATCTCTAGGTTTACATACAACTCTTTTTAATTATGCTAGACCTATTTATACATTAGATTTCTAAATCTCACTTGCATTAAATCATAGATGAATCAACATACCAGTATTATCAAGTAAACAATAAATAAGAAAACATAATTGAATTTTAATGAAAATAAAAAATAAATCAAATTAGAATAAAGTCACTACAAGATCCATACCATGGTTCATTTATTCTAGGTCCCACAAAGGTTTTAGCTAATATTAAAAAAAATATCAAAGATAAAGAAAAAGTTCAAAATCAAGGATATATACTTGAAATCCATAAAATCTTCAAAAACTTCACTCTATATTAGATTATTTGAGACCTCACTCCTCCAAAGTCAGATGGGACAATCTTATCTAGTTTTAGTCCATCATGCCTAAAGTTGCATTTATATGTTGGCTTGGTATTAAAGCTTGAATTTGGACCAAGGATAGAATTCAAGTTATAGATCACCTTTTTGTATTATATAAATCCCCTTTTGTAACCTCCTTATCCTCCCTCTCTCAATCAGAATATTTTCTTCTGACATAACATCCCAACTCACAAACTATCAAATAAACTCATAAGAGATCTATTACGGTTGAGGAAACTAGAAGTGGGATGGCATCGAATCATTTGGCACAAAATGATCCCCCTAAGAACTTCTTTTCTTTTATGGCTCATTATACAAAACAAGTTGGATACTATTGATCAAATTAAATACTTGAATATCAAAGCATTATGCTCTTTCTGTATAACTAAAGAAGAAACAAGAGATCACTTATTTTTCATGTGTGAGGTGACTAATCGGATATGGAAAGATGTTCAAATGAGTTGTTGTTGGCCTAACCAAGTTAATACTTTCTCCGATGTTGTTTAGTGGTTAGTTGCTTAAAGAACACCCCTAAATTTGACTCATATTGATGTTGTTAGCATGTGTGTACAAACAATATAGAAAGAGAGAAATATAAGGTGATTTGAATCTAAGACCAAGCCTACAGGCATTCTTATATCTGAAACTCTCGACAGCATCAAAAAGCTTATGGCTTTAATCAACATTCCTAGCAATAACAACATTATCTAGTTTTTTTAATATCGATTACTTTTTATTTTTATATAATTTAAAAATCACTGCATATAGGTCATGTTAAAGGGTATTCCCCTTGTTCATTTTGTAAGCTCCTAACTATTTTTTTTATTAATGAGTTTTTTCTTTCCTTTTTCAAAAAGAAAGATGAAGTAGAGTCAATCCCACACTTATTCTATTGATGTTCTTATATTTAAATAATCTGGTATAGACTTCAACACACCATAAATATATTATGTAATGTAAGGAATTGGGAACAAATCCATCAATGGGCATATAAATGGAACAAGAAGCTGACTAATGACTTAATGATGTTTAAAATAGCTTTCACTTGTTATGTTTACATCTTTTGGAGAGAGAGAGAGAGAGAGAGAGATAGCAAAATAATCAAGTCCACAACAAACCTGAGCTAGATAAATAAATCTTAGTTTATAAGTTGCTTCATTGGATTAGGGAGATTCTTATCTCCAACATCTACCATAGACCAATTAGTAACAATGTAAGGAATGCATGGTGCTTAAGCTAGGTCCTAAGATTTTAGTTTGTGACCTTGTAAGCGGTTTAAAGTCTAAACCAAAGTATCTACTTCTCCTTTTGTGTAGAAGCTTAGTTTCTATCTTGTAATTCACAGTTGTAAGGCGTTAGCTAGCTTTTTTTAAAATACAATGTATTTAACTTACAAAAAATCAATTTTAATTTAAGTAACTTGACTAGATATATAACTTTAGTGAAAATTTTATAAAATATGAACGTACTCATCTTAAAAGTCAAGTTTCTAGTAGCTAAATACTATCGAAGCAACCCTAAGAATAAGGTCTAACAGTGTTAGTGATCTCCTCGACACACTATAATATAATTCTTTTGAATAATATCAATTTTTATCTTCTTATGTTCCTACAACCTTTACTATTAGAATCTATAACTTGTATAAATGTTAAAATAGATTAAAAAGTTTTAACAATATCAATTGTGAAATGTGTTTGCTAGTGAAAATTGTTTTAGCGATATATTAAAAACAAATAATTCTCTAAAAACATCTAAATTTCATACTATTAAGGATGACAAAAAAATCTCATCTTTGTTTAAAAGCCAACGAGTCTAATTTGAGTTGACCACACCCTAACCCAAAACCTAAAATTTTCACATAATAATTTTTAAAAATTATTGAAAAAATTAATTGGGTTTGGATAGGCTTGGCTTGATCCATTATCATGCCTATACACTACCCAAACAAAAACTAAAATAATATCATAAAGCATGTTAAAGCATTGTCTATTGCATTTATTGAACAATAATCTTAAAGAGTTTAGAAGGCGTATGAGGAGAAATTGAATTCCATCTAAGTGAGTCTATATACAAAACATTATATTTCAACTCAAAATTTCAAGATAATGAGTTATAAATCCTATCTTTGTATATAACTTACCTAATCCTTATGTTTCAATTTAATGCGGGACAATTTCACTTGTCACAAGTGAATCAATCTATGTCAGCCTACCTGCCCTTCAACCTATAGCTAATGTGAAGTTATTTGAGTCACTTTATGAATCATCTTTCATTCGAGCCAAATCAATGAATACCTATTAATTGAAATTTGTCAACCTAACTACCTAACTTTGATGACAATAAAGAACTTTAATAAGGTTTGAGCAAAAATTGGATCATATCTAAGTGAGCTCATATACAATAAGAGACATCATATCTCATTCTAAAATTTTAAGAAAATAGGTTATCGATCCTATTTTTGTATATAACTTACTTAATTCTTATGTCTTTTTCCGATAAAGCACAACTCCACTTGTGATTTTTTATATTAAATACACATTTACATGTCCTAAATGAACTTTAAAGAGAAGCAATGAGTATACTCATGTATGTAAATCCCTAAGTAGCTAAATTTAGAAGTGATATTTAAAATGGCTAGCTAGGGTAAGTGGAAATAAAAAAGCCTTTAACCATGAAAGAGATTTCGTTCTTATTTCATTTTTTTACTCACTAACATCCCAAAAATGATGTCAATTATTAGGTAATAGATGAAGTATATCATATATATACCATTAAAATCCTTCAATAGTAAATGGTAACAGATAGTAATCTACAAATATATCTATCAATCTAAGCAAGTAATGAGGTAGTTTATGTAAGTATATTTATTTCGAGATATAATGTTTTACAAAAAGTGTTTTTACTTAAGAAGAAAGAAACAATACCATGTCAATATGAAATTAGAATAAGCACAATATTGGCTACAAAAAATCACCAATAACAAACACCTCATGCAAAGTATCCATATTTCCTACACAAAGAACATAAGAACACAAATATAATTAATTTAAATGAATGTAAATACCTTCTAGGCTATATAACCTTACATGAAATTTAATATGATGTCAAAGTTAAGGGTAATAATAAATGAAGTCAAGCCAGGGCAATAAGATTTTTTTTCTTAATTTTGACTGTATGGCCTATGCCCAAGCCTAAAGCTTAATTGAGCTAGGCTAAGGCAAACCTAAAAAGCTTGAATATTAACTATGTTTTAATTATAAATAATTAACTGATTCTACTTCAAAAAGGAGAGCATATTATGAATTATGAAATGACTTTTGATAAGTATACCACGTATTTGAAGGTATGGTATGTCACTCAGGTGTTTACAAATAGTGTTAAGAGAACACCCCTATGAATATGATGTTGAGTTAAGGATGAACTAAGTAAAAGTTGGTAGGTCTATAATACTTGAGGATGTTTCAGAGTGAGGAGTGGATCTTATGTTAGGCCCATAAGCAATATATGATTATTAATAAACTTCTAATGGAAGATGTATATGAATGATTCAATTCCATCTTTAAAAAATGAAAAAAAAAACTAGATTATAAATTAACTTACATAAGGATGTTAAAGATTTGAGGAAGAGATTGTGATATTTTACGTGAGGGATGAATGTCAAACTTATTAAAAATAAAAGAAAGGTAAAAAAAACTTTACACGTATATAGAATATAATTAATAACCAACCCTTTGATATCTATTTTTAGGCATCTAATATTTTTAAATTTGAAATAAAATTATTATTAAACTAATCTAACGTTGCATATTATACAAAATTCTTAAAGTTCATTTCTTGTTTGTCCCAATGAAAAGGGGAAAATTTATATCTATCATGTTAAAATTTATAATATAAAATAGAGCTAATAAGATATTGCCTCTAAATTTGAATTGAGTGTTGTTATTCATATATGTTAAGAAATAAGTTGTATGCAATAAGGATATATTTATATAAAAGAAACAAACAAATAAAAATAAACAAGAATATAAGAAGATTTTTAATGAGATTTAGCCAATTAGGTATGCCAACATTCTCAAGTAAAGCGATTGATTTCACTATATTAATCAAAATTCTCTCTTTTGATGATGAATATAGATTTCTTAAGTATAGCTAATTATAAACTATAAATAGTATAATTTAACAAAATTAGCCACGTTATTAGATTAAAAGTGTGTTTCCAAATAAGCTTATTTTTCATAATATAGAATGGGCCACATCCTAAGGTTTCTCCTTGTATATAGATAATGGCTCAACCACGTTTGTTAGCCCCATACCATAGATCTTTTTACTTCTCTGTACTCTTAGACCCCCAGTTTATAACACAACAATTTCCCATATTATTTCTTATATAAAAATACGCCTATCATACCAATACTCTTGTATATTCAGATTGTGCCTTCACCTTAATTTCCAAAACTAAGCACATCATGGGCCATATATGTGTCCCTAATTATGTTCATTTAAAGAATTCCAAGAAAGCACTCGCATTCTTCCCAAAACATTCCAAGATTGCACAAGTGTATATGAGTCATAAATAATAATCTCCACCTTAGCGAATTATTATGTTCAATTAATACACTCTAAGAAATGCCTCTAAGATTACATGTCCATGTTTATAAGCCATTTATAGCAATTTATACCTTAACGAATATTCTCTACATAGGTTAGGCTGTAATTATGCCTAACACTCCAAGACATTAATCAAGTCCAAGTGATGTTTGAACTTCTCCTTGGTAACATATTTTGTCAATATGTTAGTTGTATTATAAAAAATATGAATCTTTTTTTATAAGATTTAACTATATGTAATCAATTTTTTATCTTTTAAACTGACTATAGTCCTTAAAAAGTAGTTATATCCCCATCACTGATGGTAAGAGCATATATGATTGAGTTTTCCTAGTATATGTTAGTAGCAATCTGATGGTTTGTTTAACTTTATCCTTGGATATATTATGATGATGCTCTCATCTTGATTTTATTATATCTTACAAACTAGAATTTCCCTTTAGCATCTATTCTAGGTTATTTTATTGATCATTACTAGTCTTTATGCATCCTCTCCATATTTTTAACTTAAAATATATTGCACCTTAAATACTATACCTTATACTTTTACCAATTGCATGAAAATTACAAATGTCTAACTTGCAATGTCTACACGCTTCAATAAGCTCCCTTTATGAAGTTCATTAATCTCCCATTCAACGAAATTACCTACCTGAATATTCCATAACACAGTACTTTTCTATTTTAATTTTAATTTTATGGTTTCTCCACCTACAGTTATGCTCCCTATCCATCTATATATGTTTTTATCAATTTTCACCCTTTTATCATAATCACACCATTTAACACCTTAATATTGTTTCATTCAATTTATAGACAAAATTTTCATAAAGTACCTAAGGAGATCAGGTTCCTCCTTAAATTTGGCATATGTTGGAAATTGCATACTGTCCTTACAATGCTATAAAATATCTTAATCCTGACCTATCTTATTCCAATGATTTTGTAAGCTTTATCAACCCTAAACTAGATAGGCTCAAAGTTCCCTAATGTATATGATAAAAACTAATCCTTGTTTAGTGTTATATGATGTGACCATCTTGTATCAAGAATCCAAAATTCATGAAGTCGATTGGTATAAACAGACAACATATCTCAATTATTGCAATTCAAGTCCCCACTTTGCAGTATATTAGTAGACCTTGATGAATCACCAAAGTAAAGGAAATAATTGCAACTTTACAGGCATTTCTTGACGTATATTTGAGAATGTGTACATTGTTATGTATAACTCTTATGCACATGTACAATCTTAGAGTATTTTAGCAAGAATATGTGTGTTTTCTTAGAAATTATAGGTGATTATGATATAGGACATGAGTATGGTCCAAGGTGTGTTCAATTTTAATGATCAAAGGTGAATGTTGGACACCGAACTTTTCTTGAAATTTTGAAGTATAAATTGTCATAAAATGAGAAATTTGGGGTAAATTGTTCATGTGCAAAGAAAAAGAAAATTTAAGAATGTAAAGTGTTATATGAGTTTAAGATAGGTGAAATATGCTTTTGTTATTGATGTTTATGATTAATTAGGGCCTAAAATGGTGTTTTGAGTTTAAATAGAATTGATAGTGAATGAATTGCTTTAAATGGAGTTGAAAAGCAAGAAATGATTAGTAAAAGTGTGAGAATTTGGAGAATTAAGAAAGTTTGACTTTTTGGAATGAATAGTAGTAGAGTTGACTTTTTGAGCTGAAATCTTTGTAAATTTTTCTGGCTTTATTTAGGCAGAATTTGATAAAATGATCTTCATGAAACCTGTAGCTTCTGTTAAGATAAGGAAATTTTGCTTTGTTTTTGAAAAATGCTATTAAGGGTAAGTTTGTGTGTACTGTGTTTTGAGGTAAATTATGTACTGATGTGGTTTGAATTAGAGCAAGTAGCCTTATGGAAAGTTGTAAAGCCTTATGGAAAGTTGTAAAGGAAGTTTATAGATTTACAATGACATATAATATGTTATTTTTGATTGTGGAAATTGGAATATATAAAATTTGGAAGTTTGGATGTTGTTTTAGGATGACACATATTTTGACAGAAACTTTGATTGAAAAATTGACCTAGTTAGAGGTTGAAATTGCCTTTTAAGTGCTTCATGAAAGTTGAAGATTTTGTTTTGATCTTTACTTGATATAAAGTATGGAATTTTTGGACAATGAAATAGGAAGTTATGATTTATGGAAGTTGTGTTACTGTTTTAGGATAACATTTTTGGGCATAAACTTTTAGTGGCTTTTTGACCCCTTTAGAGATGGAATTGGTTTTTGGGTCCTTCATAAAAGATGTAGAGCATTCTTTTAGCTTTCCAATGCTACCAAGTTTGTAAAATTTGGAGCTATGGATCAAAAGATACGGGCCTCAAAAGTTTGCTGGTCGCAGTCGCAGTCGCGAAATGGTCACCCTACGACCAACTCGCGAGGGCAACCAGCCCTCTTTCATTCTTTTGCTTCTAACTTTTTCGTCCGACATCTGATTAATCCAATTTTTGAAGCATTGGATTCCTAAGACATCCCTCTATCTCTCCATACCAAATTTATGATTTTTGAGATCAAATTGAAAAAGATTGATTGAATC
>JAOSBP010000004.1:12198288-12217378 GCA_027563825.1 Erythroxylum mucronatum | reverse complement strand
AACTCATTTAATGTCATATGCTAATTTAATACTAACTCAATTTACTCAATTAATCTAATCATGCTTAATTAATCATATAAAAAATTTTGGGGCTAACAGTATGAGCATTTGATGAAATGAATTGAGCATGAATATGTGCTTTTATTTGGGCAAGAGTGGAACCATTTCGTTCGTCACGTGCACATTGACAAGGGCCTTCTCCCGACTGCCCGTTTGTGGCATATGAGCTCCGAAAAGTGGACTCATTTTGTTAATGGTGTAAAATTTGGTTTCGCCATTTCGTTCCATGAAACCCTCGAGCCATTTAATTATGCATTACATTTGAATTGTTGAGCATGATGAATAATTGTGTGCTATGTATGAACTAGAATTGAGAATGCTTGAATTGCTAGATATATATGTATACATTCTTGATTGTGTGGCTCATTACTGATAGCTATAAATATATTAGCCACTGAGTGTTGTCACTCAACCCGATATTTTTTCCACTTCTCAAGTGCAGAACGAGAAGGTTAGCGATCCCTGCAAGGCATTTGGAAACTCCAAGATAGTTAGAGACTTTTGTAACTAAGTTAGTGACTAGACTTTTGGATAGCTTTATAAGCATATTAAACATTGAGCATCCATTTGCATTTGTATTAAGTTATTGATGTGTATGTTGATATGTAACTAAAGCATTGTAAACTCTTACCTTTCGAGGTTAATGAAATATATATATACATTATGTTTTGCTCATGACTTTCCAAGTCTTTACATTGCATTTTCAATCTTTCCATAGGTGTAGAAATTATGTTCTGACTTCAAGGTAAAAACTGTATAAATCTAGTCTGAAGTAGACAAAGTTGTCTTCCTAGAAGTTGTAGCTTATCTTTCTAGATTTCGAACGATATAAAGTATGAAATTTTTGGATATCGGAGTTGAGAGATATGATCATTATAAGTTGGTGATGTTGCATGGGATGTTTATATAGGACAACTATAGTAAATGATGAGAATTAGTTGTAGTGATGAATCAAATGAGTGGAGATTAGAGAATTTAATGAAACAAAGTCGGTGTTTAAATTGATATGAAGTGGTATTGTAACACCCAAATACCCCCTGGGAGGATTTGTGGATGCCACCCAAGACAGGACAAACAAATCAAAACATTTCACACTTACATTTTTAGAATCTCAAACACACATATAATACATCTCATAACTCCAGAAACAAAAATCCAAAGAATATTTATAAGCCCAAACAAACTAAACAAAATACATTTTCGAGCAATATAAAAACAAACTTCTTTAGCCAATGCAGTTGACTTGTCCTAGTCTTTACTCCCCGTTTTGAACCTACACGGGGCAAATCCACCATGCTAAGCATATAGCTTGTGAGTAATAACTAATCTAAACATGAAGTAATAATAAACAATTTATCATACAGAATCATATAACAGCATAGGCATGCATTAAGAGATTATCTAACATTAAATCTGACATAACGCATTTCAGAACAGCTTTTTATATTTATCAGAACTGAATATCACAAGAGGGTATAAACCCGCCAGAATCATAATACAGTTTTTGTCAAACATATATCAGGACTGCAAATCCATTTACAGAGGTGGGTAACGGGACTTATACAGGAGAGACCGAAGTCTCGACACTGAAGTGTCCAGGAGAGACCAAAGTCTCGACACCGAAATGTCACAGCAGCAGCTGCAGACCCTTCTAGGCATGACTATTTACCCACAACTAGGACACAACAGTTTTAAAACAAAACAGGGTCATTTCAGATATTTCATGTGCAAAGCAAATAGTACTTCCAAGACATAAACATGCATCAAACGCCTCGGACAATCATTGTCCGGAATCAACACAATTCAATACACAGCCATCAATCTCAATTTCAATTCAGTAATAAATAAACAAATCAAAGTGAGGCCATCTGAGGTTACTCACAAAATTTACCGCCTAAATTACTTACCTAAAGCGCCCTTACTGTTTATTGTCTCGAAGTCCCGGTAATATCTAGAAGTGGTCATTCTATGCGTTCCTTTATAACAGTTAACACATATACAAATCGCTATTGTGCATGATTTAAAAAAATTTCACTAATGTATATTGAATATGTATAATACATGTTCATGACAAATTCCGGGATTATTCCATAATTCTTAACTCTATTCCATAATTCACAATTCAAATGTATTCAATCCCTAATCGTCAATTAAATTTGAAAATTCACAATTTCACATGGAGAGGTAGAAAATTTTCTTATGAATCTGATGCTTCGAGAACCAGGTCATTCGGAGGCCGGATGACAAGGGTATGGTCAAAAGAGTGGAAGAATTCAATTTAAAACAAAAAAATAAAATCTCAGCAGAAACAGGCTCGTGATGGCGAGCTGGCTCGCGATCGCGAGCAAGGAGAAGTACTGGACGGCTCGCGATCGCGACCTCTCGCAATCGCGAGTCTCACAGAAGCAGTACTGAGTCGCACTGGCGACGGCTCACGACTGCGAGCCGCCTAAATGCTTTCTTGTGATCGCGATATTATCGCGATCGCGATTTGCCGTCTTCTAAAGGCCTGCTCGCGATCGCGAGTCTCAGACAGAAGTGACCATCTCGCGATCGCGAGATACTCGAGATCACGAGTTTCATCTTCTTCCTTCTCTGTCGCGATTTCTGAAACTTTTCCTCTAATTTTTCTTTAACTTCTTCACTTCAAAACTTACCTATTCAGCATTTCTATACTATCAGAATCATCAGAATCAACTTTACACTCCAAAGATCACAAAACTAACATTTTAACTTTCTCTCACTCTTTATGGTGAACTTTCAAAATTCATATTTTCCTCCACTGCATTACCTTTCATTTTCTTTATATATAAAACCTCACCAACTTCATCTCCCATAACTCCATGCGTGTTCGGTAACAAAAACAAGCATATAATTCACGAATGTGATATAACATAACAGAGTATGGGGTCATTAGATCTCCTTTTGTTATTATTCTAGAATTTTGCACCCTTCCTAACACAACTTCGATGATTCTTCTAGTTCCAATTTATCTCTACCATATCTTATAACTTATTCCTCAAGCATGCAAACATATTCCAATTCTGTTTTATCTCCAACCTAGAATAGAACATATATATATATCTATAGGTCTCATTTTTTTTATTACCATGCATGCATGCATATATATAATACACCAGAAAAGATTCATTATCAAAACTACTAACCTAGATATGTGCAGCAGTAAGAGTTAATCGAAGGCACAAAGATTCCACAACGGATGTTCCACAGAATTTCCAAGATAAACAGTAATGAAGGAGCTTCGGTGGAAAGAAACAACAACTATATATGAACTGGATTTGGTGTTTAAAAACAAGAGAATTTCTGTATTATGCCAGAACTATCGGTGGGAAGAAATAGCAACCGAGAAAGCTTTACACTAGTATGTGGCGTCGTGCATGTATGTGTACATGTCTCTCAACCCAAACAGCCACATATCACTACGCATGCACACCACTTGTCTCAAGATAATTGAGTCATTTGTCACGGTTTAAAAAGTCTCTTATTTTATTGAATTATTTCTTAATTTCCATTATCTAAAAATACTCAAAATTTTTCGAAAATTCCTAAAATTCACCAAAAATTATGAAATAATAATATGTCTCTTCAAATAAATTCTCAACTCAAAAATAATTCACCAAATATTTCTAAAATACTCAAAATGTTTAGAAATTGCCAAATCATATTTACTACAGTCCGAATAAATCCATAATTTTCATTTTAAAACCAATTTACCCGGAAAATGTCATGAATGCATGCCAAAATACTTATGCACAAATAAGCAAATATTCAAATATGCAAAGCATAAAACGTACTAATTTTCATTATATCCTAACCCCTAATATGGGGCATTACAATAGAAATATGAATAGCCAAAAGATCTCTAGTCAACATTCCCAAGGTGCAAAATCTTTTAGAAGCCACATTCCAATATTCTAATATATCAATGTTATTGTTTGGATCTATAAAATGCTCTTTCAAATAAATATCTAATTCAAGTTGCTTAAGTTTGGGATTTAACATTAACTTGAAACTCTTTATAATCCTATTTTTTAGAACTCTTACTTGGTTTAATATCATTTAAACTAGAAGAAGATTCAACATTTTGAGTGACATTATCTTCTCCATTACTTTTGTAACACTCAAGCATTATAAGTATGGCCTTTTTCACTTGTGTAGTAAAATTAGATGTAGTCAAATTATTGTAAAGTACAAACTAGCAAAAGTGAAGATAAGCCAATTTATAATGAGGGTCCAAAATAGTAGCACATGATAATAACAAAAAATACTTTGACCAATACTTGTCCAATGTGCTTGTCCATTGTAGCTCTATCATCATCTTCTACGGTGACGTACTTCAGGAACATTTCTCTGCGATTCGAATGAGGTCAGTGCTTATGTTTTTTGTTATAGTTTTTTGCTCTTTATCAATGTGCTTGCGGATGAACTTCCCATATCATCTTCTTGGATCTTTTATTCATATGTCTTGCACGATGTGAAACTTGACAAGACACATGTAGTACAACAAAATATTCAGCGATAGTCTCAGGAGGAACAACCTGTAGACGAGACTCAGATATATCTTGATGTTGTGGGTGGTAGGGACCGTCGTGGAAAAATATTCGGCCTAGGTTCATATGCGAACACCTGTTATTCGCGCTCTTCCCTATCCGGTACAACAACATCTGCTCGGCCATCACAAAGTTATGAAGTATTCGAGCTCCGGGCCACAATGGACACATTGAGGGAGCAGATAGTTAATAAACATATGGAGCATATGGAGGAGATAGCTAAGATGAGAGAGAAGATGAGAGAGGAGATGAAGCAGGTATCAAAGATCAAAGAGTCGATGGAGCAGATGGAGCAAGCAGCTAAGATAAGAGAGGAGATGGAGTGGCTTGCTAAGGTGAGAGCAGAGGTGGAGCAGATGACTAAGATGAGAGAGCAAATAGAGCAGATGGCTCAGCTTAGGCAGGAGATGGAACAGTTAAAGGGGATGCTTAACAATTCAGAGCATCCACGATCACCACGACATTAGCTTATCCTTGTCATTTGTTTTCAATTAAAAAACATAAGATTTGTTCATTGTTAAGTTTTTATTATTAAATTAAATACTTTATACGTTATATTATTAATTAATTTTCTCTTTAATCAAATTATATATACAAATTAATATATTATGAACAAATAATATAACGTAATACAAATAAATTATGTATACAAAATAATATAACATTATTATGCATTTATAACAACAACATAACATTGGAATTTAAAAAAATTATAATCATTTTTTACCGACGGACAAATATTCCGTCGGAAATGTTTAAGAGATTTACCGACGGTAAACATCACCATCGATTAATTGGTTGAGGGTTTTAGGTAATTACCTTCGGATCACCGACGGAAAATAATCCATTGCTAAATTTTACTGACGAAAATTCACTTAACCTATTATGTCGTTAAATTATTTCCGACAATAAATTGTCGTCGTTAATACCGCTGGTAAAATATCGACGGAATGTGACGATCGGTAATTTTAGCTACGGCACCTTTAGCAACCGATTTCTCGGCCACCAAATTCCGTCAGTGATATTAGTTACCGAAGAAAATTTCCCATTTATAGATGGAATTTTCCATCGGTAAATAAGTTTTTTCTTGTAGTGAACCAAACATTGGCTTAGAAATTATTTAACAGTAAACTAAATAAAGTAATACTTATTTTATTCTATTTCTCTTCTTTTTTATTCCTAAGAATAATTATTATATTCCTTATCTTTTCTAGCCGTTAAACCAAACAGGCTATTATTTTGTTAAATCAATTAGTTGAATTAGTTTCATAACCAGATGAACCCCACCTTCTCAAAGTTCTACCAATATTTTTAAGATTAGACATACAATGTTGTAGATAAATTGATTAAGTCTTATTTTACATTTAAACTAAGATAACTAATCAAATGCAAATACCTTTACTTTTAAGTTAATCTCTTAATAAAAATTATGAGTTATTTTGCATTTTTTAGTGTGAAAGTCAACCAATCTTTTTGTGGCATTGACTTCACCTTCAAAATGTACGTAGTTGAAGTTTTAAATATGCATTATTGGCAAGTTTTTTACATTAAGATCATGTTTCACAAAACCATGTGATTTTCACTTATTCAAACCCAAAACAATTCTATTTTGCAAACATACTACCAATAGTTTCTTAGTTGCCTAAAACAAATTAAGTGGTTTGAAAAAGTAGGCATAGTATTCGTGTAGAAAGTGGACTTCTATGTCATGTGACTCATAGTAAAGAATTTTTTGGGAATGATTTTCCGTGTTTCTTATTAAAGGAATGGGAAATATATACATGATACAATATCAACAACTTCCTAATTTACAAGACCTAAATAGTTACAGAAGATAACAAAGAATCTCCTACAAATATTACAAATATATATGACATATGTACACCTTATTATTCTATAATTATTGCAATACTCCCCCCTTAAGTTGGAGCATATAGGTAACGAACGCACAACTTGCGAAGAAGATATTGCAACTGTTGTCTCCGAAGAGCCTTGGTAAGAAAATCAACGAGTTGCTTCGTAATCCATATATGAAAAGTGACAATATTGTCAACTTGTATCTGATCGCGCACATAATGACAATCGATTTCAATATGTTTAGTACGATCATGGAACACAAGATTTGAACCTATAAGAAAAGTCGCCTTATAAAGTAAACATATGGGGTGTGGATGAGGTACACTAAGAGAAGTAAGAAGCAATTTAAGCCATGTGAGCTCACAACTCGTAGTGGCTATAGAGTGGCACTCAGCTTCAACAAAAGAAAAAGATACATTAGGTTGCTTATTTATCTTCCATGAGACTGGAGAGATACCTAATATAATGAAGTAAACAATAATAGAGCATCGTGTCAACTAACAAATTGCCCAATCAGAATCACAATAGGCATTGAAATGTAGATCACTACCATGACATAGCATAAGCCCTTGACCAGGATGCCCTTTAAGGTATCGTAAGACACGAAGAGCAACATTCCAATGAGTATCCTTAGGACATTGCATAAATTGAGCAAGAGTATGTACCTCATAGCAAAGTTCTGGATGAGTGATTGTCAAATAGATTAGGCAACAAATTAATCGTTGACAACGATCAGGTTCAGCAAATTTAGGCCCAAGAGCAAGTGCAAGATGATGGTTTTAATCAATAGGGAAGTCATACGATTTGCCACCAAGTAAACCAGCTTCGAAAATAATATCTAACACATATTTACGTTGAGAAATAAAGAGACCTTTAAGACTATGTGAAATCTCAAGACTAGGAAAATACTTTAAGGCTCCTAAGTCTTTCATATGAAAACATGCACTCAAATATGTAAAATTAGCAATTGCATTAGAATTATTGCCTGTAATAATAAGGTTGTCAACATAAACTAGAACATGAAGCTCAATACCATTGTGCTGAAAAGACAGAAAAGAAAAGACAAATAATCTACATATGATTGGGTGAGGCCAAAAGATTTAAGAGCAGTGGTAAGTTTAGCAAACCAATTTCGCGGTGCTTGACGAAGGCCATAAAGAGACTTTCAAAGAAGATATACTTTCCTATGAGCAGAACTCGAGAAACCAAGAGGAAGCGTCATATATGGTTCCTCATCTAGATCATCATGAAGAAATGCATTATGAATATACATTTGGTGTAGTTCCCAATCACGAATAGCTGCTACAACTAAGAAAACAAAAATAGAAACCATTTTTGTACCAAGAGCAAACGTTTCATTATAGTCAATACCTACCATTTGATTGTTGCCAAGAACAACGAGATGGGCCTTATGACCCTCAATGGTGCCATCGGAGTTGTACTTGATCTTATATACTCACTTACTCCCAATGGCCTTCTTACAAAACAATAAATCCTCAATTGCCCAAGTCTCATTGTTCTCAAGAGCTTCTATCTCTTTGCGAATGGCTTCGCACCAATTAGCATCACCAACAGCCTCTAAATATATTGTAGGCTCATGTCCTACAGTGACGGCTACCAAGAAATGAGCATAGGGAGTAGAAAAGTTATTGCAAGTCACATAATTAATAAAAGGATATGGTGTGCTTGAGAATGATGAAGACACAGGTGGTGTCAAAGAGGAGACAGGGTCTAAGCATCGGGTTGTATGAAAAATATAATATCGTAAATGAATAGAAGGTTGCCAATCCTGAGAACCACAATGAGGAGCTTCATCAGAAGGCTACTGAGTTTCAGTAGTAAGGGATATAGAAGGGGTAGCATCACTCACCCTCTCGTCAATATTAGGCGAAACAACTGGGCTATGGGGGATGCAGTCCCCCTTACTTCAGTATCCAATCGGGGAATAGGCAAAGTAGGAGGCGAATTAGTGGTAGTTAAGAGAGCCTATACCATAAAGTTAGCATCAAAAATCGCTAAGTGTGGCGATAAAGAAGCAAGGGCAGGTGAGCATTGTTGGGGTTAAGGATCAATAAATGGAAGTTTATTTCATAAAATGCCACTTCTTGAGAAACAAAGAAATCTCCAATTTTAAGATCATACAAATTCTATCCCTTTTTTCATAAAGGAGCCCAATAAATATGCATTTCTGACTATGAGAATTGAACTTATTTTGGTCTCGAGGAATTTTAGATGTAAAGCAAAGACACCTAAAAAATACGAAAATGATTATATGAGGGTAGACACCAAAAAATAAGTTCATAAGGATTTTTTTCCTTTGTGAAGGGTGTCGAGTTTCGATTTATGAGATAGCCTGCGGTAAGAATACACTCCCCCAAAAATCAAGTGGCAAATTTTCTTGAAAACGGAGGGCCCGAGCAACATTAAGTATATGAAGATGCTTGCAATCAACCTTACCATGTTGTTGAGGGCTACCAACACACAAGGGCTCAAATAAAATCTCTTGTTCTGAAAAATAATTCTCCAAACAAGTAAATTCAGTTCCATTATCAGAACAAATTTGTTTAACCTTCTTATTGAATTGCGTTTGAGCTATAACACAAATTTTTTTTAATGATTTTGCCAACTTCAGTTTTATCAACCATTAAGTAAACCCAAACACCTCGTGAATGATCATCCAAAATTGTCAAAAAAAAACCACCACATGAAGATGGAATATTATAAGGGCCCTAAACATCATAATGAATCAACTCAAAAATTGTAATACCATGACTAAAACTCATGGGCAAAGAATCACGAGTCTGTTTTGCTTTAAAACAAATATCACATAGTTCATCTTTATTCTTACGATAATCAAAACTACTAACACCAGGAAGAGAAGAAATCAGCTGATGACAAAGGCGTCCAAGACGAAGATGCCACATTTGATAAGTATCTGTAGTAATCGCAGAACAACGACCAGCATATGACACCATTGACTGAAGCCAATAAACTCCATTCCTCTCTTCACCAGCACCAATCACCATTCTCAAACTGTGATCCTGTATCCTATAAATTTTTTTAGTTAATGTGACCATGCAATCATGAGCTTTAATTAATTGAGCAAATGAGATCAAGTTATAATTCAAACGCAGAACATATAACACATTCTAAACTCAGAGAGTATCACTGAATACCATCATCCCTTCCTAAACAACATTAGTAGTTGTATCATTAGGTAATGTAATAGGAGAGGGAGCTATGTCGTGAAGATCAACGAGCAAAATTTTATCACCTCTCATATGACACAAAGCACCGGTATTTAATATATAATATCCAAGAAAAAGAAAGATTACAAGTAAGTTTTTCAGTCAAGGGGGCCTTATTATTATTATTTTTATTAAATGACTTAAACATATTGAACATTGTATTCCATTGATCATCATTAAGGGTAGAACCAAATGCACTCCAATCCTGAGAAAAAAATATAAAAGGCTGCCCTATTCTGAGCTAATAAGGACTATGATGCACTCTGAGCGGAATTGGCAATCCCAGCACTTACCCCTCGACCACACCCATTAGATGCAGTACTTCCACGACATTTACCATGCCCAGATGAGTCGTTGTTCCCATGTGGCCCAGTCCACCAATCCTGATAGTCAATGAGTTTAAAGCATGAAGTTACCTCGTGACCTGGTCGGTTGTAGTTCGAGCAAAATCCTTTTTCATTTCAGCTACTGGATGCTTGCAAAGAAGACAAGGCTATTTAAACAGCAAAACTAACAGTCTCGCTCCGACCTTCCTTCCCTCTAGTCATATTTTTTGTCTCTCTTCTTGAACCACAAGAGCATAAGCACAATTCAAAGGTAGAAGCTGATCTTAAGAAATCATGTTGGAACGAATATTTCCATATAAATCATCATCCAAGCCCATCAAAAATTGATGAACTCGACTTTCTTCACGTTCTTTACCAAGTTCGGTAGCCCAGTTGCACGTACATGCACCACAAGTGCAACCTTTGATCGGAACGTACGTAGAGAGTTTATCCCATATTTTCTTGATTTTCCCATAATATGCAGCAATGCTCTGACCGTTTTTGTTCACAATGAGTCAGATCAAAAGTCTATTGTTGTATATAGGGGCCATTGCCAATTGAAAAACATTGGCATAAATTATCCCAGATGTCCTTTACAATGTCAAAATAAGTAATAAAGGAATGTAAAGTGGGCTCAATAGAATTAAATACCCACGCTACAAGCATGGAGTTGACACTTCACCAATCTTCAATCTTTAGAGCTTTATCGTTAGGCTTAGTAATGACTCCGTCCAAGAAGCCTAATTTTCACTTTGCTCGGAAAGCATTATGCACACTCTTTTTCCATTCCTGATAATTATAACCTTCAAAATCACCTGGCAGATATTCATTCTAGGATGATTAGAAGGATGAAGGTAACATGGAGAAGATGGTTCAAGCGACATGGGTTTCTTCCCTTTGTTGCCTCCATCACCCATGATGTTTGTATTGCACCAGGCTCAATAATTAGCTAAGGTTTTCTTTTCCCTACTCTGATACTATAAAGAATTTTGTGGGAATGATTTTCTATGTTTCTCATTGAAGGAATCAGAAATATATGCAAAATACAACACCAACAACTTCCTAATTTAGATGACCTAAATAGTTACATAAGATAACAAAGAATCTCCTAAGAATATTATAGATATAAATGACATATTTACACCTAATTATTCCATAATTATCGCAATACATAGTCATAAAGCCAGGATGGCTTTCTAGTGCTAAGTATATAAGGACCCATAAAAGAATAATTCAAGGCCAAATCTAAATTCATTTATGCCTTCCATTCTCGTTTCTCTATATCTGTCTCTCTCTACATGTTGTGTACTAACCGTTGTGGGGAATTTCGCCTGGTTCGATGTCATTCATGTGAAGCTCGTACGTCTATAGCTGTTGTTTAATTGAATGATTTCGGACCAGGCTTCATTCCCCCCAACTAAGTACTTTTGATTGGCAATTACAGGATGTAACATCCAAACTTTTGATCTCGTGAACCCAAGACTGCAAGTCTGCAAGTAAATGTATGGTTTATATCAGGGATAGTTCAATCTTGTTCTACACTGGTGTTGTTCCAGAACTAAGGAAAATCTACAATCAAGTTTCGTTACTAGGGATAGTTCAATCTTGTTCTACAATGGTGTTGTTCCAGAACTAAGCAAATTTTACAAAGGTCAGTTTCTTTACTATCTTCTTCTTCATAAAGCTGGTTTCATGTACATATCTGAAGTTCCCTAGGTGAAGCAACTAGAATATTGAGAGAAAGAATAAGAGTCGGTAACGCCATCGATGAAGGATTGATACTTCAACAACTGGCGGATGGGCAATTTAAAGTATATTCTAAATTCATGTCTCTTTCAACGATCTTGGTTTAAATATGTTGGTTTGACGAATATAGTCATGTTAATGTGGATATGCGTGACTGCAAAACTCGGTTTTCATGGTTTTTTGGCGTTAGTTCATACAGCTTTTGCTTGAAGAGAGCAACAACAAACATGTGCGCAAGTATTGTCCTAAGACTGGTTCATCTAGTTTTGCGTGCGTGGGATAGGGAAGTGACAGCCCTGAGTTTTACCTGTTATTTTTTCTTGTCAGGATCATTATAACGTCGACGTTGTCCATGCCGAACCCTTCTTACCAGGTGCGTCAGAAATTAATTCTAGTGGGTCTGCTATGAACCAGAAAAGACATAACAAAACTCAGATCTACATGTGAAGCTCATGATTTCAGGTGGGTCAGCCCCGATGGAGGTTTTGAGAGTAATTGTAGTTGCATTGCTGCTTGGAATTGAAAGCATATAAAATTCGTCACCCAACATCTATATATGTCTGTCAAATATATGCATCTCTTAGCGTGTCCACAAGTTTAAAGTGAACAGGCAGTGCTTTTCTTCAGATATGACATAACAACAACATTAATATCTGTTAATGTAATTACTGAGTTAAGTGTTTCATTTTTGTGATTACCATGTGGAAAGTGGAGGCCAAAATCTGGATTCAAGGAGTACCATTTGGTTGGGACGAAGGCAGAAGAGAGAGAGAGAGAGAATAGAATGCACGTTATCTGTGTGGAAAATGTCAATAAAACTAATGAGTAATATATATAGTAAATGAAAAATATAAGATAAGCATGAAGATATAAACAATCCTATTTGATTACACTTATCAATTCTATAAAATTATCAACTGTAAGGCAGCACCAACTTACATGAGTATGGCCACATAATGCTAGATATGAAAAAAAGAAGAAGACAGTTTGCATTAGGCAAGCTACTAGGTGGAGCCCTTTCTCTTTCTTTAATGTGTATGATATATGCATACGCGGGTGATATGTGATGAGTCAAAGAGAAAGTTTAAGGAGTCATTTGCATGTTCCAAAGATTTTGAGAGAGTGATTTTTAGGATATTTTTAAAAAACATTTTTGAAAAGGGTGAGTGACAAAATAGTGAAGATATTAGCTTAGGGATAATAAATTTGGGAAATACTTTGTAAGTAAGTGCTACTATTTTGTCGTGTCATTTTTCACTTTCTGTACTTGCTAATTTTTATTAGCAGAAGATTTATTTGAAATTTGGCCCGTGCATATAGTCCAAATTAAAAGGTGAACTACGCTAAATTTCTGTGTATTATTTCCTTAGTTATTTTATGTATGGGATATAATTTGTTAATTTTTTCCAACAAGTAGTATCAGAGACAAATTTGGTTTTGTGTCAAAGGATTTTTCATCAATGATGGAGGCTAAAATAAGCAAGACGATTAACCTAAATGGCTCCAACTATACGTATGAAAGAACAAGATGAAAGATCTTTTATTTGTCACAAAAATGTATTTACCTATGTTTACCACTGCAAAACCTGAAAATAAATCATATGAGGAGTGCGCGTTTGAGTATGAGCAAGTATGTGGTTTTATGCGGCAAGTTTTTGAAGATAATGTGTATAACCAAATTTCCAACGAGAGTCACGCACGGAGGTCGTGGAAGAAGCTCGAGGAGTTGTATGCCTAAAAAATCAGTAACAA
Source organism: Erythroxylum mucronatum (assembly GCA_027563825.1). Classification (NCBI taxonomy): domain Eukaryota; kingdom Viridiplantae; phylum Streptophyta; class Magnoliopsida; order Malpighiales; family Erythroxylaceae; genus Erythroxylum; species Erythroxylum mucronatum. Next base: position 12,203,818 of record JAOSBP010000004.1, on the reverse strand, counting down.
CAAATTATTTTATCTGTCAAAATTAGTGCAGATAAAATATCAAAAAGGTGCCTTCGTGGCATATCACTTGAATGAATTTCAAGGGATCGTCGATCAATTATTAGGAATGGGAATAAAGTTAAATGATGAAATGCTTGCCCTTTCCTTACTTACCTCCCTACCAGAGTCTTGGGAGACTTTGAAGATTTCAATTACCAATTCTGCAGTTGACGGTGTTGTTAACAAGAAATCTATAAAAAGTGGAATTCTAAATGAAAAAATGAGATAGAGATCACAAAGTTTAGCCCCTTCAACAAAGTTAGAAGTTTTGGTCACAAGTTCCAGGGAGATGAGCAAATCTAGAGGTCCAAATTGTAGAGATAAAAATACAGGAAGATCAAATAAATATGCAAACGTTGAGTGCCTTCATTACAAGAAGAAGGGTCATATCAAAAGGTTCTACCGGAAGTTCAAAGAAGAAAAGAACAAAGGCAAAGAAGTCAAGAAAGATGATAGTAGTGATGTTGAACACACATCTACGGCTACCACCATTGATGACTTTCATATCGTCTTATATGATAATGAAGTGAATATTGCATTATGTGAGTTTAACTAGATAGGTGACAGTGGTGCCATTATTTAAGCCGCATCATATGAAGAACTCTTTTCATCATATACACAAGGATATTTTGGTGTCGTTAAAATAGGAAATATTAGTTTGGTAAAAATCACCTGAAAAGGTGATATTTACTTGGAGACAAAAAATGGCATGAGATTGCCTTTGAAAAGTGTCAGGCATGTTCCTGATTTTTGCCTAAATCTGACCTTTGTTAGCTTACTTGATGATGAAGGTTTTTGTAGTACTTTCCAAGATGGAAAATGGAAACTTATTAAAGACTCCTCGATAATCGTCAAAGGTAAGAAGTGCTCAAATTTGTACAGAATGCAGGCAAAGCTCTCCATTGATGTTATAAATCCAGTAGAGAAAGATGATGCAACTGAATTGTGACACAGGAGACTTGGTCATATGAGCGAGAAGGGAATGACTCAGTTAGTGAAAAAGATTGCATTATTTGGAATTGACTAGGTGCATTTAAAGAAGTGTGTTGATTGTCTAACAAGAAAACGAAGTAAAGTTGCTTTCAAAAGTTCCCCTCCTTCTAGAATGAAGAATGTGTTGCATTTGGTACACTCAGATCTATATGGGTCAATGCCAAAGTCACTAGGTGGTGTTCAATACTTTGTAACTTTCATTGATGATTATTATAAGAAGACGTGGGTATACATCTTAAACATTAAAGATCAAGTGCTAGATGTTTTCAAGCAACTCCATGCCTCATTTGAAAGATAAACTAGGAAGAGGTTGGAATGCATTTGAACTGACAGAGTATGCTAAAATATTTTATGTTTATTGCAAAGTGCACGGTATTCGACGTCAGACTACTCCTCCTAAGACACCACAGTTGAATGGCTTAGATGAGAGGATGAACAAGACTTTAATGGAGAGGGTTAGATGCTTACTCTCACATGCAAAGTTGCCTAAGACATTTTAGGATGATGTATGTATTTCGGAGAAAGTATGGTCAGGAAAGGATGTTTACTATGATCATCTAAGGGTATTCAGTTGCAAAGCTTATGTCTATATCCCTCAAAATGAGAGATCCAAGTTTGATGTCAAGACTCACCAGTGTATATTTACTGGTTATAGAGAAGACCAATTCGGCTATCGATTTTATGATTCAATCCAGAAGAAGCTGATTTGGAGCCGTGATGCTATATTTATCAAAGATCAAACCATTGAAGATCTTGGAAAGTGAAAAAGGATATTCCCAAAACTGATAGTGACCCAGTGGACTTAGAGTCAATTCCTCCAAAAAGGGTGCTAAGATAATTTGGTATGAAGTTGAAAATCGTTAACCAAACATAGCTGATGATGATTCAAAATCAATCAGATGAAGATTATAATGAAGATGATGTTCAAAATCAACTACTAGCACTAGAGACTACCTAGGTTCCAATAAAGACATCTATGCGAGTATGACAAGCCTCTACTCGATACTTCAGTAATCAGTACGTGTTACTTACTGATGGGGGAGAACTTGAGAATTTTCAAGAGGCTATGATAGATGAACATAAGATAAAATGGGTAAAAGTCATGCAAGATGAGATGAATTCCTTGTATGAGAATACTTTTGAGCTGATGAAGTTGCCAAAAGGCAAGAAAGCTTTGAAAAATAAGTGGGTGTTTAATATTAAGCATGAAGAATACAATCCTCATCCAATATTTAAAGCTAGATTGGTTGTTAAAGGATTCAATTAAAGAAAAGGTATTGATTTTGACGAGATATTTTCACCAATTTTGAAAATGACATTCATCCATACAGTGCTCGGTTTAGCAGCTAGTCTAGAATTAGAAATCGAGCAATTGGAAGTCAAGACAACCTTTCTTCAGGGAGATTTAAAAGAGGAGATATATATGGAGCAGTCATAGGGTTTCAAGGAAAAGGGGAAAGAGCACTATGTATGTAGATTGATGAAAAGCCTTTATGGTTTAAAATAAGCACCTAAACAGTGGTATAAGAATTTTGAGCAAGTTATAGGGAGTAAAGCTATAAGAAGACTACTCCAAATCACTGTGTTTTGTACAAAAAATCTTTGATAATGATTTCATTATCCTTTTGCTCTATGTTGATGATATGTTGATTGTTGGCCAAAATATCAACAGAATTAATAGTTTGAAGAAGCAGCTAAGTAAGTCTTTTGCCATGAAAGACTTGGGGCTAGTAAAACAGATTCTTGGCATGATGATTATTAGAGACAGGGATATCAAGAAATTATGGTTGTCACAAGAGAAGTACATTGAGAAAGTACTTAAAAGATTCAACATGGATAAAGCTAAAGCAATTAGTTGTCCTCTTGCTAATCACTTTAAGCTACGTACTAAGCAGTGCCCTTCAATGGATGAAGAAAAGGAAGAGATGATGAAAGTCCCCTAGTTGGAAGTTTGATGTATACTATGGTATGTACACGGCTAGATATTGCTCATGCAATTGGAGTGGTGACTAAGTTCTTTTCAAATCCTAATAAGGAACATTGGGGTGTCATGAAGTGGATTCTCAGGTATCTACGTGGTACTTCCAAAATATGCTTATGTTTTAGAACTACCAAGCCTGTGTTAGTTGGTTACAAAGAAGCAGACATGGCTAGTGATGTTAACTCGAGAAAGTCTAACAAGTTACCTAATTATCTTTGTAGGGGAGCTGTGTCGTGGCAATCAAAATTGCATAAATGTTTTGCTCTGTCTACCACTAAAGCGAAATTTATTACTGCAACTAAAGCATGCAAGGAGCTCTTATGGATGAAAAAGTTCTTAGATGAACTTGGTTTTCAACAGGATAGATATCGACTGTTTTGTTACAATCAGAGTGCTATTCACCTTGGGAAGAATTCCTTCTTCCATTAAAGATCAAAACATATTGATGCAAGATATCACTAGATCAGAGAGGAGTTAGAGAAAAAGCTATTGCAGCTTGAGAAGATTCATATGGATGAGAATAGATCAGATATGATGACAAAAGTTCTACCAAGGGAAAAGTTTAAGCTCTATCGATCATCTGTAGGAATGACAGTAAACCCCATGTAGTCAGTAGGGAAGAATTATAAGGTGGTACCAACTTAAAAGGGTTATTGCCACACAATGCTCTGGAAGATTAAAAAAAAGAAGAAGATGGAAGCTAGGAGCTAGAGCGTCTATAAACAGACCCTCTCTCCCTCTTTCTTTAGTGTGTATAATATGCATATGGGTGATATGTGGTGAGTTAAAGTGAGGGTTTAAGGAGTCATTGTGTGTTCCAAAAACGAGATTGTGAGAGAGTGATTTTTGAGGTATTTTTAGAAAAAAATTTCCTAAAAGAGTGAGTAACAAAATAGTGGGTATCTTATCTTAGGAATAATAAATTTGAGAATCACTTTGTATGTGAGTGCCACTATTTTGTCGTGTTATTTTTCACTCTCTATATCTACTAATTTTCACTAGTAAAAGATTTACTTGAAATTTAGTTCGTGAATTTAACCCAAATTAAAGGGTAAATTATGTTAAATTTTTATGTATTATTTTATTGCCTATTTTACTTAGAAGATATAATTCGTTATTTTTTTCCCAACAAAATTTGGCCCTTATCATAAGGTACATTCGTTTATTAGTTCTTTAATGCATGTCTGCGAGAGTAAAAGGACAAGAAGTTTGGGGTCGTCAGATACGAAAACATAAAAAATGGGTTTTAAAGGATACCAAGCAAGTACGTCTCATTCTATAATTTTCCTGGTTGTTAGATTTACTGATTAACTCATTTTCTATATAAACCGACACGGAGAAATCAAATGATGAGGAACTTTCGAAGAAAGTTGAACTAGGTAAAAGCATTACAGAAAAAAGTCACTAGACTTTGGATCTTACAAAGACGGAAAAGGGGGACGTCTTTCAATTCCATTACTCTTTTGACTAAGCTCCGATGAGTACTGTACAAGAAACAAGCAAATCCGTTCAAGAGACACGAAATCTCGTGGGTCATGGAAATCAGAGGCCTACTGCCCTAATGCTAGTGCCGGTCACGTAAGTTAGCCGGAATGAGATCTTTTGGCATAAGGTAAGAACTGGGTTCTTGGTACAGTAGATCTCATCTGAAGTTAGCCATACCATCTTCAAGGCGTAGTTAAACACGGTTGTGAGTAATGTGCATGCAATTGCTATTCTTCACAACGTTGGCTATACCAAAATACAATGCGTAATCAAAACTTAGGATAAAATCCTTTATTGCTCAGGAGCAAAAGTTTTATGAGAAAGGAAATGCTACATCTACTTTAGGTCATAACGTATTGATTCTATGATTTCCTTGACTAATTTTGAAATGACAATTTGGTTTAAGTCATACCCAAACTCGTTCCAACCTAAACCTAAAATTGATGAGTAAAGATTAAGTTGATTAGTTTCTAATCAAATTCAAATTAAAAAATTAAGTTTTAAGTCGATCAAATTTGAACTTTACAACTCACTTCAACACAAAAAGGAAAGTCGTAAATATGTATTGACTGAAGTGGACAATTTGATGCCTTCAAAAATTATGAACGAGTAAACTCAAAAACTTTGGTTTTTCCTCACAAGAAAGTTGACAGTTTTCCAATATTGTTCACAACAAATAACGAATAAGAAATCTTCCTTCATTAAGTATATAGACTAAGGACGAGTTGGGATGGACGACCACGCAATCTATCCCAACCGCCCATTTAATCCGACGGTGACAATCACCCCCTCCCCCTCTCTGAAAGTTCTGCAGCTATCCCGCTCCTTCATTGAATACAACGGTTTAAAAGTCCTGGAGTTATGCCTACCTGGTTATATCTGTGCTTTAACTTTCCCTCTTCCATTTAACCTGGAGTTGTGTAAATGTTTCTCTCTCTTCCTTCACCTCTCCCCCCTTGCCTTCCTCTACAGCGCTCTGCCGTCGATGTCTTCTGTCTGTGGTGAGTTTTCCTTCTTTTGTTTTCCTTTACT
>JAOSBP010000004.1:12163533-12175547 GCA_027563825.1 Erythroxylum mucronatum | reverse complement strand
AACTAGTCAAATTTTCTACCCCTTTTTGGTAAAATGAACGTGTCGGGTTTTAGTTGGACCTTTTGGTCGGGATATGCAGGTTTTGTGCAAAATTTCGTTTTGATAAGCCATAAAGATCCGATTAGGGCGTTTTCTGTTTTCATTTGACCAAGAGACATGGAAGTTCCTATGAGCTTAGAAATTGGATTTATTAATGGGCCCTAAGCAGATCAATTTGATTGGAGGATGATTAGGGTCAATGTATCAAGGTTTATTCGGATGATTCTGGAATTAGCTCATTTGAGGTTTCTTCCGTGGTGAGGAATCCCTTCCTCGTGCCACGCGTGTCCAGATGTCACGTAGGACGTCGGACACATGTCGCACCAGGGAGGGGTTCCAACACTCGCGCATAGGATTTGTGAAGGAATGTGGATCAAAAGGTTATTAAAAGATCTGAAGATTCATGTGTCACTTCTTATGAAAGTCCATTGTGACAACAAGGTGCCATTTCGATTACACATAACCTAGTTCAACATGACATAACCAAGCATATCAAAGTGGACAGACATTTTATCAAAGAGAAACTTGAGAGTGGCTTAATCTGTGTTCCTTATATACCAACCAATGAATAAACAGCTGATATAGTCGTTAAGGGAATATAGAAGAAACGATTTGATCTCCAAGTAAGCAAGCCAACTATGGAAGACATTTACAAGCCAGCTTGAGGGGGAGTGTTGAGAAGGAAAAATCAGCAGCAGCAGAATCAAGGGGTTGCTAATTAGGAGAAAATATGTTCCTAACATATTGGAGAGAAATTAGGGGAGATTTAGTCAAAGTAATTAAATTAAGAGATAATTAGGATTTGATTTGTATAGGATTCTTTCCTAGCATAGATATTATTGTACTCCTATTTATATGTAACCAAAATAGAGGTCAAATACATGGTAGTCACACTTTTTCCTATAAGGTCTCTATCACTAACAATAATAGCTAGAAGACCATATAACTTATAAACATTTTCAAGGAAAGCATATGTGACTTTCGCAACTGTGTATAGATGAGTTAGAGGAATGAAATGGGCATACTTAGTTAGTCTATCAACTACTATCAGAATAATTGAGTAGGATTTGGATTTTGGTAAGCCCTCGATTAAGTCCATAGTAATATCGGTGAAGATGGAATGAGGGTGTGGTAAAGGTTGCAGAAGCCACATGCTCGGGTTTAAAACGTTGGTAGGTATCACATTGTCTAATAAACTCTCGTACTTATTTCCACTTTCCCTTCCAATGGAGGAATGAAGACAATATGTAATAAGTAGCATGAATTCCTAAATGAACCCCTGCAACACTGTCATGGAAGTACTGGAACAATTGTTTTCTGGATCAGTATTTTGGCTCACGTCTAGTTTCCCTTTCCATCATAGTTGATCGTGAGGCCAATTATAGATATAAATTGACCTACTTACAATGGTTAAATCTCATATTGCAAATGAGTATCATTCTGCCAAGATGCGTTGATTTCATCCAATAAAGTTATGGAACTACTATAAGGCATTGATGGTGACATCCAAAGAATGAATTCTGGATAGAGCTTCAGTAACTGCATTTGTCCTGCCTTGTTTGTATTGAATCTCATAGTTATAAGCGTGAGTTTGGAAAGACAAGTAAATTGACTTGGAGTAGTTAATTTCTGATCAAAAAAGAACTTCAAGGGCTTATGATAAGTTCTTCTTCACTACAAATAATAAGGCAAACAATTCTCTACCATAAGCAAGTAAGATTTGATGTTTAGAAGACAATACCTTGCTAGTGTAAGCAAAAGGATGCTCATTTTGGATCATCACAACTCCAACTCCTGTTTTCGAAGCATTTGTCTTAGTTTTGAAGTCTTCATTGAAGTTTCAGAAGGCCAATACTGGAGCAATTGTCAATGCTTTCTTATGAGCTTCAAAAGCTTCTTATGCTGATGTAGACCAAATAAATGCAGCTTTTCCTCTCAGTAGTAGGCTCAATGGTTGACTTATCAAAGCAAAATTTCTAAAAAAAACCTATGATGGTACCCTGTTAAAGCCAGAAATCCTCTCAACTGCTTAATAGTTATAGGTGCTAGTCATTCCTGTATAGCTTGAATGTTCTTTATAGCTATAGCCACACCCTCCGTAGATAGAAAATGAAATATTCTACTGTATTTACTGCAAAACAACATTTATTCCTCTTGACAAACAAAGCATTACCTAGCAACAACTGCAAAACTTGAGTTAAGTGATTGACATGCTCTTCTATATTAGTGTTGTATATTAGAATATCATCAAAAAAGAACAGCATAAATTTTTTGAGGAATGATTTAAAAACCTTATTCATCAAACTTTGGAAAGTAGATGGTGCATTAGTTAAGCCAAAAGGCATAACTAGGAACTCATAATGTCCTACGTGAGTCCTAAATGTTTTTTATGAATGTCTCGTAGATACATTCTAATTTGGTGATAATGAGACCTTAAGTCCAGTTTAGAAAAAACAGAAGCTCCTTGAAATTCTTTAAATGACTCTTCGATAATTAGTATAGGAAATTTATCCTTAACATTTTGACTATTTAAGCTTCTATTATCAATACACATCCTTTATGAGTTATCTTTTTCTTTACTAAAACCATCGGAGAGGAGAAAAGAGAGGTGCTTGCCTGAATAATGTCTTGCGAAGGACCATTTTGATAGGGCCTGATACAAATAGGTTAAGCATCTTCCTTCAACTTAATTATATGATCATGACTCCTATGAGGTGGTAGTCCTTTTGATTCTTGAAAGATGACTGCAAATTTCTTAATAACACCTGAAATCATTCCATGGAGATCAACACTTATTGACATTATTGGATTGCAAATTTTAGGTGATGAACCAGCTTCCATGGTATGCAAAATTACAGTAGGTAACTGCAATGATAAAGCATAACAATGAGTGAGTGACAATTGAGATTTCCTTGCCAGTAACTTCTACATTTTCTCAGGCGTTACTATCCAAAATTGATTGTTTCTTTCTCCCTGCAATACGTATTCTTCTTTGCCCAACTGGAACTTCATCTACAACTTTTGAAAATTCTACATAATATCACTAAATGCAAAAAAGCATTGCATGCACAAGACCATGTTATAATTATTATGGGGTAAAATTAAGATGTTAGCCTTAAATTGATAACCTTGCATTCCCCATTTGAAAGACTTGCATATTTCTTTACAAGTTAATATGTTACCATTTGATGTTGTAACCTTCAATTCAGCAATAGGCTCTAAGGTGTACCCTAATTGTCTAACCATATCAACTAAGGATGGCAATAGGCCGATTCATACGCCGATTTTGTTAATTTTTTTAAATTAACGTTTTTTTAATTGAATCTGGGTCTGGATAACCCAAGACTAGGTCTACTCGAGGTCTAACTTTTCTAAGAAAAGTGATATTGATTAAGTTCAGGTATGGGTTATCCAAGCCCAGGCTCAGGACTAGGCCCAAAGTTGCCCATGACCTAACTCTTTTATGCAAAATAATGTCATTTTCTTTAAAAAAAATTGGACCTCGAACCGGTCTTAACCTAGTTTGACCCATAGGCAAATCTATTGAAATACTTGAATCTAGGCCCGTAAGTCAGCCTATTGTGATCCTTAATATCAACATCAGGGAAATTTTGTGTGCTACCTGGCTCTATTAACAAATGTGCCTGCCTGTTTTCCAACTGACCCCTTCATTCTCATAGTTTGATAACTGTATTGACAACTGAGGTTCTGACAATTCTTCATCTGTTAACTGTTCGTCAATACATACTTCTTCTACTTCTGGTTCCTCGTTTTCATCGTTTTTGTATAGTTAACATATAAAGTTGTCTCTCCATACCCTTATGACCAGGCATAAACTTTTTATCAAACCTAAAGCATAAGCCTTTTTGCCTTATTTCATCTAACTCCCTACTAGATAGATTCCTTGTTTGTTTAGCACTGTTAGTCCCCTTAACAGAGGTAGGAATTGGTAACATACCAGATTTAGGAACAACGGTCCTTGTGTTAGGAGAAAAATTAGTCTTGGCTACCGATGATTGTTGATTCTTAGCCACTCCTACATGAAATTTGCCCCAACCATCCACAGAACCGCTCTTCTTCTTTTTTTTCGGTGTAAACCATCCGGTTTCCGGCACCACGTGAGTGTTCGACTAATCCGGACTCGCCACGGGAGCTCGCAGTAAGCGGTAAATGGCTTTGACCATAAAACGTCTTGTACCTTGGCCAATGCATATGCAGATTGTAAGGTTGTTGGATTAAACAATCTTAACAACCTACAGACATTTCTTTCTCCTCCTTTAGTCCTCCCCCTTTAATCCTCCCAAGAAGTGGCTAATGGTTTGTGAATCACTCAAATCAATTCTGGTCAGTTTCACATCAAATTCATCGACATAGTTTTGAAGCAAACTCACTGTTTCAATTTCTTGAGTTCTGAAACAGGATCCACGAATATTTTTTCGGCAAATCTTTCTAATAAAGTTTCCACAAATTCATTCCAACAAATCACCTTGTTCCTATCTTTATTCTTCATAAATGATTTGTACCAGTTAAGAGCTTTGCCGTCTAGCTTCACCTTGGTTACCTTACCTCCAATGTATGATCAATTTCAAAAAACTGCTCAACATTCGTTTAATCTTCTTCATCAAATCTAGGAAACTCTCAACTTGGTGTAGTGACCATAACCACCATTCCGTCCGAAAATCCCTTGACTAGCACTAGCAGCTTGTGGCTGAGATTGGGAGGGAGGCCACTTGTGTAGTTTATAAAGCAATTCCTGCGATCATCATTTCAATCTCCTCCATAGCTTGATTACTTCGCTCCTTAATTTCTTCAATGGCTCTACCATACTTCTCTAATGAGGTTCAGTTCTCATGATCCCTCAAATCCTGCTTCTTGTTATTGTTAGCCATTGCCAGGAAAGGGCTCTAATACCAGTGCCACGAATATTGACATAGATGAACCTTAGAACTTGTTACGAGAAGAGAAGTGAAATAAGGAAAGAGGAAGAAGAAGAACAGACGAGAAAGTGTACAGAGAATTGAGAGAACTTATGTGTATAATCTCTCTATGAATCCTTCATATTTATACAAAGGAATGAATTGTACAAATTCTGTTATTAGCTAATCAATATTGACAGGAAGAGCTAAGTGGGTAAGTTACATTTTATCAGCTCTTAACCAATTCTAACTTCTTTGGGGTTAATCTCAGCACATTTATTGGACCCCCGAGTGGAGTCCTAGATTAGCTGCAGAAGCTCATTCCCGTTTGGCAAGCACTAGGCAACAACGACTTGCAACATGCACATTTTTCTTTGCTGTTGAAACTGTGAAGCTTTTATGCTCAAGCATTTTATTCAAGCACCGAATATTTTAGAGAAACATACTTCATATAGCGGAGGACATCACATCTAGAAACAATCAATATCCTTCCCGATATGCATGTAACCAGATGTAGGCAAAGGAATCTGTTAAGCATGTATAATTTTGATGATTTATGGAGAACCGATTTTAGGGAACTCAACTAACATATCACAACTTTTGCGGTTGATTCTAGAGTTACCAACCTACTTGTAGATATAAGGAACTTCTTTATAGTGTCACTCTGCGAAATGTTATCATCAGAACACAAAATCCCCGTGCTCAATCCCAGGTTTTGACTGCAGTTTCCTGGACAGATTGCTAAAACAAACGAGAAAATGATAGAGAGCAGTCATGTTGAGAAGAAACCAGAATCCCAAATGGTTGAGATTTTTTCTTGATATCCTTAAAGAACATAATCATGACCTGATGAGGCCTTGGAGAGCAACAAATTGGGACATACGAATGGAATTATCTGTATCTCCAGACTCCACCGTTAATACCTTTACTCCTGCAGATAGCATCCATCACTAAAGCTCTTTTAAAAATCTACATAGAAATGGTCGAAGTGAATCTATCAAGGATCCAGCAGACAGTTGAACAGTATACCGGAACAACTTGGAAAAAGAAATTTCACCAAAGAAAGGAAACTTATATCGAAGCGAGTTAGCTTGTAACAGACTTGCATCAGATAGGTCACAAATAGAAGCTGTTGAACAAAATGTTCGACTAAACATCATTAGAAGACAATCAAATCTTCCAACTGCAGAACAAGGACCAAAAGAAAAAGAAAGTCAAGCTCACTCGTCAGAGCCACAAAGCAAAGAAAACATAGCAAAACTTGGCGGCCGGTTTGTTAATACTTCACACATAAAACAAAACAGGATCTTCTTTGATCATATGAGAAATTACATACATTACAATAGCCATAAGATCGCACCACGAACACTTAATTAATAATTTATTTATATGAAGAAAAAAAAACCATTTCGAGATAGGAACCAAAACCAAACCGGCAGCACTTGGAACACTTTCCCGCATGAAATTAGGGTACCAGTCGGCAGTAACATACATCATTACGGATCTCCAACCCCACAAATTCCCAGTCTCTTCTCGACAGAGATTCGATGAACAGCTTTTTCTTTATATATAACAACAAATACTAACAGAACCAATTGAGACAGCAACAAGTTATCAACCGCTATTAATTAATTAACTAACCATTACATCTAATAAGCCTGTATGCAATCCCTAGCCTTCCAAGAAAATAAAAATCATAAAAACTACATATATAAGAACCGAGAATTAAACAAATCAGATCTCTCATGTCATCTCTTCCCTAATTGGACTTGCATGCACTCATCATCCCCTAAAGACCGCGAAATTTACACAACTATCCCTGAATAAACTGTCATCTTTCCTCCGCGATCATTTCTTTCCCTTCCTAGCAGTCACCTTCTTCGCCGGCGACTTTACGCTCTTCGGCTTCACGCTCTTCACCTGAGTCTTCTTCACAGCCGGAGCCTTCTTCGGTGCAACCTTTGGAGCCACCGCTTTCTTTCCTGGAGAAGTCCTCGTGGACGTCCTTGCAGCCTTCGCTGGTCTCTCCTTGGCCTTCGGCTTTGCCGGCGCTGCCTTGGTCTTAGTAACCGCCTTAGGCTTCGCCGAAGCTGCCTTCGGCTTCGGTTTTCCAGTAGCTTTAGGCTTCACAGCATCCTTAGCCTTTGGCTTTGGCTTAGAAGCTGCTTTATTAGTCTTAGCCTTTGAAGTTGCCTTAGACTTGGCTCCCTTTGGTTTCGCAGCAGCTTTAGGCTTGGCCTTAGCAGCGGCGCCGGTAGGCTTTTTGTTTGGTTTGGCCAGAGCAGGAGCAGCAGGCTTTGGCGCCGATGATGACTTGGGCGGAAGCTTGAAGGAGCCTTTGACCTTCACAAGCTTTCCAGAAGCTACAAGCTTCTTCAAATGGAAGAGTAAGAGCTTCTTAAAGGTAGGAGGCAACTGCTTATGCTTCTCTTCAATGAACTTAGCAATTGCATACTGGCTCGAGCCAGTCTTATCCTTCAAAGTGACGATCGAGTCACTGATCATCTGCACAAACACAGCAAATTACGTCGGATGAGTTAAAGATAAAATCAAACATAGTAGGAATTGGACCCAGAATGATAAAAACAAGTACAAAAGCTGTACCTGTTCGTATGTAGGATGAGAAGAAGTCGGATTACGGCTTCGGGGCTTCCTAGGTGCAGCTTCCTTCTTGGCTTTAGGTACCTTAGCGGCTCTCTTGGCTTTTCCGGCCTTGCTCACTGGCTTCTGATCGGGCGGGTTATCATTAACCGGCTCAGTAATGATTTCGACCGCCACAGTCGGCTCCTCTGTAGCCATTGAAATGGATCTCACGCTTAAAGATGTAGGGATAGGATGGGTTTGGCTTGATACTGGAGCCTAAGGGTTAAGGTTGAAACAGAGAATCGCAGGATAAACTAAGATAAGAAACTTGATCTAACAGAAGAGCTAGCTCCGTGCGTTGAAGGTTGGATGTTCGGGCGATAGATTTATAAGTCAGGGGTATGCGAGAAGGTATCCGAAAGTTGTGTGCTGATTGGTGGAGAGGCCTCTCACGCGGATCGCTAGCTCTTCTAAATTTAAATATTGGCCATTGGATAAGCACTCTATCTACGGTTGAAAAATGGGGGTGAGTCAAACATGTGGGAGCAAGGTGTGGAACATGAAGTTTAGATGTGTTTTTAATCTCAATTGTTTTGGGTATAACTTAATGTACAATGGTTGGATTTAAGTGGGATCTTTTTCATTTTGCAGTTTTTTATGTAAGCTTTCCAATGAGTACTTAAACATGTTATGGAGATGAGCAATTTGAGATAATTTTGGGTCTGAAGCCATGAAGGTCAAAACTAGGGTTTGTGTTGATCTTGCTAGAGTTGTCCTGGATTTGAGAAAAATGCTGGACCTAAATTCCAGAATTTTGAATCCCATTCTATAGTAGCGTAACAAAGGAACATATTGGTACAAAAATTATAAAAATCCAATGAGATTTGGTCGCCCAATCATTGAGTGGAATGACATTGAAGTTGAACAAGCCCTATAGGCATAGGGGTGCTGATATAGTGCATTTTGCAAATATGTGTTAAATAGCGGTTTAAGAGAATGTAACATGTCGGTATTTTGATATATGAACTTCTTGTGGATATTTATTTATTTGGGAATTCAAGTGTAGGATGGATCTGAATTCAAGTTTGAGTTTAGCCTCCAACGTTTTAAGTGTTCATATCAAAGGCATTTTGGTTGGATGGTGGCATATGGATTGGAGCCATATTGTTCTTACAAATGATACATACTAGTACGTTACAGTCATTATCGCCACACAAAAGTTAAGGTTTAAGGTGCTCCTGCACTCCCATTTATTGTGTTAAACGCATTGAATAGTTAATTTTGTATATTTGGCATCAACCAAATATTCAAATGGAACAATTTGATAAGGTCATTTTGATTAAGCCATTTTTTATATGCTTCTCTCAAACCACAAAAGTGTACTTTTAACTTTCTTTTTTGTATGGGGTTGTTGTGTTACATATGTGCATTAACTCTGTAAGTCTATTTACTTAAAGGGGGTTCAATGCCACCACAATTGGCTACAACCTTCAAGGTGCAGTTGCCTAAGTTAAATCATCCTCTAAGATGGAAAGGTATAGAAAATAATTTGGTCGACCAAAAACTTCATGTTCCTTGTCATTTACAAGAAAAAAAAAGGGGAAGATGAACCAATTATAGTTTATTTTAGACTAAAAGAATATATATATATATATATGTATGTATGTATAAATATTATGGCTGCCACTATCAGCCATCCATCTATAGCTGAGGTTAGTATCATGGTTGGACTATAGGAATTCAATAAGCAACTATGACTAGTTAAAGAATGTGACTGAATCCAACACTTGCACTTTTATGCGTCGTTAGTTTGAATTGAAGGGCATCTTTCATGCCTAAGTAAGTATAATATACCACTTCTTAGCAAACCAAAATGGGCAAATGACATATTTCACTATGGGAGTTCAATAATGCTACATTTTTTCTCTTAAATGAGGACCCATTACTTTTTTGAATATTAGTAATGCTATTTTAAGGTATGCAAAAGTGTAAATGTGTTACACTTTGAACTACAATAAAAGAGCAAGGAAGTTGAAACTTGCATAAAATTTCATTTTTCAATCCCTAAAACTTAACTATTCTAGATTCTAAACTTAATATTTGGACGCAGCCATGCAAAATAATGAATGCTAACCTACTAGCCTCAAGATATAATAGTGTTGGCAATTTTTCTATTTTTAACATAAATCATATACTTATTAACACAACCAATTCATGTCAAGCTAGATTGATCAATTTTATGCCTTTTTAATAGACTTTTAACGAGTAAACCCTAAGCAATAAAAAAGAAAAAAAAGTGTAACAACTAGATATTTTATACATTTGTATTGTCAAAATTTTCCTCAAACACAACACATTATAAGTAGACAATCAATTCAATGTTATTAAAATGATATTAAGATATCATCTTAACTACCATCGAGATACTATTAAAATTTTGGCCTATGAGACATTTATCACAAAGTTATTCAAAAGATTAATCAAAATATCATATTAACTATGATTAAGAAATTTGTTTGATGATAAAAAAGGGTAAAGGCATTCCTTCAATTGGCATATTTCAAATCTTGTGTAAAAGTATATAACACTTTTCATATTTAATAAAATTCTCTTTTTGCCAAAAGAGAAAAGATCCATGCTTTTTAAAGTATCAAATAAAGAAATATCCTATTAATTGTACATGATATTTTTAATTTTGTTTCATATTAATTAGAATTTCACTATAATTAGTATGATTAGTGACTACGTCTATATTTATATTTATCAACTACTTATCACATGATTAGGAAAAGTATGATTAAAAGATTGTTGAACTTTATTATTATATTCATATTCAAAGTTATTGTACATTCGTATCAAAATATGAAATTTTGTCAAACTAAGACGTGTTCATCCTTAAATTAGGTAAGTCCACATCTAACTAAATTGATGTTACATGATAAAAACAGTTGAGTTATGTTATACCAATATATTTAAAGGTGATAATAGATGGCATGAAGATTACTAGAATAAAATTAACAAGTAAATAAGTTAGAATATATATGGTGCATCCAAGATGTGTAGTCCTACTTAAGTTTAAATGTTATATTTTTGTGCATATAAGGTTGGTGGAGGTCAATAATGCATAGTTTCCATTAAGACTAAAAAGAACGTAAAAGGAATTTTTTGACCTTAATATATTTTCGCAAAAATTTAACTCAAAGCTTAAGGTTTAATAGCGTTTAAAAGGCAAAAGGGTCAATTTTTTACCCTAAAGTTTACATCCTCCAAATTTAACCCTAAGATTTTACAGAGTATACATAAAACCATAGCATTTGGAAAACGTTTAAATATAACCCCAAAATAATAGAGAAACTAATGACTATATGATACCATCAGTTCAGTTTTTCATATTATTTTATTGCATAGGTGAGTCCCATACGGCCATGTCAGATCTAACGTGGAAGTGTGAGATTTGCTTTTTTAAAATAAAAATTTAAAAGGACTTCTTGGGTGTTTTTAGGTTATCTATCATATTGATAAGTGTGAAATGGATCGTATTTTAGGGTATAGTTTGATATGTGTTTAGCTGTTTATTCAATTGTTTAGTATGTGTTTAGGATAAAATTGTGTTAGTTGTGATTTATTTGGGTTTTATGGGTTAGAACAATCCTTTGAGCTTAAATATGATGTTTTTAAGGTATCTTGATGTATTTGTTAGTGTTTCAGGGTCAACATCGAAGAACGAAGAAGTTTTGGAGATATTCAGGATGAAACAACTGCCCACGGCCATGATTGTGGTAGAAGGCTTAGATGTATGCCATGATCGTGGCCTGCGTCGGGCAGACATGCAACACTCCCAAACTTCGCATTTCGAGGGATTCCTAGTTCAACCCTAAACACAAAAGAACATAAATAGAACAAGTAGAACAGAAAGAGACAGGAGCTTTTGATAACGAAACCCTAAAAGAGAGAACTTTGAGAGATCGAGAAAGAGAAGAAGGAAGAGAGAAGAGGAAGACAACGCAGACTCGATGTGCTTCCTGGAATAAGAAGCTTTCCAAATTCGAGGCCTTCCATCATCCATTTGATTTCTATTCCTATGTATTTCAGTTTTATTTGATTGTAGAATTGGGATATGTAGTTTGATGATAGAATTGAATTGTTAATTGATGTTCTATACTTACCTTTGGCATATTATTTTTGATTTAATGAAATCTGATTGTTTTATTTGTTTATTAAATTAATTGTGGTTTAATTATGCACTTCATATCTTGAAAATAAATTAAGAGGGTGAATCGAGAAAAAATGATTAAATTGGGCTAATAAGAGTTAGATAATTTAATAGATTCAGAATTAAATCATGTTGGTAAATCTTATGTAGAGAGATCACGTATAGGTTTCCAATTGTTTATTAGAGAACTTAAGAACTGATTAGGTTTTGGATAGGTTGATAATTGAGAGATTACAACTTCCTATAATTTGATTAGGGTTTAT
>JAOSBP010000004.1:12124394-12137516 GCA_027563825.1 Erythroxylum mucronatum | reverse complement strand
CCGATGAGTAGTATGGTTGGTTGTGATATTATAGAAGTGTGTTTGCTTTTGCAGAAATTTTTAGGCTGTCAAAATACTGCCGTTATGCTGCCCGATTTTCGAGAAAAATCGGATTAAGATAAGAATATGATTAAGAGATTAGTTTTGTTAAGATGAGTTTTTAGTTAAAAAATGAAAATTTGGGACATGTATAAAATTATTTAGAGGAAATTTATGAATTGGGTTTGATTATGTATAATTCCCAAAAAGGGGAAATTGGAAATGGTTTCGTAATAAGAGGAAGGAATGAATAAGAGTGAAAAGAAAAAAATATATATCGGGATTTTTTTCGGATTAGTCTTAAGGTTTTCAACACGACTCGATAGTTTTTATCCGATACACATACCCGGATGTCGGAAATTCGTTCGATTCGATATATGATTTATCCATATTCCGATACCTTTGCTACGTTCTTTGTTTTCCGTTTTTATTTTTCGGTTGGGATCCGGTTCCCGGATCGGGTCCCAACAATCTTAGATGAGAAAGCATTGACATGTCATTTGGTGCAATAAATTTGAATGATAATGATGATGAAGCTCTTCTCAATGATGAGAATTTTGTACTAAATGATCATTAGGGTCAGTGTAGTTCTAGCGGGTATCCTTCTGTTGACGGTTGAATTTCATTCTAGGTTTTTGTTTTTCCTCTTCTTTTAGTTTTATTTGTATTTGATGTTTATGTTAAATTCTATATATGTAATGTAACTATAATGTTTTTGTTTCATGTTTAACTTCTACTTTATTGTTTCTTCGTCATCAACTTTTTTTGTAAATTATTTAAAGATATTTATTGTTCTTTTTATTGGATGTTTTGAATCTTCTGATGTAATATTATTTATTTATATGACGATGATTGTCTTTTTTATATTAATTATGGTTATTATTTATATGTAAAATATTTAAAAATTATTATTATTTCATATTAATTGTCATTATTATTTATTATTATGATTTTTGAAAACATAGTTGATGTAAACAGTAAACTAGTAAAGTATACAGTATAACTGTAAAATATACTAATGAATTATTTTGCAAATTTTAAAAATTTTAAGAATTATTTCATAAATTTAAAAAATTATCTGAAATAATATTCGATACTGACCAATACTAGTATAACACCGTACTAAAACTTAATCCAATATTAAATCCGGATATTCACAACTTTAATAAGCGCCTGACTTCCGACCTGGCTAAAACATTAAGATCTTAAATTACTTCAAACTCAAACTCAAATTCAAACTCAAACTCGAAGCCAATTGGTTCTCATAAATTGGCTTCCACAAGACTTCAACTAAGCCCAACATTGTTTTTCTGTATACTTTACACATATCCCTCTTTATATATTATGCGAAGCCTCAAAACCCTAGGCGTCGGACAGCAGACGAAAGGAAAGCAGCAGCAGGAGCAGCCATGGTGAGATCTGCATCCAGATAAATATGAATATTTCGACCAATTTTTGTCTGGATTGGGTTGGTTAATAAATTTGTTTGTATATTGCGTGTGTAATAGGCGGATGTTGAGACCGATGTCGCGGTGCCAGGACAACCGAAGAAGAGAACGTTCAAGAAGTTCAGTTTCAGAGGAGTGGATTTGGATGCTCTCTTGGACATGTCCACTGATGAGCTTGTTAAGCTCTTCCACGCTCGCGCTCGCAGAAGGCAATTTGATTTTATTCACTTCTTTCTCATCTGGGTTTCATCTTTATCTCCTTAACCTTCTTCCTGTTCAAACAGGTTCCAGCGTGGTTTGAAGAGGAAGCCCATGGCTCTAATCAAGAAGCTCCGCAAGGCGGTATGTATAATTTTCATTGTTTTTTTAAGGCCATTTCATGATTATCGATTGAAAATAACCTATGTGAAAAACGGGATCTTGATTTGTTGCAAATATCATCTCAAGTTTCTGTGGTCTTGTGATGTTTAGCTTCCTTAAATTTATGGTGTAAATGGATTGAAAATTTTTGAGATTGTTAAAATCATTATCTGTGTCATAATTTCTAGGTTTTGTCATGTTTACTTGGAAGATCTTATTAAGTTACTCTTGTGGTTCGCCTTGAATATTAGCTGGAGTTAAACAGTTTCTTCAAAAGATTAAGAATCAGAAGAACTGGCTGTGTTTGGTATTATAAGATGAGTTGACGCGATCAAATACGTATTGGTTTTGCCTTTGATTAATCCTATTACCTTTTCGTTTCTTCATATATGAAAATTAATGAAAACATGTTCCTGATATTCTTCTTCTACAGAAAAGGGAGGCTCCACCTGGTGAGAAACCTGAGCCAGTTAGGACTCATCTCCGAAACATGATCATAGTACCCGAAATGATTGGCAGTGTCATTGGTGTTTACAATGGGAGGACTTTTAATCAAGTTGAAATCAAGCCTGAAATGATTGGTCACTATTTGGCCGAATTCTCTATCTCCTACAAGCCCGTCAAGCACGGAAGACCTGGTGTTGGTGCTACCCATTCCTCCAGGTTTATTCCTCTCAAGTGAAAACATGGAATTTTCCCACTGTCCCCAACATGGGTGTGGTGATTTAATTGAATGTAGCTGTTTTGCTGGTTTTATGATATTAGTTCCTCCTTTTTAAGCCTTGTTTAAGACTGTTTTGGGACAACAAGATCAGTTTTGCGTGAACTTTTTATATCTATGTATAATATTTTATTATTGGGTCTTATATTTGATTACTTGAAGAAAGCATATACAGAAGGTTCGCAAATGGCTTGAAGTTGAATTTCTCATTTGAAAACTAGAAAGTTCGGAGGGTCCTTAAACAAAACTAATAATCGATTTCAGCTGAAGATGATGAAGCCCAAATGGACAAATTGCGCTGAAGTTTCTTTCAGATTAATCTTTTACACGTGTCATTAATTCATGTGCATGATCTTCGACCTAACGACCCAGCGGAAGCCCTTTTTTATCCAATTAGACGATGCTTCCTTAACACTCTAATTGATGGACTTGTAATTTGCTAATCGAAGTTTCCCATTCAGAAACTTGCAATGATTACTATTCGCGAGCATGCTGGAAATCTTGAGCTTTCAGTGTCTTATTGGTTGATGTAACTTTCCTCCGGAACCTGAATGTAGGAAAGGTGCAGCAAAATAGCTACCGTCAGTTCAGGCTATTGCATGTATATATAGTTTAACTAAAGACGGGGTAGGGCACATGATCACTTATGCGGTGATCCATGGATGCTGGCAGCCTATTAAACTTAGCAAAATTAGACCGTTGTTGTCGCACTTATTTTTTGTTGGTGACCTTATATTTTCTTTCTAAAACCTCCTTGAACCAGGTGGTTGTTCAGAGATCTTTTAAACGACTTTTGTGCTGCCTCGGGACAACGAGTCAGCCAAGCCAAATCAAGGTGTTTCTTTCCAACAATTGTGACTCCTGTGATGGCACGTAGCTTAAGCAAAACCCTAGGCTTTAAACAGACGAATGACCTCGGTCACTATTTAGGAGTTCCTCTTCTTCATGAATGAGTCAACAAACGGACTTATCAACACATCCTCGACAGAGTACAACATCACTTGTCAGGATGAACTGCAAACCTTCTGTCTCTGGCAGGCCGGACCACTTTGGTTCACTTAGTCATAGTTGCTTTCCCTAGTTATACTATACAGACGGTCCGGTTATTCCGCCGGCTTTGCAATGAGATTGAGAAATTGATGCGTCAATTTATTTGGAGCTCTTCCAATGGAACCAAAAGGATTCACCTAGTTAGCTGGGAGGATGTTTGTCAACCCAGAGTGATGGGCGGACTGAGCCTTAGGCGAATCCGTGCCACCAACGATGCCTTGCTAGCTAAGTTAGGCTGGACTCTGATTGTTAATCCAAATGCGTTACGGGTCAAGGTGCTATCAGCAAAGTACAAATTTGACGTCATCAATCCCTCCACCTCTTTTGAGGCCACCGGGGGTTCCATGATATGGCGGAGCACAAAGGCAACTTGACACCTAGTTACTCAGGAAATGCAATAGAGCGTCGGAGATGACGCCCGGACTTGGTTCTGGATTGACCCTTGGCTTATCGAAACAAGACCCCTTATTTCCCATGCCATATATTTCATTCCTGATACTATTCTCCATTCCAGCGTCCGGGACTTCGTGGAATTAGACAGTACTTGGAAATGGAATGATTTCCAATCTCACCTTCCGTAGTCGATTTGCCGATTAATAGCAGGGATTTTTCCCCCGAAACCCTACTTAGGTCAGGCTAAACTAATATGGGGACTTTCCGACTCTGGTTAGTTTACAATAGCTTCCACTTATGCCATTATCATGGAAACCGAAGTTAACTCGATTCATGAGGCCTAGAAGGTCATCCGGCAATGGAAAGACCCTGAACGCATTCGCTCTTTCCTCTGGCTTTTGACGAAGGACCGATTAATTACTAACCAGGAAAGAGTGCGATGGCATTTCACTACGGACGACGATTGTTCTCATTGTCAACAGGAGGAATCCTCGTTGCATGTAGTGCGCAACTGCGTAAAAGCTCGGCAAGTGTGGAACAGCTTCCTTCCTCATATTGTTTCACATGTCTTCTACACTATGTCAACCAGGGAGTGGCTCACTCACAACCTCCAATATCACCGCAATGTGTTGGCGCATGACTGGTCCATTTTATTTAGCATTATCTGTTGGTTTTTATAGCAATGGAGGAATATGTCCATCTTCAATGATCAGTTCTCTTAGCCATCCTCACCTATTTTTCATATTTTATCTTATGCAGATCTGCTCCACCATTCAGTAGTGTGGCACGGTAGAGCAACGTCCACCGGTCCTCGACCTCGAGTGGAACAACTCATCGAATGGAACAAACCTCTCATGAGTTGACTCAAATTAAACACTGATGGTGCGTGCAAACAGGTCTCGTCCGTAGCTACCGCAGGTGGTCTTCTCTGGGATAACGAAGGCAACTGGTGGGGAGGATTTACTCAAAATCTTGGATGGTGCACTCCAATCACCGCGAAACTCTGGGGAGTCTATACAGGGTTGACCCTCGTGTGGCATTTGGGATACTAACGGATCGAGCTTGAAGTGGATTCCACAGCAGTGATCGATATCCTATCTTCCCCGGATCACCGAGTCAGATCTCTCAACTCTATAGTTTGAGGCATTAATGAAATGTTGAATAGGAACTGGACTGTTGTTCATCGACACATCTACTAAGAGAGCAATAAATGCGTCGACTGGCTTACTAATTATGCGGGTCATTTTAATGTTGAAGTCACTTATTTTAACACAACATCTATCGGGTGCCAAGTAATCCTTTTAGAAGATTTGTCATAAACCTATTTTTTCCTACTTGTCGTGTAATTTTGATTTAGTTTTTATATATATATGCTATTACGCGTTACGCACGCAAGGCACGCCTGGACCCATGTGATATTTCAAATTGCCCTCCCAGCACACCCTTTACTCACTGTTTACTATTCCTTTTTCAACCCTACTAACTTCAACCATGTTGTATAATAACCATAGGCAATTATTTTCTCTACCCTTCCCTCAATGTGATTTAAACCTCTGCTCGTGGTTTTTAACCCCCGCTTAGCGCCAGTGGTGAGGGATACAGCTCTTACTTTGTTAAAATCTCATGGACCCATTGATTCTACTTTTGTCAATAATTAAAAAACTCAATTAGTAGGCTAGTTTAATTTAAAATTTTTTAAATCATCTAATTTTTTTGGTTCAGTTTTAATTTTTCAGTTATACTTATTTTAACAATTTTTTTTGTTAAAAATTAATTATTTAATTAATTAATTGATTCATTTTAATAAATTAATAAAATCTTATAAATTAAAATAAATCAATTATTTTTTATTTAATGATCTATTTTTAATTAAATTTTAAATTATTCAATAGATAATGAAAATCGTTTTAAATTATGTTTCAAAATTTTTAATTCATTTAATTTTTAACCAATTTTATAACGTTCCGATTTTTAAAAAATTGGCTTTTGTTTTTTATGTTTATAGTTGTTATTTTATATCTTTACGTTCCGTTTTTATTTCAAATAAAAAAATTGATTGATTGTTAATGTTGATATTTTTATTACATAATACTAGTTACATATTACATAAAAATTTAAAGATAAATTATTTTTAAGAGATTAAATTTATTTTAATTTAATATATTATAATATTTATTAATAAATTAATCAATAAAAATTATTTTTATTAGAGTAAATAATTTATAAATTAATTTTATTTTAAATATGTTTTAATTATTAAATCAAAACTTCATTTAAAATTTATATAATTATATTTATTAATAATTATTACATTAAGTTTATTCAATTTAATTACAAAAAGTAAATAAAACAAAATTTAAAAGAAATTAAATATATATTGTTCACTTTTATGATTTTCATAAAATTTAAAAACCGAAAAAAACTAAAATTACAAATTACAAACAAATTTTTACTTAATTAAAAATATAAAATATAAATGAATTTTATATATACGATCCTTTGCCTGTCAGTTAAATGCACTCAAGAGAATGCCTTAATCCAAGATGGCAAAAGCAACAAATCTAACCAACAGTCTCCTGTCGGCGTAAGAAAGACCGTCTCCTCCACTATATATACACCCAAACCACTCAAGTTCGTCAAAATCTTTACGAGACGCTAAAATAGTATCGGTACGCTCTCCACAATGGCTGTGGACGCACTTAATCTCCGGAAGGACTCTCTCACGTTATCCCTCGCCGAGCCTCCGCCCTCAACGGAGGCTCAAACCGGGGCCCGGTTTAGAGGAGTGCGGAGGAGACCGTGGGGGCGCTTCGCCGCAGAGATCCGTGATCCTTGGAAAAAGACACGGCGGTGGCTCGGCACCTTCGACACAGCGGAGGAGGCCGCTCTTGCCTACGACGAGGCTGCACGCTTCTTCCGCGGGCCCAAAGCAAAGACCAACTTTTTGCACATCCCCTTACTTCCTTCTCTTCCTCTGGCGCCGCCATCTGCGGCACTGACTGGAGGAGGTTTAAGCTTGTGGAATTCATCGGTGTCTCAGGTGGCTGTAGTGGGTTCGCCAGACGGGTTATCGGAGTACAAAAGGTGCAAGCTTGAAGGGAATGTGGATATGGGTCTAAGTGTAAAGGAAGAGAAGGAAGTGATGGAGGAGGAGAAAAAGGCGCTCCCGTTTGATCTGAACCTCCCGGCGTCACTCTTTTGAGCGGTGGGCGAAAGTTATGAAGTGGCCGTGTTTAGTTTACATTTTTGCCCCTGATGGCCAAAATCCATTTAGGATTATATTTCTACGCATGTACAGTTATGATGGCTAGAAAGAGAGAGAGGAAGTGTTTTTACAGTAATGGGATCTTTAGCAGTCAATGTAGGGGTTTTTTGTTTATAGTTTAACCTCAGACTCATTTAGCTTCTTCTTTTATTCGTCTTGCATGGATTTCAATCATTTAGTTTCACCATTAGTAGTAGATTTTGGCGATAGTTACTCAGACTGCAAATTAAATGCTTTCGATATCCAATTTCTGATATGGGTTAAGAAAATTGTCAGGAATCCAAGTCATCTTAGGGGAAATGAGTGGAGTTTGTATGATATGAGTTTACTTTCCTACGATCAAAGCTGACAAAGGCTCATGATTACTAGGACAGGAGCGGGGAGCGGGGGCGGTGGTCCTCAGTACCTCATGACTCGGGTTATAGAGTAGGGGGTTAAAAGTTGCCGTTTTTGTTCAATTTAAGACGACAGGCGGTGGTGCAGCGCCCACCAACCGACCAGTAAAAAACTAAAAAGACTCTTGCACTAAGCTACCCTATCCTCACTTTTTCTTTATTGACTGTACAATTCCTACTAACACTTCCACCCCGGAAGGGAAGCAGCCACTGATGGCTAGCCCTTTCCTCTCTTTTCCACAGCTTTATTGACTCCATAGTGCACACCATGACCTTGTCTGTACAAAGGTTTTCTCCACTTTCTCACGCTACCCAATTTGGCTTTGGTTAACCTTTATCTTCCTAGACTATGGAATACCAACAAATGTGTGTTGAAATTTTGACGGTCCAAGGTTTCTCTTGTCTATTTAATGCTGCCATTCCGCGCTTCATTCTTTTCTTTGTTTAGTTTAACTCTATTCCGCAGAAACAAGATAGCTGTGTTGGCATGAGTCCCTTTCTTCAGTTGATTAAGAGCTTTTTCAAACATAGGCTAGGAGAGAAGTCATGGCCCATTTTTTATTAGGCTGAATAAAAAAGTCCAAACACAAACCAATAGGAAAAGAAGCCGACTTGAAAGAATAGAATAGACAGTCAAAACTAGAAAGGTACAGTTGAAGAAATTTCAGTTGGAACTTGAAGATGCTGTTCCATGTTTTGGTAACATTAACGTTCTGCACACCAAGAGAGATTGAGAAATCAGACTTATGAATTGACTCGATTCTTTTAATCAGAAATCTAGGTGGTGAATTCAGCTCAGGCCATCATTTAGCCGCCCAGGTCCACCTCCAGTTCCTTGATTTATAATTTCCCAATAGAAAGGTTTTAAAAATCGGACTGGACTGTTTGGTCCAACCGAAAAAAGTTTGAACCGGTTAGTGATCCGGTTCGATTTCACCTAATAGCCTCTTTATATAAAAACCGTCTGGTTCAACATTTTTTTGGTCGGACCAAACGGTTCGATCCGGTCCGGTCTAATTTTTTAAACCTTGCAAAATCTCCTTCTTTTCTTACATCAAAACTTTCACATTTATAGAATTGTTGTGAAGAACATGTTCACTTAATTAATAAGCCAAATTCATAAAAAAATTATTAATTTATAATATTTATTTCCTTTTAGATGCTTTGTATTCTTAAATAAGGGAGGAAGAGGATAACTGTACTATGATCACACTGAAAACCAAATGATGCCATCACTTATTACAATATAAGTATCTACAAGCATAATATAATTTTCTTACATTATTATCATAATTTTGCTAGAAACATCGTATAAATCGTATTGCCACCTACGAAATGCTATAGTCAAATACTTCTTTTCAATATCCCCTTTTTTTTGAGTTAAAAATTATTATCTCTCTTACTTCCGGTTACACGCAACACCTCCATCAATACTCATTTTGAAGTACATTGATGAAACTTACAAACATAAGCATATTAAACTTCGAATTATTATCTAAATTATAGTTTCACAAAATATTCGTTACTCATAAATAAATATGAAAGAAATATACATACCTGGTTAGTTATACATGTATTAATGTCAAACTCTAGATCTTGGTTAATATTTCTTCTATAGACAAAAGGTGCAAATTTAACTAATATTTCATAAAATTGCAAATTAATTTATAATATTTTGAGATATTTAAATGAATTCTAACATTTGCAAACTGTTCAAATTTGACCGCAAAAATTTAAATAGAGTAAAGCCCTGTCAAGACAATTTATGAAGAAAATACATTTGTCATAACAAATGAATTAAGAACATCTACTAATGGTCAGTTCATATCTTATTTTGATCATATTTAAGTTAAAATTACAGTGTATTACAAGTTTACATTTGAGAATAATTTCATACATTAATAATTTATAATTTATTTTAATGCAGTAGAAGAAGTTGATGCAAATACTTTTGATGAAAGTGTAGTTTACGAATCTTTAAATAGCGTTGAAGAATTTGGAGCTTTTGACGATGATGAGACACAACATGCTTCAGAAATACAATTTTGATTTTTATTGTTATTTTAATATTTATATTAGACTCGTATTTATTTATTATTAATTAATTATATAATAATAGATATTGATGTATTTTTATTTCAATAAAATATTTTATTTTTACTTATTCTTATAAGTTTTACTTCTTATTTATTATGTACTGATTTTATAGCGGTTCATTATCGGATGAACCTCTAAACCTTAAACTTTTTATTCGAGCGGTTCGATGTCCAGTCTAATTTTTAAAACATTGGGTGATATAGATCCGTTTAGATAGGTGTTTTCACACAATACCCTTTTGTGAAAAAAAAAAAGAGAATAAGCAATTGCATGTCCCAAACTTGGTGATTATCATGCCAAGTGCTGTACAGAATTGGTGAAGTGTTCTTCTACCAACGCCTTCATTTATTTAACCTCCTACTTTTAACAGGTTGACGGTGATACATTTTGGTTTTCAGCTGTCAAAATAATGACATTAATCAACTGGGACCCAAAGGGGAAAAGGATGATCCATGTAGACGATGTTAAATAAACGAATCACCTTGCTTTCCCTGAGCAACGAATTGATGCTAGCACTATATATTAAGTCTAACAAACACCCTAAATCCAGTTTAACAATTGAGTGGCAGAAATTTCACTTGACAATCTTTTCATACTAACAATCAATTTGATGGAATTATTTTTGCTATATAAGATCATGCACGAGAGCTTTTTTATTATCTCTAAATTACCACGTAAACACAAACAAACTATATGTACATATACCGGAACAAGATCTTTTGTCCAGTTTTATGGTATCTTATTGTGTCCAGTAAATCTCAGTCATTCATTTATGCGAGTCCCGCGTGAGCTTTACATAAATAAACATAAAACTCGCTTAAATAAATGACTGAGATTTACTGGACATAATAAAACATCATAAAAACTGGACAAAAAATCTAAAGTCACATATACCGGAGCTTCTATTTTTACGAAGACGTTTACTAGCAGTTTCGTATCAGTTATTAGTACGAGCTTTTCTATAGGGTCAATGCGAGTTTAGGCCTAGCTAGGATATAGTACTTGGAACAAGCTTACTATAGGCCCAGTAATTCCAAGTGAATTGCTACCAACATTTAATACAGCTGGAACTGCAAGGTCATCTTCACTTACCGATAACACCAAAGATAAATAAGAGTAAAGTTGGTAACTGCTTCTCTGCCGCTAGTGCATGGCAGGTGACCTCTCAACTACTAGAGGAAAACAGTAGCCACGAAATCCACCCCCGACACTGAAAGGAGTGTAGAGGCAAAGGCCCTAAAACTAAGAGCGCCTCTTAACTCGAAAGTCAATAATATATATGCTCGCACTATAAGAATTTCCTAGCTCCTTGTTTGCAGGTAGCAGCTGCAAAGTCTTTCTCCAAAAGACAGAATACGCATTACAAGAAAAACATTCTGATACAAAGCGACAGAGAAATACAAAATTTATTTAAGAACCAAATTCGTGATTATTGACGGGAGACCTCATGAAGAGGTACAATACGAACACAACGCTCCTTCAACTTACGGCAAGAGCTAGATATTTTCTGCGTAAAAAATTGTCAGATATCGAACTATAGAAAACCGTATGAAATTAGATGTGTAACCCTTTTGATTAAGATATTGTGATTATATAAATCTGATGTGACAAATAGCTAAATCTCGATCCATAAAGTTGTCTAGAGGTGCACTGCAACAACTTGTTTTGATGAGGTTGCATTGAACTCTTTCGATTCCCAGCAAGAGCATACGCATCCATGGCTTAGGCTGGAATTGAAAGTTCAAATGAGTGTCGGAGACACCTATTATTGTTCGCAGAATTCATCTGCCCCCAAAGATCATGGTAAAGTAGATTTTTGCAGCTTCAAATTCTTATAGAACTTCTCGATGAACTCCTCAGCTGCTTTGTCCACTTGTCCATTATTTTCCTCGTCCTTTAACGGAAAAGGCGAGTCTGTGATCCTCAGTTGTCTGACCATAGGGCTTTTTCCGAATCCAGGAAGGATCAGCGGCGATGCCTCCACCACCACCTCCTTATTCAACATCTCCAGCATCTTCTGCACCGCAGCGACGGTGGGGACGTCGTTGTTTTTGTAAGACTTTGGAAAGCGATGGTGGAGGGGATGTTTGCGTTTGTGGTGTGTATGAATAGAGTAAAATGCAGGGCTGTTGCTGCAACTGAACTCGTATTCTCTAGGTGAAACAAAGGACAGAGCGTCGTCAGAACGGCAACTGAAAGAGGAGGAGTGATGGTTGTGGAAAGTGATGAGGTTGCCGATGGCTTTTTCGACGAGCTTGTTGCCTCGTTTGAGCAACATATGGAGATCAACCAGTAGTCTGCTCTTTGATATGCCCTTTCGTATGATGAACATTACTGCACGTACTATGTGCCATAGTTTCTTGGCCACCTCTTGGCTACTAGCTTCCATCTCCATGTCTAATATTGTGTGACAATTTTTTTCTTTTCAAAATTTATACATAGAGAAACAGAGAGAGAGAGAGAGAGAGAGAGAGAGAGAGAGAGGGCAATCAGAGAGAATGAATATTTGGTTTGCATGTGAGGGAGGGGAGTTATGTATTTAAAGGGCAAGGAAATTGCAGTATAATAAGAATAAAGATCAAACTTTTAAAACTTATACAATATGATTGCAATATGGGCAACAAAAATGGCCACTTTAGAGCAACAGAGAACTTCACGCGCCGCAATTCGCTAGGCAAATAGGGTTGTGACATTTCGGAAATAGTGGCCGGAATTCGCTTTATCTTGATATTTTTGTACTATAAGCTTCTATTGTGAGATTACTAGAAGGTCCCTATACGAAATAGTAATACAGTTGGCCTCAGTGATTAGAGATATTTAGGGTCATCTCTTAATGCCCAAATTGGCCTTTGTCCTATACGCTTAATGTCCGTAATACATTGGGAACTTATTGAATAAATGGTCCCCGGACCCCTATTTATTTTGCGAGAGTGTTTTAAATGGTCTCTATTGTAGCTAGGCCAATGGTCTCTATTGTAGCTAGGCCAATAGGCTATGGTTTGAAGTTGAAGAGGTTGACCATAAAGAATTCATAATAATTGACAGTACAATAATACAATAAATTAGCTTATCAAAAAAAATACAATAAATTAAGTTCAAATAAAGTTTCTTAATTCAAGTTTCTTTATCAAAATTGTACAGCTTTTCTGTTAATCTATTTTGGGGGACAACAATTAATTACATTTTAACAGTCTTAATAATTTATCGGTTAAGTTAATCGTATTTAATTTAGATAAAAATAATAAAATATTGTTAAGTCAATTAAAATGCATATTTGTTGGACTTAATATTTATTGATTTGCAAAATTGGTATTCATAAATTAATGGAATTATTTGTTAAATATTCACAGGTGC
>JAOSBP010000004.1:12113300-12124294 GCA_027563825.1 Erythroxylum mucronatum | reverse complement strand
TATTTTTACTTATTCTTATAAGTTTTACTTCTTATTTATTATATACCGGTTTTATAGCGGTTCACTACCGGTTGAACTTCTAAACCTTAAACCTTTCCTTCGACCGATTCGATGTCCGGTCCAGTTTTTAAAATATTGCCCAAACAGAGATATGCAGCTGGTCAATGGTCCCAAGTTGCTTACATTCCAAAGTTGAAAAGCATGGTGCAGCTAAGAATAGCTTAATAATTACGGGAAAAAAAGCATGGTGTAACTTCATTCAACATGGTCGAGGATTATAACTAGACCGAATTTTTTCTGTATTGGGTAATAATGAGAGAAGTATCAATTATGGTGCCTGACCAACATAAATTAATTCCCGATCTTTGACTGTTGTAGTACATTGGTTTGTTAAGAATTATAAGAACTCAGGCCAGAGGGAATGTTTCTTCAGATTTGGAATTTGGTCCCAGGACAATAAGTATGGCAAAGAAGCAAAGTCATATAGTTATAATATTAAAAGCGTGGTAAGCCATGCTGGCCCCTTATCAATCACATGCCTTGGTTCTGGGTAGTTGCAATGAGTAATTCCCTCCTAGTAAGAATAACGCAGTGATTGGCCACGGGATCAGATCTCTCAACTCTATTTCTTGTTCGATTGATATGACTCGGGAAGATATAGAGAGCAAATCCTGAAAATGCTTGTCTATGGAGTTCAACTAAGTTGTTGAAATTAGTAGCTGCACGCATCTATTTTGTACTATTATTCTGGCACACATAGCATAGGGTAGGATAGATATAGGTCTCTGTGAAATGTGACGAGAGCCATACATATAACACAGTAATAATTGTGGGGATAGACGGCAAATTCATTTCCAACGCAACGGGTCGTTGGAATGCAATCATGCACGCCAGATCAAGACAAGCAAAGGACATTGCATCCGTGCCTAGAGACCCCGCAGCTCTCAACTAATCAACTACTAACTTCCCCAAACCAATCGATCACTGCACACTTTTTAAGTCATTTCAACATCCTCTGTAAGGAGCAGAACAAAAGAAGCATTTAATTGCACCAAGATATCAGAGTTTTGACACCCCAATTTGCTATGGGATATTACCACGGCCTTGCAAAAGTCAACTCCCTAGTCATATAAAACTTTGCCAAGTTACTGATTATCATGTGTTTGCACTTGCAGATTGTGTTTGTATCTTCGGGTGGTTGTGTTCACCTTCGTAAGTAACAATAAGCATCGATGGGTCCTCCAAGCTCCTCTCCACGTGCTTCCTTGCAGGACAACCTCTAATGCTGCTGCACTTGTAATATCCCCTGCAGAAATTGGGATTAAGTTCCTTTAAGGTTGCGATCAGCAAACAACCCAAACCCCAAAACTAAAAGCAGGAATTACTTTTACACTGGTAAAGACCCATATAGATAAGGGCAAGTACTTTCACTTGAGGTCGACCATCATAATGAACCATGCAAAACATAGAACACTCCATCCTAAATAGATCATATAAATAAACAAGTATCCACAGCCTTGGTGATGGAAACATTTCAATATGTAAGGGTAGTGTTAGTACTACTCCATGAATGGGGCTACTGGTAAAAGCCAAATGACACTCCAATTTAATCATTTTCTGCACCTCAAAAACACCCGGCCTTAGTCTTAATATAAGGAAGGCAAATTAGTCCAAGGGTGTTTTGATACTAACAAACTTTTAACTAAACCTACCTCGGATGAGGAGAACCCTTAATCGGCTTCTGTCCATATTTCCTCCAAGAATAATCATCAGGCGGAATATCGGCTAGTTTGTTGCTGATGGCAGGTACCTTGATTGACCTCTTCACCCGGTGTTTCCTACAAATAGAGCAGAACAGAATTCAAACCAAAAATTTAAAGAGAAGGGCTCAATATGGCAGTGAACAATTTGAACATGGACAAATCAAATCTAACCTCTTCTTTGAGCAATGGCATCTGCCGCTCCTTCCACATTTCACACTCCCGTCTTCTCCTCTAAAGCACCTTCTTTTATGTTGTTGAGAACTTTGATCCGAGATTCGTGGGCCTCCAGTGAGATGGAATGCACTTCCATCCATATTAGCCACGCTACCATCTATACTCAAGGACGATATAAAAGATCTGGTGGATGACTTCGTCGGGGTGCAGCTAGAGCTATCAAAATTCAGGGTAATCCCGCTATTGCTATTGGTCCTTCTCAACATCATCTCAGCTTGCTGCTGTTCTAGCTGTAACCTTTGTTGAAGCTGTTGTCGCTGATTAAGGAAGTGGTAAGGATTAGGTTGTGTTTGCTGGGCTAACTGGAGATGATTCATTCCATTTGAGCTCAACTCCAAAGATGGGGCTCCCAAACACAGGGAAGTCTTAGAGTTTGAACCACTTTCTTGAATGGAGCGGTTCTTTAGATGACCAGTAGACTGAAGGAACTGAATAATATCCTTGGATGATCCGTCTGTCGCACGGTGTGGGTTATCCAAGAGAATACTCTGGGATACAGGGCGAGACAAATTATTGAGTTTCCTAACTCTTGCATGACCTAAACCGGTATTTAGAAGAGAACAAACTCTCTTGAACCTAAACACAGCCTCTCTAGTCTCCACCAGAATATTTGTATCATGGACGTGCTCTCGGGGCGGTGATAACAAACTTATAACTCTGTGGCAGCTGTCCACAGCTGCCTTGTTAGCTTCCTCAACTTCCTCCATACTAAAGACCGCACCTTCCCGCAAAAATCTTCAGTCACCCACACCAAAACAGACCATAGAAACTCCAAATATCTTAAGAACCCTGTTCAACCATACATCTTCATAACAAACCAGGAACACCGATATGCTCTTTTACAACTAAAGCAAAAACCAACATAGAAGTTTCTAATCAAACTCAGAGACGCTAAACTCATCAAAGACTCAATTTTCCAAAGCAAAACATGTCCAGGAGGGTCAGATTCCACAGAGTGCCACTGAAATTTGATAAGAGAAGGAAGCAAAAAGCTCCACATGAGGACCCAAAAGACTGAACCTACATGTCGACATAAAAAGAGCAAAAGAGAGTAGAAAAAGGATCTAAGGAACAGACCTTGGTAGGATTTGTGGAAGTTTGAAAACTTAGAAGCTTGCTCCATGGCACTGAGATTCAAAGGTGTGAAAGGGGAAGACCTCGTTTTAACTTTGCTTTTGAATTCTCATTCAACTCATAAGGACACAAAGCTCTCATCTTTTTTTCTTTTCTTTGATACAAAGACGAGAAAGAGAGAGCTGTAAAAGAATTTGAAATCACTAGTTCTTACAGGGAGGGGACGGAGGGATGAAGCTGAAACTGCCGTCTCTGTCACAGAGCTCAGGTTGTGGGTCCCGCCCGAAGACTTGGTTATTCCTTTTCCTTGCTGCCCAATTCCACCCTGTTTTTGTTTTTTTAGATTCAAATGATTCTGAGGCCATTACTTTCGCAAACAAACTTGCTTTAGTAATAAACTCAAAGAGTATACGAGCGTGGCTGTGTGATCAAAGCTTTACAAAATAAAGAAAAGGGGCTCTTATTCTAACAAATAAAACCTAACACCTGCAAGTTATACAAATGACTTGTTTGTCTTTTCTTTTGTGAAGTTATACAAGTAGAAGTTCCTACTTTTTCAGCCTTGAGGCTTTAGGTATTTACTAATTCAGTAGTTCCTACAAATCCTGTGCTTTCTTGTTTGTCTCTCTTTAAGTAGAGCTGGTCTGCTTATACAAGTCTCCTGCCTGCTCTTCGCCAATAATAACATCAGCCTGTGACTTTGTATATATTAGAAAAAAGAGTTACGGACATCGAATCGAGTGTCTTTTGCCGGTTCAAAGTTTAGAGTTTGATTACAAGTTGAAGTGTCTCATTTGTTGCATGTTTTTGTTACATATGTATGCCTGTAACTCAATTATTCTTTTTCTATTCTGGTATTTGGATTACGAAACTAACAGAAGAAAATGGATGCCCAACAAAGCCAAAATTGGAGTCAAGAAATAGCCTGCGATTTTAAATGTAAGACATTACCCTGTAAATGTTTCTTCATGTAAAAGGGTTAAATTTTCTTGGAATCTTTACTTTAAATGGAATATATGACTCACTGTTATAACTGTTAGGAGCATCTTCATAAAACTATCTTCTTTAGGTTGTTAGGAGATAAAAAAGAAAGCTCTTTAAAGATGGAGAACTATAATTTATTAATGATAGGTGTAGATTATATTATATTTTTATAGATATTCAAGTGTGTTTTCAAATATTTATTAGATAATTATCATGTATATAGGCTTAGAAGTATGTTATTGTTAGTTCTTGTATGCGTTCTAAGTGTTTGATTAATTTAGAGCAAAAATTTGATTTTAATCTTATATTTCAAGAGGTGATTGATGTGTTTGTGGAAGCTGATAACGATTGTAACAACAAATGTCACAATCGTGACAGGCGTGACAAACAACAAAACCAATAAATTTTAGCTTTTCCATCTCGCGAGTTTTTTTTGATCCGTTGATGTTCAAGGCTATTTTTTGAACCAAATCAAGTGGGAAAATCTTGGGAAGAACCCTAGAAACTTCAAAAACTATATAAGAACATGAAAAAAAAACAAACAAAAAAAATATAGCAGCCACTACATCAAAGAAGATCAAGAGGAGACATCAAGAAGAGCTTCAAAGAAATTTTAGATTTCCAGCTCAAGATATAAACTAGTTTTTCTTTCTTTTCCCTTTATTTCTTTCATCGTCTTGAATGTTTATTTGTATTTCTAAGATGTTTAACATGATTATGGGTTTCTAGAACCATATTAGGGATTGTTCTTGAATTATTTTATGAAATTTATTCTTGTTGAATTCAATACATTGATGAACATTTGTGATAATTGTAGTTATCCTTGGTAATAAATTGGGAGAGTGAATCAAGTTACATGGTACGCAACGAGAGTTGGTAGCTTAATAAACCCATAATTATCAGATTAATTGGCAATTGAAGAAAGATCTTAATTATGAAATTAATTATTTATAGGATTGCTTTATATCTAATTGAACAAGTTAGGAGTAGTTTTGGGAATTGAGGGATTACAAATCTATGAATATAGAATTCAATTAGAGTTACTTGATTAGATCTTGAGAGAGAGTAATCAAAACTTTAAAAAATCTGGGATCAAATGTAAATTGAATCAACAAGATAAGGATATAATAGTTCTTAAGTCTTCAACTTTGATAAACCTAAATATCATTAGCAGCTCAACTATTTTATTGTTTACTTGTCTTGTTTTATTATTTGTTTAAATTTCAATTGTTTATTTTAATTCAAATCAGTTATAGCACCTTAGAAATAGTTCTTATTCAAGTTGTTTAGGCATCTATAGTCTTTGTGGGAACGATAACTTTAATACTACAAGATACGATCCGTATACTTGTGAATATTAAGAGTTTTATTATATATAAAACTTGCTTAACAAGTTTTTAGCCCCATTGTCAGGGACTTTTAGCATCTTGTATGATTTGAATTCTTTTTATTTAAGAATTTAATATTTTTCTTGTGTGAGTACAGGTGCCTAAACAAAAATATAAAAAAATAAAAATAAAAATATTTTGCAAAGGAAGTTGAAGATACAACTTTAGACATCCAAAAGCATGATGAGAAATTCAAAGAGCTAAACACCAAGAAGTGATGGAAAGAAAGATGGTGGAGTAATTAAATCACAGAGAGCAGTAGAGGACCCTTATGATCTTTATGAGGCTAGGGTTCAATGCCAATTATTAAGGAATTACATGACCACCAGTGTAAACGGCACACAGTCTGTTAGAAGAGATGACGAATAATAATAGTCTTTGGACATTGAAAAGAAGTAGACAATAGTTAACCATCTTGGATCCAAAAGGAATGATTGTTGTAGATTCAATGACAACATTGCAGGCTGAAATAGATAAACTCACCAAGCAATTAAACAGCCTGATAGCCACATCTTCTCTCCATTCAAAGCAATTCAGCATAGATGCGAGTTGTATAGATAAGAGAGCCATATCACAAGTGAATGCTTCCTAGTGGAAAACAACAATGTATAGTAATTCCACTTCAATGGAGCACAATGTGGTCAGGGAGGTAATAATACTTACTTGACAAGATAATGGACAAGCTCACGCGTATGGAAGAGGCCTAAAAGAGGATGGAAGGGCAATTCGATCAAGTAGTGAAGGCTCATGCCTCTTCTATTTATAATCTAGAGGTTCAACTTGGTCAGCTTACCAATATATTAGCTATAAGAAGTGTGGGAAACCTTTCGACCAATGCAGAAGTAAAACCTAGAGAGTAATTTAAGGCTATCACATTTAGGAGTGGGGAAGAGCTAAAAGAACCAGAAGAAAAACAAGTTAAAACCCATCTTGTAGAATATCAAGAGAAGCAGAAGAAATATGAAGAAAAGAATAAGGACCCTCCCTATATTCCTCCTTCGCCTTACCCACTGAAAATATCATTCCCACAAAGACTTTAGAAGAACAGATTGGATACACAATTTGCAACGTTCATGAAAAAGCTTAAGAAATTGCAAATTACCTTGCCGTTTGTGAAAGCTTTGGACAACATACCTAAATATGCTAAACTTCTCAAAGATATCTTATCAAACAAGTGGACTTGGGATGACAATCAAATGGTCTCTATGACAAAATGTTACAGCTTTATAATTACCAACCATATGCCCTCACAATTGACAGATCCAGGGAGTTTTACCATACCCTGTGTAGTTGGTAATTTATAATTTTCTTAATGCTTATATAACTTAGGTGTAAGTATTAATCTTATGCCTTTGTCAATTTTCAGGAACTTAAAGCTAAGTGATGTGAAGCCAACCTCTATGCTTATTCAGTTGGCGGATCAATCGATAAAGAAACCACTTGGCGTGGTGGAGGATGTGGCTGTAAAAGTGGATAAGTTTATCATTCCTATAGATTTTGTCATGCTAGAATTTGAAGAGGGTTGAAACTGTTTACTAATTCTTGGTAAACCCTTTTAAAGCACTAGAAGAGCTTTAGTAGATATCCATGAAGGGAACCTTATCATTCAAATTGGTGATGAAGAAGTAGAATTCAATATGAATAAGGTATTAAAGAATCCAAAAGAGGATGACTAGTTCATGAGAATTGATGTAGTTAAATCCTCATAGGATGAAGAAGAGGAAGAGTAACAGATGGTAGAGGACATAAAGCTTGGAGAATATAAGGAAGTCTCTATTCTAGAAGTGGAAGAAGAATAGGGAATGAGGGTTGTTGCAAAAGAAGAAGAGCAATTCACTTACTTACAGGATGAATTGCTGGATACAATAGACGAGTCAGAGAGTTTCATCATTTCCTTTTTTTTTTGACAATTTGTTACTAAAAAGGACATTATTAAACTTACTTGATTTTCTTAATTTGATAAATTATGTGCTTTTTTTTAATTATCTTACAATATATAGCTTATTTACAGGCTATTAAACAACCAAGTGGAGAAACAAGTGGCAACAAACCACTTATTATAGACCTAATTTGAGACAGCAAAGGATGTCAAGCTAATGACGTTAAACAAGCATTATTTGGGAGGCAATCAAAAAATTAAGATAAGTTTTTATTTTCATTTTCATTTTATTTAGTTGATATTTTGTTTTTTTTATATTTTTAGGTTTATTTTTTAGGGAGTGAATTTCTAAAATTTTATGGCACAGAGTGTCTCCAAATTTCATCGCCTACACCATCATCGTTGGAACACCATAAGTATTCTTGCCCAATTTTTTTCTTTGTTCTTATTTATTTTTTATTTGTATTATTTGCTTTCCACAATGAGGACAGTGTGTTATTTAAGTGTGGGGACGTATATGTGACTGCATATGAATTGTGTGTAAATTTTGTGTTTATATCAATTGCGTGTGAATTTTGCACTTGTATTATGTTCTTTTTTTTATTAAGTTGGCATTGTGATGTGCGCATTTTGTGAATTTATCAATGGAGAGAATTGAATGGAATTAGTTTAGCTTTGAACATAATCATTTAAATTGTAAAGATATAGTAACTTGTGAATTTTGTGTTTTAAGTGTCTTAGGGATGAATATGTATGTTAATTAGGATATGACACATATTCTTCACTTTAAGAAATTTGTTTGTACACATTTATGATTATAAGTCAATTGAATTAGTTAGTATCATTAGCATCCTTTCATGAGAGTTATTGACTAAGAATAAATAAAGCAGGCTAAGAAATTAAGTAAAAAATGTATTAAATAAAATAACTATTTTGCTAACCTTTTTTAAGAAAATTGGGTTAAGAATAAAGTTGGTAGCTAGTTGAGAGATGTGATATAGCTGAGTAACAGGAGGCATTCACGGTAAAATATTTATCTTCACGCCAAAAGGCTAGAATGACACTCCAATCAAGCTAAATAAAAAATCCGACCTAGTTGACTAACCAGGGGACATTTATACCAAAGTAATTGCCTCGCATCAAAAGGATATGTTATAGTTAAAGAAATCTAAAAAATGGTATTATAATAAATTAAACCTATCAATCTTTTAACAATAGCAAGAATTTCCATGAAAGGTTACTTAGTGATAGTTTTCCTTTTTAATAGAATAATAATAATAAATACATGCTTACAAGTGTCATAGGTGTATAAATAGGGTGTTAATATTTTGATTGATATGTATATTCAAATCAAAGCACTTAAACATGAAAGGAATAAGTTAGTATATTGACACATTTTGAGTGATTGTTGTTTGAGGTTAAGTTAATTTCATAAAATTTGATGCCATTATACCATTATTGTATTTGTATGATTGTGTGTTTATGTATTTATGGGTTTTTTTTTATGTTTTTACTTTTTAGTTTTTCTTGAGGACAATCAAAGGTTTAAGTGTGAGGATATTGATAAGTGTAAATTATATTATTTTTTATAGATTTTTAAGTGTGTTTTAAGTATTTATTAGATGATTATCACGTGTATATGCTTATAAATGTGTTATTGTTAATGTTTGAATGTGTTTCAAGTGTTTGAATAGTTTAGAGCAAGAATTTAATCTTAATTTTATGTTTTAAAAGGTGTTTGATGTGTTTGTGAGTGTATGAAAACAGGAATGTGAAGAAAAGAGAAGATCTTGGTGTATGGAGGCTAGTCACGATTGTGACAGGCGTGACAAACAATAATTCCAACAAATTTCAACTTTTCTAGTTCATGAGTTTTTTTTTTGTCCTTTTAACATTTCATAACTAGTTTTGGAACCAAATTAAGTAGGAAAATCCTAAAAAAACCCCTAGAAGCCTCAAGAATTATATAAGAACATGAAAAACACACAAAAAAAAACGCAGCAACCATAAAAAAAGATCAAGAGGTGACATCAAGAAAAGCTTCAGAGAAATTCCAGATTTTCAACTCAAGTTACAAACTATTTTGTCTTTCTTTCCCCTTTATTTCTTTCATTGTATTGGATGTTTATTTGAATTCTAAGATGTTTAACAAGATT
This sequence comes from Erythroxylum mucronatum, assembly GCA_027563825.1. Taxonomy (NCBI): domain Eukaryota; kingdom Viridiplantae; phylum Streptophyta; class Magnoliopsida; order Malpighiales; family Erythroxylaceae; genus Erythroxylum; species Erythroxylum mucronatum. The sequence goes on along the minus strand of JAOSBP010000004.1, from coordinate 12,114,816 downwards.
ATGGGTTTCTAGATCCCTATTAAGGATTGTTCTTGAATTATTTTATGAACTTTATTCTTTTTGAATTCAATATATTGATGAATGTTTATGATAATTGTCGCGCTTATACTTGGTAATAAAACTAGGAGTGAATCAAGTTACATGTATTAAGGTGCGCAATGAAGTTGTTAGCTTAATAGGCCTACAATTATCAGATTAATTAACAATTAAAGAGAGAACTTAATTGTAAAATTAATTATTTATATGATTACTTTAGATCTAATTGAACAAGTTAGGAATAGTTTTGTGAAACGAGAGATTACAACTCTATGAATATCGAATTCAATTAAGATTACTTAATTAGATCTTAAGAGAGAGCAATCAAAACCTTAGAAAATCTTGGATCATACATAAATTGAATCAACAGGATTAAAGTAAACAAGATAAGGATAGATTAGTTCTTAATTCTTTTAACTTTGATAAATCTCAATTTCATTGGCAACTCAACTATTTTATTGCTTATTGTTTTTTTTATTTGTTTAAATTTCAGTTGTTTCTTTTAATTCAAATCAATTCTTAGTATCTTAGACGAAGTTCTTATTCAAGTTATTAGGTTTCTATAGTCCTTGTGAGAATAATAACTGTAATACTTGTATATTTATGGGTATTGAGAGTTTTATTTTATATAAAACTTACCCAACAATTAACTTGGAAATAGGCTAGAAAAAAGAAAACCTAGGAAATAGGGAAATAAATAAATCTATGAACTTTGTTTTATTTAAATTGAATACAAATGTTAATGTGGTGTCAAGTGAACTTATTAAAATGAGATTCATATAAAAGTTAACAAGTTTACTTATTTTCTAAAATTTTACATTTGTACAGAGCAAAAATGTAGGAAGTTCGTGGCAATAAAACAAGTTGAAAAACTTACTGTTGTTTAAACCTTTTTCTTTTTCAAGTTGAAGTCTCCCTTTTAAACTTCAGTCTTAAGAATTTTGCTTATCAAAATGTTAAGCAACAGTGGGATCACTCGACCTCACTTCGTGGTTAGTGCCCGAACCCAAAGAGAGGTAAAAAAACATACAAAACAAGGAGAGGAGAGTGTTTGTTCCTCTTCCCCTGTTCCCATTAGGTTCACTCATTTTTTTTTGAGGTTCACTCATTTATTTATTGCTAAATGTGTGGATGCCATAAAACGACACGGAGTGGGAATTGGTGAAAGGAACAGACGATCTCGTCTTTAAAACAAGGAAGCCAACTGATTTATGCCAGGTGGATAGAAAGTCGCAGGAACTCTAAACACATATCTTGATGTGTCCTTTTATCTGCCACCAACTACTAACTACCGGCTGCTGTCTGTTATCTGCTATCTTGCGCCTGCGGGGTTCAGACTTCAGATGAAGAGGGTCCGTGACTGACTGGGTTTTTCTTTTGGTTACAATCAAGAGAAACTAAATCTACCTCATAAAAGAAATACCACAGGCATCAGCCCAAACAATCAAGGAGAGAGCGTCAGGAATAGCATCCCAAACCT
>JAOSBP010000004.1:12088766-12108419 GCA_027563825.1 Erythroxylum mucronatum | reverse complement strand
CAACTAACTTATTTTATGCCACCTTACTTAATCAATAACAACTTAATTAAATACTAACACTAATCATGCTTAATTAACATAAAAGAAAATTTGGGGCTAACAATATTGGAAGAAGAACTCCATGAAGAAAAATATAGTATGCTGGACGTGTAGACAATCTGGGCACGTGAGGAAAAATTGTTCAAGAGATGGAATGGGTTCATCAAGAGGCTCTGGGTCAGTTAATGGAGAGACTGCTAATGTCACTAACATTGTCTCCATCGATGATGATTTTGTTCTCTAAAAAAGGGGAGCATGTACATCCTCATGGCATGCCACTAATCCTAAAGTTGCCATGATAGAGGATGTGTTATTGTTAGCAGGTTCACAAGTTTGCACACAGGCATTGGTTTGGCATTAATGCAAGGTGTGTGGTGGAATTTATGTCGATAGCTAATGAACTTCTAGGAAAGCCAAACATGGGAGTTGCACCATAATTTTTTCAGCAAGGTTATCTTCGACATGTGCCAAAGTAAAAGACTTAGAATTGGTTTATTCTGAGTAAGTATGCTTTTATGGTGGAGCATGATGCTGTGAACATGATAATTCTCTACATTGAGAGTTATGTTATTTTTAGGAGATCTTCGTTGAGGTGGAGTGTAGTTGTGGGATCAACCAAAGTCGCCAAGGTGGAGATTATTGAGTTTTGGTTTTTTTGTTTGTCCTATATTGGTTGGATAAAACAATTGGGGCAAAGCTCTTACCTATATAAGGAGGTTGCTACTTTCTTAGTTAATGCACCAATATAAAGTCAAAGATTTGTATGACAAATTTGAATTTAGTTAAATTCCTCTTTTGAGGTGAGAGTTGGTGAGTTTGTTGTGGTTATTTCTTTGTGGGTGTGTTGATGTATTGGGGGATTAGGTGAGAGGAAAAATTGTGTGATTGTAAGAATTTTTCATATAGTGAATTTTCTTCTTGTTGCCCGTGTTTTTTTTCTCCGATTTGGGAGATTCCATGTAAATTCTCTTGTGTTATTATTATTTCTTATTTTATGATATTTTTGTCTATCAAATATCCTTAGGTGTGAGTTCAGGAGGTCTAAATTCCCAACATCTTCGTCACTCCAAAGTGCCCAGCTATCTTTCAAGTGTGTGGCTTGCGCATCTATTGTATTCTCTCCGCTTCTCTTGGCACACATAAAAGTGTACCTTTGTAAAGAAGACCATCTCGTAACACAAACTTATAGGGTCTTCCTGTCATGATGTCGGCTAGCACATCTTGCAAATAAGGATTCTCCTGATACCACCCTGTATAATCTTCATGAAATGAAGGTTCAACGTGTATAAACATAGACAAACAAAAGTGCAGCTGTGGGAGGTCGTGATAGCATGTATGCAAATTTGTTATGAACACCCTTCTTGTCTTTAAAACCAAACTAAACTGTTGTAAATATGTCATCCATTTCATATGGCAGGCTTGTTGCAGCTTAACTTGAGCTTGTAAATATTTGAAGGGGCAATAATCTGTGTGAACAATTGTCTCTTTGCCTAAAAGATATACACGGCAATGCTTCACCGCTTGATAGGAGGAAAAGAGTTCTTTATCATATGTTGGGTAGTTCCTTTAGGCTCCTTGGAATAACATTGAGTGATACGATACAGGTCGGACCATTTTGCATTAGAATGGCACCCATAACATACTTGTAGGCCCAGAGGCATCAACCTCCAATTCAAATGGCCTTTGTAGACTAGGTAAGGCTAAAACAGATGCTTCACTTATCTTCTTCTTTAACAAGAGAAAAGCATCCTCATGTTTTGAAGTCTAGTTAAATTTTTGGTTAGCTTTTGTTAGTGTATGTAATGGAGAAGCCAAAATAAAAATGAGGAAAGAACTTATGGAGGTATTGGCAAGCTCCCATAAAACTTCGAACCTCCGTCACTGATCAGGGTCTTGGTCATTCTTTGATGACTTTTACCTTGTCGAGGTCAGTTTGTAACTTACCACCACCCACGATGAAACTAAGGTACAACAAAGTTTGCTTTCCGAACTCACATTTCTTCTAGTTTAAGTATAGTTGATGTCGCTTCAATAGCTCAAATACCTTCCGAATATGCATTGGATGCTCTTTCCACAATCTGCTATAAATTAAGATATCATCAAGATACACAATTACAAAATCATCAATGAAAGGTCATAAAATTTTAATTCAGTCTCTAAGACTTTCAATTTCTTGATGGAAGTTGAGTATATTGTACTGTTTAGTGTAATAATAGTCAGAAAATGTTTGATATATAACTTTCGGATTTCTGAACCAAAGTGAATGATTTTGGTGTCATTAGAAATTTATGACAATGGGGAACAAATGTTCTGAAGAAGTCAAATTGGAATTCTGATTTGAAGTTTCCCAAAAACTGTTCTAAAATAGGAGAAACGAGTTTGATTATGATGACTGACTGGTAGGGGCACTAAGCGTTCGGATGTCACTTAGGATGTTGGGCACGTGCCTCGCGAGGGCGGGGTGGCCAACACTTATGGTATCAGAGCAAGAAGATAAACCGATAATGGTTAAGGGGATTTCTTGGAATACGCTCACGTTTTATGGTTCAAGAGTTGGGCTCCGGAAGCGAGGTTCAACAACATAAGTGTAAATTAAATCTGCTAATTATGATCTCATCATAATTTTAATTACACAGTAATTATTTCAAGGATTTTATTTTTAATATTAAAACATCAAATGCAATTAATACATAAAGATAAAGAATGCTTTTATTAATAATTTTGTCACTAAATTACAACCAAAGTGATTGATTGTTGGGCATAAACTAACAGTACAATCCTTAAAGATGTTCCTACTCTGTATTACATTAGGACCATGGCATTAGCATTTACACGAAAGACAGCAAAAGGAGAAGGAACAAGAATGAGAGCACATGCAATGGAATCGCGGTAAATTACAGCAAAAGCAGTTAAAAGGTGAAGAATTATGCCATAGGATTCGAACTACTACTTCTTTTCATCAATTAAAAATGGAAACCCATGTAATTCGGAGGTGTAAGGGCATAATAAATGCAGGGACGGAGCTATGTTGATGGGGAGGAGGGGCCATTTCAATTTTTTTAAAAAAATTACTTATATAATTAAAATTTTTAAAATTACAAATATAAGTGGCCCCCTTTAAAAAAAATCTCTATTTTCTCTTCTCTTCAATTCTACACACATAGTTCTTCTTTTCCGGCCCCTCCCTTAGAGTTGAGTCTGACTCCGTCCCTGAATAAACGATTCCTATAACATGAAAGCACCAAGTCTGTTTTCCGTTTGTATTATTATCCGGCATCCCCACGTTATGTTCCAGAGCTAATGATGGTTTTAATCCCCTTTAGGAACTCTACTGCTGCAAAACAAATTGTTAGTCTTTTTGTTTCATGACTCTAGGTGTTTGGTGGCAAGGCATATTCTTCCTTCAACCACTCGTATATTCCGACGAGGTAATAACAAATTCTGTTGCAGAAGAATATAGAAATCATGTACGTATGACAAATAGAGCTAAGCAAGTTTCCTTTGTGGTCTGCTGTTTTCTTCCTAAACATGCCTAGTAATGGAATGGAAGTAACAAGAACACCTCAAAAGCAGACTAAATTCGGACGTTTAACACACTTCAAAAGCGACTAACTCCGTTCAATCTTTAAACTCACCAAAAGCATCAACCCCGCCTATCCGTCCCTTCAATTTAATAAATGTAACATATTTACCCATTGGCCGTCTTATATTTCTCCTTTTGTCCCATCACTCGGTTTCATGCTCATGGATCAAAAGCTTTTGCCAAATTAAGTGTTTGGTTGGGCATAAGGCGTGTTAATAGAATTTAATAGTTTATAAATAGATAGTAATATTAGAAAGTTATTATTTAGGAGGATGAAAGTGTTCATAATGTAATATAATGAAATGTTGTTTAGAAGATGAATGAAATGAAATGTAATGTACGTATAATAATAATGAATGACTATTTTACCCTTGACAAAATAATGAGACGTATTCTTATGCTGCTTGTTACTAGGTTTAAGAGTATAATTGACATTATAAAAAGTTATTGAGGGTATATTAGGTAGTATATCCTTCTCCCTTGTTGTCTCTTCTGCGACTGCTCCTCTTGTTGCTCCTGCGCTGGCTCCTCCTGTGCAGTCCGGCCCTGTCTCTTCTTCTGAGCTCCAGTTCGGCCCGCCTCTCACCCCTTGCTCTGCCCCTTGCCCCGCTTCTCTTCCAGGGCAGCTGGCTACGCCCGGTCCGGCGCCCTGTGTTCTGCGTTTGGAGGCCTCTAGTATCCACCGGCCCCGGTCTGCTGGTCATCTCGGCGATCTCTTGTTTGATGCTTCATTGGCCCCTGCGAACCTCCTTCCTGCTCCCCTGCCTGGCACCCCTTGCCCCGCTTTGCTTCCCGCGTCGTTGCCCACGCCAAGTCCGCTGCCCTGTGTTCTGAGTTCGGTGGCCTCTCTCCCTTACACCATCCACCGGGCTCGGTCTACTGGTACTGTCGACGCCCTCATTTTTGATGCTATCGCTCCTGCCGATCCTATGCTCATGCATGGGCGGCTGTATGACTCGGACTGATTTTCTCTTTACTTTTGGCCGCCATCTGTAGCTTTGGCTTTTGTTTTCTTTTGTTTTGGGGAGCCGCTTGTGGCTTCTCTGGCTTTTGATTGCTGGCCGCCTGTGGCCTAGTTTTCCCTTTGTCTTTATCTTCTGCTGGTTTCCCTGTATTTAGTGAGCCACTTGTGGCCTGTTTGTTTTGTCTTTTGAGCCGCCTGTGGCTTTGCTGATTTTGCTGGCCGCCTGTGGCCTCTGCTTTTCATCTTCTTTCTTGTACAGACTCTTCTTTATTTACTTAATATATATGTTAACATTTCCACAAAAAAAAAGGTAGTATATATTTATTATTTTATACTCTATCATTTAACTCTCTAAATCAGAAATAATTCATTTTTACTATTTATAGTAAAATATAATATAATATGAAACCCTCTTCTTATATCATATTTTATTTCATTTCATCGTAAACTTTCGGCCGATGTAATAATATTATATTCTATTACTAACCATCCTGTCAAACATAGCCTAAAGTATGCAATTATATTGACGGCAAGCCATAGAACTCAGACTCTGATACGTCTGCTACAAAATGCTGCTCGTGCGTGGTAAGTTTATACCGCACATTCGATTCAACCCACTTGTGTACATACGAAAGTGTGTTCGTGACATGTTTACCGTTCACAGTTTGAAATCTTGCATTCTGTCTGTTCTTGAGTTCCTATCCTTAGTCATTGTTTTGTTATTTGCGTCCGGTAGGCAACACACGTGCATCTTGACGAAATAAAAAACCTTATCATTAGAGACTTGACATTTCATATGGACCAGTGAGCTAATCGTATCTGACCATGTAAATAAATGGCAAGCTCATCTCATTTCTTAAAAATATGGTAGCATCAGATTTATCTTCATCTGGAGAGGTAGTACATACGAATAAAAACAAAAATCTCCATTTGTCACAAATTCTGTGTTAAAATTATCATCAAGGTCTGTAATTGGACTCCTGAACCAGCTGGGAAAAAAGACAGTATGCAGTTTATAATTGTCAACAGAGTCCAAGGACCCCTTCTATTCCCAACTAGAACCTGTGCAGTAATAACTTGGACATTTTAGAAAATAACCTACCAAGCATGCATCTAAGTGTCCCATGAACCGCCATCAAACAGAAGGATACTTTTCATAGATGTAAGAGATGTTGATTGAGCACTGATAATCAAGCAAATAATTGAAATGGAGAAGATGAATACACCCTAATAAAAGCTGGAGGTGGTAACGATGTAATTAATATTTTGAATTGATTCATCATCAAATATGAGTCCAGAAGCAAATTCCCATCATTTCCATTGGCATCACAAAAGCAAGGTAATTCCAAAAACTTGTATAATTTCCTACAATGGGCGATATGTCCACACTCCTACTCAATTACTGTCAAGCAACTAAAATAAAAGTCATTGTTTCCTTCCCCTTCCTTTCTTCAATAACGGTGCCTCACTATGTTCCTTCCCTGTAACTTCTGAAATACTCACTGCCAACAAGATAAGATTAATTAGAAAGAGCTTGAAAAATCCAGATCTGCCACTTTGGATTACATTTCGAGTCACCGCATCCTAATCTACAGCAGTAGTTGCTGATTTTTTTTATAAATGAAAATGTATTAATAACCACTGCAAAAGGAGAAATAAATAAGAAACTTAAGTTTGAGTGAAACAAGGCTAAAAGCCAGGGACTAGGACGCTTGAGGGAAGCTCATGCCTCAGTGTGATCTGGGATTAATAAAAAAATTATCTTGATTGTTCACCAAAACATAACTTCAAAAAGAGATCATACCATTGGGGCCCCTGGACATCAAGGTGAAGAATATGTTGTTTAGCTTCTCCATCTTCTTAGCATCTTGTGCCTGGTCTGTTTTGAATTTGAGACACTGGCAGATAACAAAAAACATTGAGGGCAACCAAAAACAAAAAAACTTATACTTCAAAAGTAATGTAGTTAAAACAGCCGAGGGAATATGTAATCAGCATGTTCCTCTAAAAGGTTACAAAGACAACATGTTTCATCTATATTCTAACAGACCAAACATGAGAATCCATGGTAAAGTGCATAAAAGGGTATGTAGCCTCTAACTAGAGTCTGAATACAGCGCAAGTCTAATTTGATTTCTTGGGCATATAAATGGAAACTACACTCAGATAACCAGACTGATTAAACAGTATACCCAGCTCTGGACAGTTCTTTTGTTTGTCCTTGTTCCCTCACTGTCTCTTTCAAACTGGCAGTCCTTCAGTAATATTATGTCAAGAAGACTAAGAATGCTAAGCCATTGACATCTTTGCAGTGGAAAAATTCCTCCTCAACCCTGAACAATTAGGATTCCTACGAATCACCATTCCCAAATAACAGAATCTATGAGTGAATACATTCATGATGCTGACAGTCTAGGGGTCCGACCACAAAAGATAAACCTCAGATTCCATTGCAGACATTTTTCTTGGCATGCAGGTTGAGTAACGGGAAACTTTAAAAAGACTTTCTTTTGAACTCAAATTATTGTAGAACAAACAATTCAATTCGGAACTAATTTTTCAATAATGTCTGATTTACAAAACCTAGCATGACACCTTTTTGCGACTTCACCTTTGAAACCTAAGTTCAGATCAGACAGTTGACTGAATTCTGAGAGCAGCATAGCTTCATGGAATTTTATCTACTAACCCTTGTGCATTTCTAAATAGTATTAACATAATTACACTTATCAAGATAAGAAGATGATAAAAGAAGCAAAGATTTGGACAATAGACACACAAGCCCATCCTTGATGTCTCCAAGACAGACATACATGGAAAAAAAATTCAATTCAAGAAACAGACAAACCTAAGTCATAAAATAAACAGGAAGTTCACTTTTCTTGAAGAAAAAATGAAATTGTGTCAATTTATCCAAATAAAATATAAATTCTATGTATTCCTTGCAAATTATGCATACCTAGTAACATCTACATAAGTACTGTTCAACATTATTCAGAATTAAGTAATGTAACTATGGTTGTCATCATTACCCATCAAGTTATTGGCACTAAATGATGAAAAACAAAGAGCTTTACCTTTAAAAGTGAAAGAATCTCCTATCTATTTTCTCATCTCATGCCCATCAAAATATAACATCCATGTTCTCTCACAAAATGCATGATTTAAAGGAAACCATCTTTATTGAATCAGGTGCAAGTTGTTATGGGTTCAACTAAATAACAAAGGATTCAAAGCCTACAAACTCAAATAACCAACACAACGATCCAAATATTACTTTGCGAATTTGGTTAGCCATGCACACCTTACTAATTCTACCAAAAGATGATGAGGTCTACAGTTCAGTAAGAGATTTTAACCATAGTTTACAAATCTGCACATCCATCCTCGTAGTCTATATCCAAAACCGTGCTTCTAATGTTACACTCAGTTTTAGAGAAATCATCACACACTAGATGAAATTAGAAGGTCCAGGAACAGAATCAATGACACGTCGACAGAAAAGGAATGAGAAACACGAATACCTCTTTGTTATCAGTGACTTTGAGAATTAACTTGCCGTCGCTGTGTCGGTACTTCATGCAATAGCGTGTCTTTATCCCAAGTTCAGTTTCATAAACCACAAACAACAGTAGGACAAATTTATAAGCGTCTTCCGATTTCAATTGACAGAAAAACTTAAACGAGAAAGACAATAAGTTATTCAATCAGATCTTAGTGAGGAAATACCACAAATGAAAACAAAAACGTCAATTCGGCATCTAAAAGCAAACAGAAGAATGTGCAAAAGATTAGGAGTTCAGTAACATACAGAATCGGGATCAACGCGAAACAGTTGAACAGATCGATCGACGAACTCGTCCCACGAAGTTATGTAAACCATTGGCGTTGCGGCTGCGAGACAGAGGAGTAGAGTTCATATCAAAACCAGTAAAAAAACAAAGAAGGAAACAATCATAGAATCTAACCATGGCTTGAGCTCGACGCGAGGCCCTTCTGGAGAAAACGAGGGAGAAAACGAGAGGGACGATTTGATTGGTTTGGGCAAACTAGACATTTTAGGTTTGGATTAACCCAAACGGTAGTGTGGAGCAGCTTATTGGTTCAGCCAATTAACCAAACACATTTTTCAGGCTGTTATCCAAACACACCAAACATCAATTATTTATTAAAGATTTATGGTAAAATTAGCAATTTAGTATTAATTGTTGATGTCAATATTACGAATACCGTACCAAACTTAGTATTGAATTAGATTCTAGTATGATACTATAACGGTATCGATTAATACCGGGTACTATTTTAGATAATTTTTTAATTTATAAAAGAGTTCCTAAATTTTTTTAAATTTACAATTAGTCCACTGTTATATTGTACAGTTATACTATATATTTTTAACCATGTCTCTAAAAATTATAATAATAAATAATAATAACAATTTTAATTTAATTTATAAATTAATTTAATAAATATTAATAAATATAATTAAGTTTTAAATATATTTTTAAAATATATAAATTTCAAATAAATTTTGATTTAATAATTAAAAATATATATAATAAGTAATAGTTTATAAATAATAATTTTTAAATTATTTATTTTAATAAATAAAATATTTTTATTAATACATCATTAATAAATATTGTATAAAAATTCAAATAAATTCAAATAAAAATAATTTAATTTTAAGTTTTATTTAATTTAAAATTATTATTGGTAATAAAAATATGTATTTTTATTTTAAAAACAAAATTAAAAATCACAATAATTATAAAAGTTGAAGTAAATAAAATAACTAATTAATAAAATTTTTTAAAAAAGGGGGAAGAAGAGGCGAGAGGGATGGAGGAAGAGTTTAAAATTTTTTGAAAATTTTATAAAAAAAGTTCCAAAATTTTCGAGACCAACTAGTATTTAGCATGTATTTTAAATACCGACCGATACTATCCGAAATGAGCCGGTACCGACCGGTATTTAAACCTAGTACAGCCAAACCTTTGTTTCATACATGTTTTGGACTGGTACGAAACGGTATCTAAAACTCTGGTTGATGTGTAAAATGACTTATGAAGACATGATTTAAAAAAATTATAAGGGCATAAATTTTTTTTTTTAGTATTTGGTTGGATAATCTTATAAGAATTTAGATTTAGATATCTAATTTTACAAAAAATAAGTTTATAACTTTAATACTAACATTAAATTCTCTATTAATATGAATGATGCAGCGAGTCACATTATATTAATATTTTTCATATAATATATATGAATTTTATTATTTAATAAATTAAAAATATTTATAAATATAGTATAATACAAATACAATATATAGTAGTTATATACTAAAAACATTAATTTGATGTGATTTTTTATGTTTAAAAGTAGAGAGTAAAGTGGAGAATAATATTGATATTCGGCAAATAGTTAACTCTAAAAACTCTTATTACGATGCTTTTAAAAATTAACTTATTGAAGTTAAATAGGTTAATTAATAAATCATTAGTCAAATACATCAATAATTTTTTTATAATTATTAACTTTTAGTCTAATAAGTTAAAAAACAGCTATTTGCCGAACACCACCGTTAACTCGCGGGTCCTTGTACAAAACAGAAGTAATAGGTGCCAGTCCTTTATACCTCGACACTTCACATCAATGGCACCCTTTAATGGCCGTACGTTGGCAGTGACATGAATGTGCAGTATTACCTATCTAAGCATAGCATAGTTGTTGTTAGCTAACATGCTTAGATAAGGACAAAATTACAGGGAACAAGTTGGACATGATTTACTCAGTTCTGTAAAGAATCAAAAAGAACTCACCAAGAAATGATGGTGAAACAAGAATTGAACTAAAAGGAACGTGAATGGCCGATGCACACCCTCGCCACTAACTTAGAAAATATCATTTTAACAGGGAACAAGCTATTTCCAGCAATCACTCACGTGGGGTCATTTCATCTCCTAAGATCAGAAGATTAGGCTACGACATGTAGTGGGTCCACAAAAGGAAAGACATCTTCTCAATCAGTGAGAGGGAACTCACTGCTGCTGCGGCTTCTGCTGGGGGTAGGAATCAACAACTTGAAGCAAGTCATAAAGGGCTTTTATTGCCAAAAGAGAATAATTCAAAGGAAAGAGATTGGAGAGTAAAAGAGAAAGAACCTAAGTAGAGGAAGGAAAAGGATAAGAATGGAGAAGTTAAGCTTCAAATCATACAAGAATATTAAAATAAAGTTAATAAGAGACATCCTTTGGGGCTCTTTGTCGTGTTATTGGGTGTCACTGTTTGTACATGCCTGTCTGTCTCATGAAACTCTAGTGTTTTGCTTTAATGCTATATTTTCCATCTGTCAAATAACCCTGCAGGACTAAGCCCTTGTCATTGGTTACAACAGATCATAAAATAGTCAAAAGCTCATCATTTCTTATCTGAGATTCTGTTCTTGTGGTGGTGTGTGATTGGGAACCAAAAAGATTATCCAAAAAAGCTGCTTTCTTCTTACACTGCTGCAGAGCATCTTCCCAGCCATGTAACAAAGTATGTTTAGCTCACCACAAACAATAGCAAAACCCTGGGCAGTGTTTCATGACAAAGAGGACGAGAGTGGATGGAAAAGGATAAAGGAAAATTGGGAAAAAAGAAAGGGAGGAAGAAAAAAGTAGGCTTCATCCTCGTAGGAGAGAACACAAAACGGTATCTTCAAGCTCCCCACTTCAATTCTCAGCCAAGGGCCTGGAAGAACTTGGTTAATGTTGAAAAGGGAACGAAAAGGGGTATTCTTTGACAGTTTAAAAGCACAAAAATTGAAAAAACAAGCAAAAGTAGAGAACAAGCATTTATGAAAAATAAGATTCACAGGAAATGTTTTGTAAAGAGCAATAATGGTATCAAACTTTTGACAAACATAAAAGGTAACTAGAAGCCAAAAGTGCCTAAATATGTTCACTTGGGGTATCAAGGAAGTCTTTAATTTTCATCCAAAAAGCAGAGCACACAGAATTATGTGCCGATCAGTTGAGTGCTTGAGTGTAACACCAAAAAACAGAGATGCAAAAAGTTTGCTCTGACTGATATAAGGAACAAGAGAAAGAACAAAAACGTAGATGACATAAATATGCTTCGCTTCCATTAGAACAACAGTTACACAGTTACATTTGGACAGAATTTTGGGCCAATTATTTCTCTAAGAAGAAAATGTAGAGTGGATTGGGGTGAGGACTGGAGATGATTCCCAGATACAAAAAGTTACAAAATGTAATATAATCACGGTTCTTACTACCTCAGCACAGCTGTGAGCTTTCACTCCTCGCTCTGCAAAGAATTATGAAAAACTGGATCTTTCTATGCAGGCCTATGTCTCTTCTGACCAGCTTTGCCATCAGATTTTAAAGCACCACTAGAATCACCTTCTGAGGAAGCTTCCACGGATTTGGTGAAGGAGCTGGAAAGATCAGCATAGAGGTCAACAACCCTCCTGATATTGTTGTTCAGCTCCCTAATTAGACCCACATTTCTGCTGAGGTTGTCAGGGATCTTAGACTCATGGTTCTGGTTTATCTCATTGATGAGTAACCTATTCTGATCCAAGATGTTCTGTACCTGAACGAAGTTCTTCTGAAATGTCTGCAAGACCTTGCCATCTATCTGAGTACCATTCCCAAGAGCTGAGAATGTGTCGCCCTCCATTTTAACTTTTTCCTTTTCTGGAGTCAGAATTCCCTATCCAATCAAAAACCAATCCTGCATCAAAGAACAAGAAAAAAGATGAGGATTTTGTAAGGAAGAACAAAAAGAAAATGAGACTGGGATTGGTATACTGTACACATCTGTTTATTACAATAAGCACTCATAATCATATCTATCCATCTAGACTTGGCTGCGTTACCCAAAGCCCCAGACAAAAAACATGAGAAACTCGGTCTAACCGTATGGGACAAAGAGTATGCAGTAGAAATCATGACCTGGGTTCCACTTCCACACACGGATCTAAGAACAAGAACCAATAATAATAACAATATTATTATTATTATTATTGAATATGATGAAATCTGCAAAAGCAGATCCCGTTTCCATAAAAGGGAACTCTTTTTATGTACCGAGAAAATGCCCGCCTAAAAACTCAGTTTCGGAGAAAAATCTCAAAGACCAAAAAAGCCCAGTCAATGATGCACAGAAGATGAGGTCAATGAGGTGGGTAGTGTACTACTGCTGCAGACATAACATCATTACCCTTACAGAAACAAAATTTTGAATATGGAACATCGATAATTTAAAACACACAAAAACTAGAAAACGTTGGGATTTGCTTAAAAATCAACAACAATAGAAACCAAAAAAGACAAATACTGAGAATTCAAGCGTCAAAACCAGTACGATAAAAACCTGCAGTCACTGAAGCCTGCATAAAATTCCCGAAGTGGAAAAAGAACCATTCAAACGAGTTTCCCGTAAAGAATCGAAGACAGCCCAGCAGGGAGAAGAAGATCTTCATAGAAAAAACAACACATATTATATATATTATATCTTGAAATACCCAGAATCAGATGGAGAAAGAGCGACCAAAAAAAAGCTACTAAAACAACCATATGCAGAGATAAGATCAACGGGGTTTTGAGTGTTGAAAGTGGGAAAACCAGAAGAGTAAAAAAGATGAAAATTTTAATGAACCCATCAACTGAAGAAACCAATAAACTCCAAAAAAGAAGAAAGAAACTGAGAAGGTATAAAGTATAGTTATAGTTACACATATATATACCGTAACTTTTGTTTTTATCCTGTATGGATATAGAAATAGTACTGTACATTTTATAATACCTACTCATCCAAATATATTATATAACCACCCACCTCACCTTGAAAATCTGAACATTATATTCTGGAAGAAAAGACAGTTATTTGAAGAAGACGAGGAATTGGTTTCTTTTCGAGGTATAAAATGACGAGGCAAAGATCGGCGATGTTTTGAAACTGAATCTAGAGAGAGAAAACAAAGGGGTTGTCTGTGAAATTATGAGGTTTTCTAGAGAGAGAATCCGTAGATTTGACAGTCTCGCTTGGACCACCTGCGTGTCTAAACTAAATATTATTCTTGTATTTTTATTTTTGATTTTGATTTTGTTCAGGTCAGTCAGTGGGAGATATGCACGGCACGATTTCTCCTTATGTCAACATCTTGGACACGTGGCACGTTCCCTGTGAGCTTGCGTTAAATCTGAATTGACAGAATAATATTCCTTATTTATATTTCGAGAGAGTTAATGATAATTATATTTAGTAAAACAACTAGGGACGAAGGGCATCATCGTAAATTTGTTTCGACCAAACCAGTTTGGTCTGCCCCAAGTCCACCGGCGGCTCTTCGTCATGGCCGAGAATGGGAACTTCCAACCGGTTTCTTCGACAGAGTTACATACTACAAATAAGATCTCGTGAACAACTGTTTTCGTCCAATAAGGAAGGGCCGCGTGTACAGACGGGCTCGGGAAATCTACAGCTTCGGATACCCGAGGACGAGGAGAGCTTGTTTGTTAGAATATATATATATATATATACCCATAAATTTATGGGGCTCATGAACCCCCATCAATCATCATGGACCCGATGCACATGATGCAGGAGGAGAATAGAATCTATAGATGTTCCTAGGCAGGGATGCCTTGGCTGACGCCTAGCCTCACCTCTGTCACATTAATTATACACATGGCTTTGGTTTTAGAGTTTTTTTTTAATAAGATTTAATTAATTTTTTATATTTTATATTTTATTACACATCAAACTAATCCTAAGCCATGTTTTAAAGTTCCAGCAGGATTGATCAAGGCATAAATCTAGCTGTCACTAGATGCAGCCTACACGAGGTAGCGTCCAAGGAGCTTACATCACCTGAAGTTCACAACAAGATAACCTTATCAATTATCATACATGGTTGAGACACCTTATACTACGTATCTGTTAAATACACATTGGCATGGCGCATAGTTTTAACGCTGGTCCCAATCTTGGGGTGTGTCTTGTAGTTAAGAGAAAAGGAATCATCAGTGCATTTAATGGGGGCCACTTTACACGTATATACACAAAGGCCTTTCGCTGTCTCTAAGTCGAATAATTTATTATAAGAGATAGAGAGATAGGACTTTAGAGTACGCGTCCGTGCACCACATGCAGAGCAGAATCATCATGCGGCGTTCTTTCTTTGTTCCTTGCATAGTTTATTCTTAATTCAACTAAGAATTAAAATTAAGCCTCAATGATTTAAGTTTAATTAGTTGACTATCTGTCATCTCCACCAGCCATGGTTTTGCGTTTGGTATTGGAGATGAAAGTCGGCTATATAAGTTAACCTGCAGATTGCTAGATGAAGGCAAACGTATGCTTCTCTTCTTCAGTTACATTCAGTAATCGGGTTAAGATTTACACAAGCCAAAAGAGCATAACGTTCCGATAGTTATTACGAATCAGCAACATATCACCGACAGATTTGGTTAATTTTAATTATCTAGTAATGCAGTAGTTTGAAAAATATCTAGGCAGTAGGCACATGAAAATAATGTTTAAAAAGGCAGGTTGTTGATGTATCCCACCATGTGGGATCTTTCTGTTTTTGTTTTTTCTCCGATACTCACTCTTACGTGGGATGTGGAGTTATGAAGGGATTGGATTGGATCGATCTTCTTCATACCTTATTATCTGTTTCCAAGACAGCACCAAAATAGATAAATCTGTTCTCAAGTTGACATTATCCGTTACAACATTATTGCTATGTTTTGTTAATTAAGTTGGCATGGTTTAATTAAACCAGTGGCAACATGTATTTGTCCTCTTGTACTATTCAACTCACCACGCCCAGCTTCCCCTTGTAAATGAAGATACCAGTGGGGAGTACGAGTATTACAAGTAATAGGATGTGACGGCCAGCTAATGATCATGTTTACACCATTAGTACATCCCTATTTGCCATTTATCAAACACAAGGACTCGCATTTATTTCAAACCCTCCGCAACAACCGAAGCTTAAATTATAGCAAGTGCATCAATAAAATAAGAATATATTTGTAAAGTTGTGATTGGTCAGCTGCTCTATCACTTTGCTTTCACAATATCTTCTCGTACTTGGAAGAGCAAGGTCGCACAAGTATGTGAGATGAAAGAAGATCCAACTGATTTCTGATTTCTGATCACCTACAGCCTAAAGTAGCCAGACACCTGCTATTTGATATAGATATTAACCTTTTACGGCACTTTTTCTTTTTCCTGGCTTCTTCTCAAAGACTCGTGCAAAACCAACATTACTTGAGAAGATTCGTCTAATATCTCCATAGCATTTCCTTGCACCCTCTCTCTCCCTCCCTGCAAAATCCGTTTCTCGGAAAGCGATTGTCGTTGTCTTCTTTTCCTTTCTGCTCCCACCTTAGCCTGAGAAACAGAGAGCAGCATCGGAGAAAACATAAACACATAAGAACGAAAGGTTGAGCAAAGAAATCCTAAACAATTATGGGATTTGATATGTTTTTTGTTAATTGCGTCTTTGTCACTATTCTATACATCACCTTCGAAGAAAGATCCAATCTTTTATCAGAAGAAAGGTTCGCACTTTTTCAAGGAACAATAAACAAATAACTGAATTAAGAAAACATGAAATGAAATGGGAAAAACTTTAAAGTAACCCAGTCGAGAGGGGCTGTGATTCAGTGATTGGACGTCTGAAATTTCTAGGTTTTGACGAAAAAGATGATAAACGGAGGAAAACTCGGTCGAGCAAGAAGATACAGAGAGAAAAATTTTGATAACAGTCTTACCGCTAGCTTTCCCATAAAACTCACAAGAAAACAGCTGTTGAAAAATCTAAGAAGAAGAGAAGGAAGTGAAATTATGTTATTTAAGCTTAGTTAAAGTTATCATTAATTAATTAAAATTTAATCAGAAGCGATTAGAAACTTTTAGATTTTTTTCAAGGATGAGAACCATCTCATTAATCAAGTGAAAGCGAAGAATTTGATGATAACATCTTGAACAACATCTCAAGAAATAAAAGGGAAGTATCTAATGGATGGCTTGTTGATGAGCAACACCATTTAAGTTTCTGCAAATCCATCAAACTTGATATTTTATATTATAATTTAATTTTATTCGGCAGAAATTCTTTGTAAATTGTATTATAAAATGAAATAATTAAAATATTCAACAATAAAAATATTAAACCGTTTAATTTTTATTTTATTTTAAAGTTTCATTATGCTTTATTTTAATAACTCTAGTTATTAAAAATTAATTAATCAATCAAATTTTGTAAAATAATAGGTTATTATAAATTAAAATAAATTAATTATCTTTTTAATTAAAATTTAAATTGTCTGATAATTAAGTACATTCATTTTTAATATTTTTTACTCAATTTTATAATAATATAATATCGACTTTTAAAATACTTATCTTACCCGTTTGACGAATAAAGTATAGAATATTTTACTATTTAAACCTAATATATAGTCGTCATGTTGCGCTATGAAAGCTCCAATCGTTGTAGATTTTTTTGAGTTGAAACCCATATCAGTCTGAACTCATTAAAATGATGGTCTTAGGCTTGGAAACATTTTGTTATCCTGGTCTGACCGGAAAGAAATTGGTTAACAATGCAAAACACCAAACCAAAAGTTCAGTTTAGTTTGGAAAAGCTCGAGTCATGCTACTAGTGTTCTTCTTTGTCTTTTTAATATTTTACAGTTTGGTTCTGCCGGATTTTGGCTGAACGGTGCGTTGCCGTTTGGATCCATGGAATGACTGTCTTGATACCTGCAAAACAAAGGAAGGCACGTCGGGGGTGAGATCCCGATTAGCCCCTCCGACGCTCAAGTTAGGTTTTTGGTGAAGGTGAGATTGTTGAACACCCAAAAGAGGCTAGGGTTCTGGTCACGTACCTTTATCACGATGATATTATCCCTTATATATGAGATAAACGTTAGGATTTGGCTAATCCCGTAAATACCGCAGATCACGTTGATCACGTCGGTCTCTTCCTTCCTGCATGGGAAGTTGTTTACTGATAGGATTGCTCACGCCGGCGGGCTATGGAGAGCATGGGCCGGGCTGGAGCCCGTCGTACTTGTTGGGCTCGGGGCCTGTTGCATAGAGGATGGACTAGTCGGCCCGGAGGTTGTCTTGTGGATTCCGGGCCTGGCACGGTCGGCCCGACCATAAGCCCCCCTACTCCTCGAGCATGAGCGAAGAGAAGGGTCGGAGGAGTATGTAAAAGTTCTACTGCCCGTACATGGGACGACTCTTAGTTATGGCGATCGGCTAAGTGTCAAGATATAGTCCACTTGTAGGGCAACTAAGAAGGTAGGCCGTTGGTCGGGCGTTTGTATTGTAGCTCGGTCATGGGACAGCCCGGGTAGTCCTTATGGTCGGGTGCTGACTGGTTACGTGTGGCTGAGCGTGTGGGGAATGATCGGTGGAACTTTCCAACAGACCGGTTGAGTATTTAATGCGCGCTAGAGAAAATCGGGGGGTAGTCACTGGCGAGCGTGTGAAGATACTGGAAGCATTTATTATTTGACGGCGCGTGCCCCCTGACAGTTGTTCAGAATCTGAAACGTATCGTCCTTTAGATAACCGTTGTGCAGCTGTCCCATACGTCCTCTCAACTGCTCACGCCACTTCAACTTACCTCCCCCCCAGATCACGCCGCGTGTCCCGGCACAGCTCGGATGTTCTCCACGCGTTAAATTCTGGCGGGATCGCAATTTGAATATTTCCCTATAAATATCCGGGATCGACAGGCGATTTGATTTTCTGCACGTTCGTTTCACTCTTGCTTTTATCTTCCTTGCTTTTGCTCTTCCCTATTTTTCATTTTCTAAAAGTTTTCTACGGCGGTGCAGAAATTTCCATTTTCCTTCCACTAAATAGGTACGTTCCTTCCTGTCCTTTTCCTCTTCTACATTTCCTTTTAGCAAATATGTCATCCATCGGTTCCCGGAGCGTGGTATCTTCTAGTGAGGATGTTGGTGAGGGGTTACCGGAGGCTATGGTTGAGGAGACGTCGACGCCGGGATGGGGAGATGTTGAGGAAATTACAACAAAAGAACGAAAAGACGGGCTGATGGTGAGGGTAACGCCCAAAGGTAAATCGAGGATGTCCGCAGCGGAGTTAAATCGGTCCATCCTTAAGAACGATATCCCTCGGGACTGGAAACCCAGATTGGCCTCAGGGAATGAAGGGATTAGCAACACCACCGGCGGGTGGTTCGCCGTCTCAGAGCATTTCTTTTCGGTCGGCGGCTTGAGGCTTCCGTATGTGCCGATCGTGGACGAAGTATGCGCCGATTACCAGTTAAGGCCGAGTCAGATTCCTCCGAATGGATGGAGGTTCATCAATGGGCTTGCCTTGCTATGCCACCAATTCGGCTGTCCGCCTTCGGTCAACATCCTGCGGCACTTCTTGAGAATGAGTCAAAGCCCGATCTCTGCGGGCGGGATTCCTTCCCTGATGTACAAGGACGCTCGGTATCGCCCGGCCGGGACGTCTGGCAAGATTACCGGGTGGCGAACGAAGTATTTCTTCGTGAAGCCTCCGGGGTCTTCGTCCGATGCCCGGCCATGGAGGTATCCCCTTGCCGAGCGATGGAATGAATCGTCAAGCCTATTCCTCTCTAGAGAGGAACAAGAAGTGGTCGACCGTATAAAGCAACTCGGACAGTACAACTTCGATCAGCTCATTTCGGGATATGGCGGGGGGGCCTCGGCCGGTTCTCTTCTGATTGACCCCCCGCCACAAGTTAGCGGGCTAGGAGAGGGAACCGCACCGCCTGGTTGACCTCTCGCGATTAAGTTGTTTCCCATGCTTGTAGGTTTCGATGGAATTTCTAACCTGCTTTCTTTGTTTGTGCAGCCATGGTCAAAGTTCGTACCTTCTCCGGCCCTCCCAAGTCTAGCCAGAGTAAGCGCAAAGCAGCCGGGCCTTCAGAGGCCGGGGGACAAGCGAATAGGGGAGAGATCAGTTCAACGGTTGCTCGGCCCATTGTTTCTGCGCAGCAGAGCGTTCCTCCTACTGTCCCCGAGCCAGCTA
>JAOSBP010000004.1:12068083-12078624 GCA_027563825.1 Erythroxylum mucronatum | reverse complement strand
ATATGTTATCCACGAGCTGTCAAGCTCACCCCCTTTCATCCCCATCTCCAGGTATTCGAGCAGGAGATCGGATGAAAAAATGTCAAGACGTTTTGTTCGATTTTGCATAGCGTGTATTTTTGTGTAAAGTTAGATTTTTGGTATTCATATGGTATATGGCTTGAATTGCCATTAATGTATTACAGGCATTTATTTCAGGATGCATGTGAATTATGAAATATGATGTATATGAATTATGGAATTGTGTATTAAATTGAAATATAAATTTGAGTATGGTTAGGATATATGAATGTGATTGGATATGAATGGTATTTGTTTATGTTTTGAGATATGGATGTGAATTTAGAATATAAAAGTGAATTAGAAGTTTGTATAAATTGCTTATGAATATGAATGGATTGATTATTTATGGATTCCGGACGGGAGGTCCAATGATGCTGATTTGTGATTGAGAATTATTGAAGTGCTAGGTTTAGAATTGTGTTTGTTTATGCTGGGATTCCGGACAGGAGATCCGATGAATTAGGTGGATTGTTTTGGAATATAGAAGTGTGTTTAAAACCCTTTGCAGGTTTTTGGGTTTTACAAAATACAGCCGTTATGCTGCCCAATTTTTGAAAATGGATAAATAAGATTTGGTTAATAGATGGATTATGGGATAAGTATGAATGTTTTGGAATTGAGTTTTTGATTGAGGATGAGTTTCCAAATGGGGAAATTATTATTGTTTAAATTTGTATAAGATTGAGTAAAAATGAAAGGAATGAAAAAGAAACAAAGAAAAAAAATTATACCGAATTTCGGATTGGTTTAGTCTTAGGGTTTCCAACGCGAATTTAGTGTTTAAAAAGAAATACGCTACGGATGTCAGAAATTTGTTTAGGTTTGATTGAACCGTTTGTTTACTTCATTTTTGATTTGCTTCCGATTTGTTTCGCTTTGTTTTGTATTCATTTTTTTCCGGTTGGGATCCGGTTCCGAGATCGGGTCCCAACATGTATGGTATCAGAGCAAGAAAAGGTTTTTGTTTTGGATGTTTGGTATAAGTGATGGTTTTCGAATTAAGTAATTGGGTTCCAGAAACGGGATCTAACATTTATGGTATCAGAGCTCAGTATTAGGATCTTACTTGGGCAATATGTTTGTTAAGATTGAATTTGTGAGAATGTGATAAACATGGAAGTGTATTTTCGTGAATCATGTGAAGAACCAAAGTGATTGGTTGCTTAAGGTTAAGAATTATGGTGATTTTAGGTTTATGATTATGAAATTGGGATTAGAATTTCTTGATGAATTGGGATGAATTGATTTTGAATATACATTTGTGAGATGAAATGAGGAATGCTTGAAAGATAAGATAAAGGATAAAAATATATGTATGGAAGATCAATAGGTTGATTTTAAATGATGATTGGTCCATATAGGGTTCCTTAAGAAATGGGACCATTGACTTGTGAAAATGTGCTAAGAAATATTTGATTTGGGAATATAGTGTTTGGATATGATATTGGTGGAATTTTGATACACGAAGTGAAAAACATTAAGAATATATGTGATGAGAAAATTTGATAAGAAAGTGAGTGACTAGATTATTAGAAGAAATTAGTTACGAGAATGTGTTACTTGGTGATTTCGTAAGTTAGAATTTCGAGAACGAAATTCTTTTAAGAGGGGGAGAAATGTTGGACCCCGATCTTTAAGTGAAATTTAGAAATATTAAATGAAATACAATGAGTGTTTTTGTATATGAATTGTGTTATAGATGTTATTGTGCCTTAAGGAAATTGATGAGAAAAGAATCTATTGGTTTTGATGACTTTGATATTTGAGTAGATTTGTTTGGGTTATGAAAGTTTAAGTGAATGAGATGATTGAAAGTTTATTGAAATGGAAGTTGAAAATCAAGAAATAAAGAGAAAAAGTGTGAGAATTTGAAGAATTAAGAAAGTTTGACTTTTTGGAGTAGAGAGTTGACTTTTTGATTTAGGCAGAATTTAAGAAAATGATCTTCATGAAAATTGTAGCTTCTGTTGAGAGCTTTCTATCGCTATGAAGTATGATATTTTTTGATATTGGAATTGAAAAGTATGATCTTCCGAAGATAAGGTTATTTTGCTTTGTTTTTTAAAAATGATCATTAGGGTAAGTTTGTGTGTACTGCTTTGAGGCCAATCGCTGTACTGATGTGGTCTGAATTGGATTAAGTGGTCTACATGAAAGTTATAGAGAATTTGCATAGCTTTTCAATTCTTCTAACAATTCCTCAATAATTGAAATAGGGAATATGTTTTTGATGGTGTGCTTGTTCAACTCTCTGTAATCAATGCACATATGTCATGTACTATATTTCTTTTTTACTAGAATCATCGAAGACACGTATAGGCTCGCACTCGACCTAATGCGTCCTTTCTCTGATAACTCTTACACTGAGCAATCTATCGTGTCTTTTTGCTCACCTAAGCACCTACATGGGTGTATGTAATGGTTTTGACTCCCTATGTTATAATCCTGAGCTCTTTTTGGAGGTAGCCACCTTGGCTCCTAGAACACCTCTCCAAACTCCACCAAGAGCTCTTTTAATTCTTCTTTGTTGTTTGCTATACTTTTCAAAGACAAATGTTGCACGTGGGACTCACTGGATGTGTTAAACGTAACATAAATAATGAGCTCCTACTTGAATTTGACATCAGCTTACAGAGGCCCTTATTTGAGATTTCTCGCGCTCCTTTCTCTAAGTTTCTTGTCAACTTTGCTATTCGGCCCTCCCATTAGAAATCCATTGTTCTTTCCCTGAAGTTGTAAAGCATGTCGCTCAGTATTGCCAACCATTGAAAACCCAAAACCATGTCACATCCCCCAGTTTGATGAAAACCACATCGATGGTAGACCTCAATCCTTACATCCTCTCTTGCAAATTTGGTGATACTTTTATTTTAAACCTCCTCCCACCATGATACTTAAGGCTGGAATGTCTAACACCTTTATATTTTCCTTCCTAATCAACTCCTTATCAAAGAAGATAAGGGTGCTTCCACTATCGATGAGGATGTGCAAAGGTTTCTTTTACTGACTGCCTACTACCCTCGTCTGTTTAAACTCATCTTAGTCCCTTAATCCCCATATCGCCTCTAATGACACCTTGCTACTGACCGATATACTCTCTTCCTATTCTTTTTAGTTTCTTTATTTTCTATCGGGCCCCCCTTCTCTACCATGTATAACTAAAATTGCCTTTTCTTGCATTTGAGTCCAGGCGTGTACTTTTCATTTTACCAAAAACATAATCCTTTTTCTCTTTTCTCGTTAAACTCTATACAGTTTATAGATTTTATTCCTACAAGTTTTTGTCATAACTAGGTTTAATTTCATTCCCTTTGGGTCTCGATGTGGGGAACAAACCTGCTTTAGGGTTGTTTCTAGTCAAAGAGGTAGCTAGATTAGCACCCTTGTATATTAATTTCACTTTGCCTCTTCCTATCTGCCTTGGTGCTTTTGCACCTTTCCTGAAGTACACAGGTACGCTAGTGACCACTATTGCTTCTTATTTCCTAGTGAGTGCATTCACTTGTTGAAGTGATTATGGATCCATCATCTTAACTGTGAGCTCCAACTCCAGCTTAAGGCCTTTTAAGGAAAAACCTATCAAATAAGTCTTTAGAAGTGTTAGTTTATTCGAATGTTTTTTGAAATGAACATAATATTCCAACACCGATCCTTCTTGCTTGAGAATTTTCAAGTTGCCAATTGGGTCTTTGAATATTTCTTTATTAAACGTCCGTCGTAATGTAGTTATAAACTCCTCCTAGCTTATCGACTTCCCTTCTTTTCTGTTCTTGATCATTAGCTGAAATCATTCCTACATTACACCTTCCATGTGCAATGACACCATATAAACCTTCAGTTCCTATGGTGTGTAGTCACTTGCGAAGAATTGTTCGCACCTATTAATCTAGCTTCTCACCTCTACCTTTTTTAAAGTGGGGAAGTTTAACTTGTTGAATCTTGTTGGAAGGGTGTAGTTTCCTGTATCATTATAGTTTTATGTTGGAGTTATGTAAATATAGTGCTCTAGAAAGCAAGTGTATTTACATGTAACTTAATCTTCTTCAGTTACAATTTTGTAATGAAAATATTTATTATTAATAAAATAAAAGAGTTTGGCTTTTCATTATATATCTAGAAATAAGTTACTGAGATTATTTTGTAAGTAATATACATATACATAGAGATGTATGGAAAACATGTATATTACTAGAATCTAAATTAATTGATTCACAGTTGAATAATCAAGTTGGTGGCTTGATTATGGTTTAGACTGTAGTGTTGCGATTTATCTCCGTGTATGTAAAGGAGTTTACGTCAAGGGAATGATTAGTTTCATATCATGATAGTAGTCGACTATCGATAATGGCACTATTAAATGAATCTGAAATAAAGTATGTTTTTAAGAATAAAGTAGGCCGTTACTTTAATCTTTAACATCTTAAAACATACAACTTAAGCATTCGCTTATTATGGACCACAATCTTGATCAGTGGTGAACTCATATGTATTTCATTATAATTCTTGATATGATCGGAATGGATTTTTACATAGTATTAATCTAGTGTCCATATGTTGGAATTATTAATTGAAACATGTATCAGGGAACATTCACTCAAATAAAGAGTTTATAGCGATATCATCACTTCTAGATGTTTTAAGGAGATTGGTGATTAAACTGGCGCCAGTAGTTTAATGGACTAGCTACCTATCAAGTCTTAACCCTAAGATGAGATCTTGTGTGCTAATCGCCATATAGAATAAAACAAGAGATATAGAAGGAAAAACTAACATCAGGGCAAAATGGTAATTTTACCCTTTGTTGTGCAGATGGCTATAATAAGGTTCATAATAGGGTTTGTAATTGGACATGAAAATATGTGTTCTCATAATATTTAGTAATTCAAGAGTTCAACTAGTTGTATTTAGTGGAATGACACTTATTTAATAAGCTAGAATTAATTTTAATAAGATTAAATTAATTCTGGGCTTATTGGGGCTTGAATTATCTAAGTCTAATAAGATTCCCCACTTGGCTTCAAGGAAGGTTATTAAGCAAAGCAAGAAATATAAATGGAGGTTTTAAATCCCATAATTGAATGTTGGGCTTGGACTAATTAATGGTTAATTAGATGCCCAAATGTACATTTAGAAATAGGCTAGACTTTGGTTTAATTTGATTAATTAAATTAAAACAAAATTTTTAAGAAAGTAAAGCGCAATTTCATTTTTCATTAGGGCTGAATGTGCAGCTGCACATTTGGCATTGAATTGCTAAATAAAGATAGTATTTATCATGCTTTATCATCATTAAATGGTGTAATGATGTTATCATTAAATAGTTTAATGGTTGTCTTTTAATGATGGCATGTAATGTAACCTTTTTAGCATTCATTTGATTAAAGAAGAAAGAGCTACTTTGGATGGACCATCTTCCTTCTTTCATCATCAAAAACTGAAGTTGACATGTTAATTTTAGGTTATTGGTCTTTCCATATAGTCATCTTAAAACAAATTAGAAGGGTCTCATTTAATGGCTTCTTTATGTTTGATTAAAGAAAGGGATGATGCATTAGATGTTGTTCCTCTTCTTTCTTTTCATGCATAACTGAAATTGAGAAGTGTAAGAAAGGGTTCTTACATTGTTTTGACGCTCTCTTTCCTCTTACCTATGCATGGCCTAAACCTAGTATGAGAAGAGTCTTATTGTTTGCTTCTTTCTTCTAAGAAAACCTCCTTCAAACATTTCCTTTTTTCTTTCCCACCAAGGATCTTGTTAACCAAGTTGTCCAAGAAGAACAAGAGGTAAATCAAATTAGTTGAGGATACAATAACAAGGAGAAGATAGATTGACAAAGGAAAGGATTCAAAAGCAAGGCTAAAGCTAGGATTGGATACAAGAAGAAGGAAAGGATAGCACAGCGAGGAATTAAAGCTGTAGCGAAGGAGTCAATAATATTTCTACCATCTTATCTTTATATTAAATATTATCCATATACCGTATCATGTATGGATTGACATGTTGATTTGGTTATCATGCTTCTGCTGCGTCATGATTTGTAAAAAAGTTTTGAAATCCATCGTTTAACCAAATATTGCATGTTTTCATTTCCGATCCAACAGATGGAGGATCTACAGTCGGAGAAGACACAATAGGATTAGTCATCGGTTGTGTTAAGTTGTTAGAGCTCTCAGATGGACCTGCAGAAGAATTATTATGAAACAAAGGTATGGTATAATCAGAATAAAAATATTGTGTGGGTTTATTAACTCAAAATTTTGATATTGTGGAGGATATTTTACGTTCCCAAAAGGTGAGATGTCTTGCGATTCGAAATCTTTGAGATAGTGAATCCTAACATCTATATCTTTTGTGCTCTATCTCATACCCTAGAAAACAACATAAGCATGCTCTAGGTTTAAGTTTAGTGTGCTTATGAGGTTGTAATAGACCAAAGCATGCATATCCAAGAACTTTAAGAGACTAATAATCAGGAGTATGATTGAATAAGTGCTCATGTGGAGAGATATTACCTATGATAGGAGATGGAATGCAATTGATGGTATAGACAACAGTAAAGGCTGCTTCTCCCCAAAGGGTTTCAGGACAAGAAGATGATATGAGTAGGGCTCGAATGGTATCAAGAATATGTCTACGTTTGCGTTCGGCTCGACCATTTTGTTGAGATGCATTTGGATAGGATCTTTGAATGATAGTCCTTTGTTGATTAAGAAAATTGATGAATTTTTTTAATCTTTGTATTCCATTGCATTATCAGTTCGAAATACTTTAATCTTGCAAGAGAACTAAGTTTGAATCATATTAGGAAAATGAGAGTACATAGAGCATTAGATAAATCCATGTATAGTGAGAAAAATCATTGACAAAGATCAAATAATATTTCATGCTACCCATAGTTTTATGAGCTGCAGGACCTCAAATATCATAATGAATTAGATCAAAAGGTGCTAAAGAGATAGAATCATTGGGAGAAAATGGTAAAGTATGATGTTTAGAGAGTTGACAAGGAACAAAATCAAAATGTTTAGTCTTAACATGACCTAGATTACCGCTAGAGATTAAAGACCCCAATCTAGAGGTGGAAAGATGACCTAAACGAAAGTACCAGATATGAGAGGTGACAGCACCAACAATAAGCTTTGAAGGAAGATTTAGTAAAGTAAGCTCAAATAACCATCCAACATTACGCCCTTTTCCAAGGATCTTGCCCGTTTGTGGATCCTGCATAATACAACCATGACTCGGAAATGATAAGTTGACACCAAGTTCATATAATTGTCCAACAAAATAAGATTTAATGAGAGTTTGGGAGCAAGAAAGGTTTCAGGTAAATTTAATGTCGATATGTGAACAGTATCTATGTGTTGTATATGCATAGTAGAATTATCGACATTGGGAATAACGTGTGGAATTGATGGTATTGTTAAAGATTCAAGAATAAAGGAGTTAAAGGTCATATGATTGCAACAGGCAAAATCAAGATACCAAAAGTTTGAGGTATCTGATGTGACAGATAGGGAAGAGGAGAAGACTATACCAGAATATGGTTGAAGTTATTGGAGAAGGGCATGGAGATCCTTTAAAGATAATTTGGGAGAGGTGCTTTCTATTTGCTCCTAAGTGATAGCAGCAGCAGTGGAATCAGGCTTGATAGACTTGGAAGAATTACCATAGCCAGAGGTCTGTTTGAGCAGTTTTCTACATTCAGAGATATGATGTCTTGGGTATAGTAGTTGTAAGATCCTTTATAAAACTTTTCACCTGTATTGTGAGAAGTTTGAGATGAAGTATAAGTTACAAGGACAACATCAGTAGACGGGACATACTTTTCAATACGAAGCATATTAAGACGACTTTTGTCTAAGATGAACTCTTTAATGACAATGTCAAGATTTGGTAAAGTTCCTCGATAAAGAAGAAAGTTGCGAATGGGTTCAAATTCATCCATGAGAGTCATAAGTAAATGCCATATAAGTTGACGATCTCGAAAATTTACATAGAGCACGACATCATTAGGATTAGGCCAAATAGGATCTGCAAATGCTAGTTGAATCCAAATTTTTTGCAATTCAGACACATAATTGTGTATTGTTTGTTCAGGTTGTTGTTACATGTGATAAAGCCCTCCTATATAATTTTAACCGGTGGACATCATCAACTACATAGTAATGATTTTTCAAGAAATTGCATACCTCCCGAGCTATGTCAACCCATCGAAAGTCAAGTTTGATAGCTTTGATATATGCATTTCGAAACCATGTTATGATTTTATAATTCATTCCATCCCATGCCACTAATCAGTCATTGAATACGTCAATGCCTTCATCTTTCTTTTAAGTGGGTTTAGGTATTTCTCTAGTAATAACACGCTGAAGGAGTCTCCCCTTAAGAAAACTAAACATTTATTCAGCCCAACGATCATAGTTGGAGCCATTAAAAATGATATTAATAGGGTTGGGAATGTATTAGGGAAGTTTAAAGGCATCCATAGTGAAGAACGACAATAAAATAGGAGAAAACTTACTTATAGAGATGTAATTTTGTTATTTTGACATCAGAATTGGATTCAAAGCATTAAAAAACCTTAAGAATCGGTCTAGTTTGTAGGGAACCCAAATTAAAAAGTACTAAGCCGGATGGTCAAAATATCGGTCAACTTACTTCTGACACATTTCCTCAGCTCAAAGATCATAGTTGGAGCCATCAAAAATGATATTAATAGGTTTGGAAATGTATTAGGGAAGTTTAAAGGCATTCGTAGTGAAGAAAGACAATAAAATAGGAGAAAACCTATTTATAAAGATGAAATTTTATTATTATGACATCAAAATTGGATTCACAGTGTCAAAAACCTTAAAAATCGGTCTGGTTTGTAAAGAACCATTAAAAAGTACTAACTGGATGGTTAAAATATCGATCAACTTACTTTTGAACTAAACCGAGTTGAACTGTTGGAACCCGTTTTCGAATTCCAACTACTTATACGGGAAATCAATTTGAAACCCGAATTCGCATTGGAAACCTTAAACTAATCCGAAAATCCCGATAAATTTTTTTTTCATCTT
Organism: Erythroxylum mucronatum; assembly: GCA_027563825.1. NCBI lineage: Eukaryota > Viridiplantae > Streptophyta > Magnoliopsida > Malpighiales > Erythroxylaceae > Erythroxylum > Erythroxylum mucronatum. The sequence continues at coordinate 12,069,495 of JAOSBP010000004.1, read as the reverse complement.
ATTCATCTTAAAGCCATTTTCATACTAATATATTATTAGAAAACTAATGCCTCGACAATCGATAGAATCGGATGTCAATTGCAAAAGTTAAAAAGGAAAATCAAAATGACCTAATGCATAGTGACAGTTGACCATATGAATAGTAAAATATTAATTTCCGACCCTTATATCTTTTTACTCCGAATTTCGATTAGGACGTACCATATCTCGTTGGAAAGATAACGAGATTCTCTACATCTTTCGTGAAAGATGGAAAAGCCCGATTATCGCTCTAAAGGGGGAAAAACCCGCCTGAAGATTTTGCCTAAATTGGCCATATGAATAGTAATTCGAAAATCCTAATTGCATAATGGGCAGCGATTTTTAAATGTCCATAACTTTTTCATCCTAAATCGGATTATGACCCATTTTATACCGTTTCGAAGATCTTAATGCGCTCTACAATTTTCTAGAATACTTCCAAAGCGAATTCCCTCTCGAAGAGGGTCTAAATCCTAAGCGAATTTGCTGCCCAAATTTAGGAAAATTTGGACAGCACCTCCCCTAAAAATGCCCTAGCCAACTCTTCGATCCAAGCTAAAAACCTGCATAAAAACTCAATTCAATGGCAGTACACACTCCTAGGCTCTAGGCATTTCTCAACTCCACACAATTTCCAAATATCATAAAGTATCAATGCCAATAGCAACAACACACTCTTAGCATTCTAGTCATTTTCATAACTATAAGTCAATTTCACTCTTAATCATCTACTCAATTCTTTTCCAATCCATCAAGTACTATAAGCTCATGCTCGCTTTTTCCATTTTCAACCATACACTTATACAATCTTTGGACATCATATACAAAATACATTCAAATTTCAAACTCTTACATCCATACATACTTTCTTAGGATACATATAAACAATACATTTACATTACAATACACTTTAACTTCAAAACTTTTACATTCAAACTTCCAAACCTTTACTAATTACATAGAGCTAAACTAATCCACTGCTTTAGAAGCATTGAGCCCAAGTACATTCAAAGTGCCAAACATACAAGTATAAAGAACATGCAAATGCTTCGATTTCTCAAAGCACGACTCCAAAATCAAATCCCGTTCTTGCTTGATACCTGAGGAGGGGAAATGGGGGTGAGCTCGACGGCTCCGTGGGTAATAGCTTAATAGAAGAGAAATAAGCAAAAACCATGTTCAAGTTTCATTTATTCATTTATTTCATACCACATCATACTAAGGAAAACATGTTCACTTTTTCAAAACTCATAACACTTCAAACAATTTAAAAAGTCAACGAATAGCAAACCATAGCATAAAAATCACATAACGAATGGTTTGAGTGATCCTAACAGGACGTACTGCACATGTTCGACAAGCGACCATGTGTAGCCGTGAACAGAGGGGAG
>JAOSBP010000004.1:12045588-12058922 GCA_027563825.1 Erythroxylum mucronatum | reverse complement strand
TCAAGTTAAGGTCTCATCAAGGTCAGCGTCTCGGGAATGGGCTCCAGCCGGGCTCACCTCCCGGGACAGTCGGGCTCTGGGAGCTGGGTCCGACAACAACCGACCTAACCACGAGTTGTTTACGATTTCTTTGTTCATGTATCTTTTATGGACAAATGTGCTTTTCCCTTCTAGTTCCGTGCTTGTGTAATATATGAAAATTAAGGTCGGATGGATATGGGATTATGATGTTAGCTGGAGAAATATTGTCAAACGTCAAATTAATTTACTTTCGATCTCTGCCAGATTAAGCTGTACTTGAGCAACGAGAAAAGCCTTTTGCCGTCTATGGTGATTACCTAATTAGTGATCTCAAGTTGTTCAGGTCACTGTTTAGGACCTGGTTTCTTCAACAATTGTGACAATGGGTTGAGATCAAAATTTGCGACTTCTTCTTTCTCTTCTTCCTCATCTTGATATGCCATCCTGATGCTTACAAATGAATGAGAACAAACATAGCTATGAATTTTGGTGTATTTTCGTTTAAGGGAGACCTTAGAAAAGAGACAAGTAAATAAACAGTTCCAACATTGGGCTATTCAGGAAATTGGCAAGTCTATCTTATTTGATGTTTCGTTGGTTAATGTTTACATTATTTTGAGTTTGTCTTTTTCTGTAACTTTGAATTAATTTTTGAAACATATTCATCATCTTCACTAACGCTTGGCATCTAACAATGTTCACACTGACTGGTTAAGAGAATTTTATAGATAATATAGAGAGGATAAGTAAAGAGTTTAGAGCCTACACTTATTTATAATATAACTTAAAATTTTTGGTAATTTAATTAAAATAGAGTTAATAATAAAACATCTTCAAATTTTACACAATTTTGTAATACATATCTGAATTTTAAAAGATGACCCTAAAATACTCTACCTTTTTAATTTTATTACAAAAATAGTCCGACATTAAGTTCTCTATTAATGTCAATGATTTGACGTTCCATATTAAATTAATATTTTTACTATGTAACTGTCATGTAAGATAATGATGCCACATATGAAATTTGTTATTTAATAAAACAAAATTATTTTAAATTACTACAAACAAGTTAGAGGGGAGATTTTAAGAGTAATTAGTTTTTTTAGTAATTTAACATATTTTTATTTATTGAATAACAAATTTCATGCATGGCTCTATTATCCTTCATGACATCAAGGTGGCAAAATATTAATATAATGTGCACGTTACATAATCGATGTTAACGAAGAATTTAACATTGGGTTATTTTTGTAAAAATTAAAAGTTGAAGCATTTTAGTGTCACTTTTTAAAGTTCATGTTAGTATTGCAAAATTAAGTAAAGTTTGAGATTTTTTATAATTAACCTATTAAAATATATTTTTAATTTTGATTAAATTTTAGTTAGAATTTTAATTCTAATTAGTATTTAACTATAATTGACCAACTAAGATTCATTATCTTATAATAGTCCTTATTTATTATATATCTCATTTTTTACCTTTAAATTTTCTAATTTTATAATCAAATCGAACTTGAATAAATTAAATCTTTCTCTCTTCGATTGTTATGTTCTTAAATAAGTTAACAATAGATATAAATTATAACCCTAAACCATATTTAAGATTAGATAAATTAAAGTCTTATGAATATAAATTATTATAATAGAGAATTAAAGATAAATTATACATGTCAATCTTATTCATATATCAAGATTGACGTCTAATAAGATATCAAGACTACTTAAATATTAGGAATATCAAACTAATTATGACTCACCTTTTATGCATGATTTTTTTTCTCTTATAATCTAATTATTTTATCGTACAATATTCTAATTAGACATAAAGTTTGAAATTAATACCTACTTTATTTAGTCCAATTATATTATCTCTCCACTATTAATAATTGATTTTACTAATAACATTTAAAAGCTATTTTTCAAGTGTCATTTTACCTTGTCCAATAATTTCTCGAAACTATACTAATCGAAAATAGCAAAACATTATCCATAATCACTTTAGGATGATGAATCCTATATTAATCACTTAATTATCTCCATATAGTCCATACTATATCTAATGGCTTCCAATTGAACCGCCTTTGACTAGGATATGTTATAAGTTGTATTAAAATATAACAATCCCTATGTAAGTTACTTTAAAAATCTTAAATAAAAGAACCACTTATACAATCATTATAACGAGAATTCCATAGGCATATAAAAAATATTATAAATAGGACATGTTCAATGAACTTGTTCTTCAATAAGCACTCACATGTTTATTTAAGTATCTTCATACTTTAGTATATAAGATTGACTACATCCTTTATAAGGAAAAAAAACATCATGCGTGCTAGTCTTTATACTCTATTAATGTCCAATCTTAATAGAACAATGAATAGGAAAATTTCGAGATAATATATAAGATATATGAATATGATCTCATCATAATTTCATTTACAATATACATTTATCTCGTAAACCTTATCTTATACATTAATTATTAAACAAATATGCATAAGTTAAAGAATGCCTTTAAATATGTCACAAAAAGTATATCCAACCAATTGGATATCAGAACGTAAACCATTAATCTCATACTTGTATTAAACCAATCACTTAAGTATCTTATACCATATTTCCATATGATGATCATGCTACTATTTAGATAGTGATTTGGTGAGAGAATTCTATATGATTCTTTATATTGATTACTTGCTTAAATCTTAAAATTTTAATCTCGTTTATTATGATAATTAAGAGAAACAAGCAAAAAACATAATTAAACCTTTGGTGAGATCTTATTTCCTTTCACATATCTAATTTCTATAATGTTCTTTAGTATATTACTTTCCAAATAATGTAAGGAATTATACTAAGTTCATTAAAGAACTTCTTGATATAAATAATCATTTCCAGTAAATAAAAAATGTAATATGGCTTGATTAGTAACTAATGCTACATTAGAACCTTTCCAACTCAAAATAATATTGTTCTAATTAAAATGTACTTTAATCAAGACTTACTTCTATGAAAATAAAGTTAATATCTATATGAACTTCAACACAAATATCAACCTATACATAGAATAATTTATACATAGAAAATATGTATTATTCTATCTATAAGTTGATATTTATGTTGAAGTAAGTCCTGATTAAGTAGTTTGAGCTCCATTTTCATAGATGTAAACTTATACATTCTGTCATTTTCACCTTTTGAATGACTTTTACTCACATTCTAAAAAAATATGTTGTTAATACTTCATAAGTGTCAGATATCATATACACTAAACACCTTTAGAACATAATCTATATACTTGGACTATAATAGGTAAATAACTTATGTATCTATCTTTATGGAACTAATTCTCATAATTAAGTTGTTACTTTTTCATATACAATGAGATTTGTTTTTAGAATATCATATCTTTAACAATTGAAAATGTGAACTATTGTTCTCTATAAGTAGTATGTCATTATACACTCAATATTAAGAAGGAAAATTATACTCTTACTATCCTTCTTATAGATATGATAAATACATATTCATCTCCAAGATAAACTTTTCATCATGAAAGTAAATCTTTCAATATCTTGTAGCCTTTCAACCATATAACAAATATATTAAAAAGGCACTAGTTCCAATTAGATGTTCTGTTATAAGTTTTATACCTTTTCAAATTTTACTCTCACTACTTATCTAGAGAATCATTCTCCTATAAGTTTTCATTAAAATAAACATCTTGTTTAATATGGGTTGTAATATTATATTCAATGTATTTAGATTTATCTAATAGGTGTAAATTATAGTATGTTTTATAAGTTTTAAAGTATGTTTTCAGTGTTTTATTAAAGGATAATCATGTGTTTAGGACTTATAGTTTTGTTCTTGTTAGTTTTTTATATGTTTTGTTTGATTGGTTGTTGTTTAAGGTAAGAATTAAATATTGATAGTATGTTTAAAGGGTTGTTTGATGTATTTAGTGATGAGTGGAAATAGGAAAAATTAAAGAAAAGATAAAGAAAAAGCTGGAGAAATATGTCTGGCACAATTGTGGATAAGGAGGCAATAGAATGGAAGTCTCTGGCACGATCTTGCAAAAGAGTAATAGCATGTCATGCACGATCATGCAAGGTGTTTTCAAGGATGTGAGTTTTTTTTCATACTTTTTATGTTTCTGACTATTTTTGGAAGATAAATACATGGAAATACCATAGAAAAAACTCTTAAAGATATAAAAAATATATATATATATCACTTGACGACTGAAAAAACATAGTTTGAGGAGATCAAAAGAGCAAAAATCTAAGAAGAAGGTTGCCGATTTTCTAGTATAAGGCAAAGAAGAGAAGAACTTCAAAATTCAATTCTCTACTCTTTTCTTGCTTGCTTATGTTGTTAAATATTAACGATGATTAAGTTTGGATATATAGTTACATCTATGAATTTCTTGATTTATTTGTTGAACTTTACATTTTTAATGAGATATGCTTGTGATGTTGAACTTTACATTTTTAATGAGATATGCTTGTGCATAACCAAAATCTATGGAAATTGCAAATTTGCATAGCTTGAAAGAAGTGCACGAGTTGATGCACAATCGTGCATCTCTTTTGTGCTTCGAATCTTCATTTTATGCTGTGTTTTGATGAAACTCCTCTAATGCTCTCCCTCTCGTTTGGGATGGTGACGACTGTGGTTGTGGTTATTGCTCCTTAGGTCCTCTCGATGCTACTGGCTCATTGGGCTCCACAATAAGCCAGTACACTACTCCCATGGGGCCTTGATTTCGACAGACCATGTGTATATGATGCATTACTGTCAAGTTGAGTGCCACCATAGTCGTCATCTCTGGCATCGTCAATAGCTGATCAAAAACTCCCATCCTTTGTGCTAGCCTGATCATGTAAGGTCCAATACATATCGTTCTGACCTTCTTGTCCACACTCTGGCACAAGATAATATGGAAAAGTGCATGTCCCAATTTGATAGGCACCTACTCACTCATACTCTAGAGGTAGAAGACATCCACCTTGTCAACGACTCCTTAGCTGTCTCCTTGACCACTCAAAGTATGACTCAGAGTACTATGGATGTATCAAAGTGTTATGGTGACAGACCATAGTTTGTAAAGCTTGATACTCTGGTGTTCCCTATACTCTCGATCATACAAATCCCTGGTGATGGAGAACTCAGTATAGCTTATTTCGTGCATCTCCCCTATCATCCTGAACTGGACAGAGATGGGGTGATCCTCGTTGTAACTTCCCTTCAACACAGAGAATATGGAGAGGATCTGCAAATTCAGCTCTCTGTACGATGGTTCCATGATTTTAAAAAATTGGGAACATGCTCCTATATCTACCAACTCCCTTACTTGTTGGGCTAACCCAACCTGCTCCAAAACCTCCTAATCAATGTACCGATTGGCTCCACACTTCTTGTCTTTCAACCTTCAGTACTATTCTTCCTGAGCCTTGAAATTAAATAAAAGCATCTGTGGCCTCTTTGAGGCTTTGAGGTAGAATTTAAGCTTAACAAGTAAGTAGAAATCTGATCTTTAAGGCATGTGATTATGATGATTGAATTAGGAAAGATTGTATAAGATGATGATGATGAAGTGAGCTGGAGTAAGTTAGATGACTGTGAATTCTTTTATATGGAAACTTTGATATCTTGTTGTGTTTTTTGAGAGTAACATGAGGGGTTTTGTTAACAAAAGTATCCTAGATGAAAATGGGATGTTGTTGGTTCATTTGCATGTGTCTTTGGCGTTACATTTTCATAATATGACTGAAGTGAGTTAATTGGAGTGTGTACCTCGTTAGATGGAGTGGTTCCACTAAATAGACATACGTATTTTAGCCATATCTTGATCTGTAGATATCAAAATGGGTTGATTTTAATTTTAGATTAAACTAGAAACATATATCTACAATTTTTATGAAGAAATTGAATTTAAGTTCTATCCCTAAGGGTTTTGAAATTTGGCTTGAAGTTGAGTATTGGTTGCTGTCTTTGTTTAAGAACAATCTGTAGTATTTTGCCTATAACTCTAGTAATAATGAACCAAAATGCATTAAATTTAAGTAATTAGAAACTTAATACATATAGGAACATTGTTTTAGAAGAATATATTGCCTAAATACCTCATTTTCTATGTCATAATGGGCATACAAACTGACCCGAAACCCTATCCTGAGAAAAACTGGAAAATGGAGAATGAATGAGTACTTTTCTGTTCTATTTTTGCATATACAAAAATGGTAGTTTATGGAATGTTTTGTGGATGATATAAGTTGGGAATTGAAGTATAATCGATGAGGAATTCATGCTAAAGATAGTTGTCATTAAGACGAATTCAAATCTAGAAAATTTGACTTGTAAGTGTGTTTGTAAAACAATGAATGTTAATGATATAAGTGAACAGAATTTTTGTAAGCCTTAGTGTATCCAATATGGAAGTTAAATTAACCTGAAATGAAGTAACCTTAAGGGATATGAAATCTGAAAATTTTCAGGTATTAGTGATGTCTTTAAGCTTGTTAAATTCATGAGGTATTGAAGGTAGAAAATTTACACACATTAGTGATGTTGTTGACAAATTCTGGAATTTTAGGTTCAGCCTTATGTACATGTTGAACCAGCTGAGAAAGTTCACTCTAAATTGGTATATTTGGACTAGATTAAGGTGAGGAATGAGCCTAGATTGTTGCTTGATTAATTATTTAAGAACTTGATAAGTTTATATGGTTAATTGATGTAATTATCTAAAGAATGGACTGTTTTGATGTGTTGAGTTCAAATCTGGAAATTCTGATTTGTTAACGGAATAAATGAGTTCTTTTAATGCAAACATGATCTTAAAGGACATGAGAAATGTGCATAAGGTATGGATGAATGAGTATTAAATAACATAGGGTAATTATGAATGAGAATTGGGTAAATGTATGAGTATATGATGCTGGAAAAAGTTTGGTGAATGTATAGATTTAGCTTGCTAAAATTCCAGATTTAAAATAACAATTGTGTGTGTTTTATAAGATGCTTTTGATCATGGAAATTTTCAAGGATAAGTGTACAATATGGTTGATAAATTTGGAGTAAATCAAGCTAACTTAAGGGTACACACTTGATTGGAAAATGGTAGTATACAAAGTATGATGTTTAAATGGTCAAAATTTATGAATAGTTACATACCCGGAAAGGTCAATTGAGCATGCATTGAACATAACACATATATATGTGTATGATTGAGTACTTATTTGATTAAAAAAGTTAGTAATGTGTACATATGTGTGTATTTCATGATTTAGAAGCATAAATTGACCGATAGCTTCCAGACATTGCCAGCTCGTCAAGGCAATAGCTATCTGGAGCATACTGTGAGTTAACCTAGATGTTTACTCACTATATTTGAATTGTTCTTAATTAACAATTAGATATTGAACCGTTACTGATATGATTGTGTTAATTTTAGACATTGATGGTCTGACGAGTTTGATATTCGGGACTGTATTGGAAGTGTTTGCAAATTGAATGTGAATATCGAAATTGTGTTCTCAACTATATGTTGAATATCGAACTTAGATCTGATGAATGTGCTATATGATTGTGCCCACTAAATGAGATTTATTGATAACATAATATATGATTTGATGCATTTTCATTACATTGATATGCATGATCAGATAAAGGAGTTGTGACCAGAGTGACCAACATGAAAAAAAAGCTTAAAGCTTAAAAATATGCACATAGAGCCATAGGCTCTACGATTAATGAGCCCGGTATCCACAATAGGTACAGGATAATATCTGAAATGAGCTCGGTATCCACAATGGATACGAGACAGTTAAATAAGTATAAAATAGAAATGAAAATGGAATCTTATTTGCATTGCTTTATATATATATGAATGATTGTGAAAAAAATATTGAATTGTATTGATATAGTGATCTGCAATACTTGTATATATGTTTATTATATGAATGATTGAGGTGAGAAACTGGATTGTTCCGAAAAGATTATATGACATGTTTCTATTATAATGTGCTTATTGAGATATGATGTATAGCATGATTTGGTATAGAAAACTGTATGGGAATTGATTCAAGCTAATGTGATATACTTGTGAATTTGGTTGTATACTTGTGATGTTGTGTTTTGACTCGAGTGAGCACATCGATGATGGTTCACTTACTAAATTTGCAAAACTCATCAAAATTGCAACGTTGTTTTTCAGGTACTGAGGAGACCTAACTTCTAAGGCAATCTAATAGTAGTCTAGTATTGTCAATTTTCGAACCAGGAATGGCTCAAAGGTCTGGTCAACTGATGTCTGAGGAGTTTAAATAGATTATTTCGGGAGGTATTGAAGGGTGTTAGTGTTGTTTGATTAATTGGTTAAGATTTTGATAAATTTATGTAGTTAATTGATGTCATTATCTAAAGAATGGATTGTTTTGATGTATTGAGTTCAAATCTGGAAATTCTGATTTGTTAAAGGAATAAATGACTTCTTTTAATGCAAACATGATCTTAAAGGACATGAGAAATGTGTATAAGGTATGGATGAATGAGCATTTAAGAACATAGGTAATTATGAATGAGAATTGGGTAAATGTATGAGTATGAAAAAGTTTGGTGAATGTATTGATTTAACTTGCTAAAATTCCATATCTAAAATAACAATTATGTGTGTTTTATAAGTGTCCTTTTATAATAGAAATGTTCAAGGATAAGTGTAAAATTCGGTTGATAAATTTGGAGTAAATCAAGCCAACTTAAGGGTACAAACCTGATTGCAAAATGGTAGTATACAAAGTATGATATTTGGATGGTTAAAATTTATGAATAATTACATACCCAGAAAGGTCAATTGAGTATGCATTGAATATAACACATATACATGTGTATGATTGAGTACTTATTTGATTAAACAAGTTAGTAATGTGTACATATGTGTATATTTCAAGATTTAGAAGCACAAATTGACCGACAGCTTCTAGACATTGCCAGCTCGTTAAGGCAATAGCTATCTGGAGCATAATGTGAGTTAACCTAGATGTTTACTCACTATATTTGAACTTTTCTTAATTAAATTTTAGATATTGAACTGTTATTGATATGATTATGTTAATTCCGAACATTGATGGTCTGAGGAGTTTGATATTCGGGATTGTATTGGAAGTGTTTGCAAATTGAATGTGAATATAGAAATTGCATTCTCAACTATATGTTGAATGTCAGACTTAGATCCGATGAATGTGCTATATGACTGTGCACATTGAATGAGAGTTATTGATAGCATAATATGTGATTTGACCATTTTCATTACATTGATATGCATGATCAGATAAAAGAGTTGCGACCTGAGTGACCAATGTGAAAAAAGAGCCTAAAGCTAAAAAATGTGCACACAAAGTCATAGGCTCCACGAGTAATCAGCTTGGTATCCACAATGGGTACGAGACAGTATCTAAAATAAGCTCAGTATCCACAATGGATATCGGACAGTTAAATAGGTGCTCGGTCACAAAAAAGTAAAAATGAAAGTAGAATCTCATATGCATTGCATATATATATCTTTACATATATCATGTGAATGATTGTTAAAAAAAAGTACTAAATTGTGTTGATATAATGATCTGCAATACTTGTATATATATTGATTATATGAATGATTGAGGTGAGAGACTGGATTACTCTGAAAAGATTAAATGACATGTTTGTATTATAATGTGCTTATTGGGATATGATGTATAGTGTGATTTGGTATACAAAACTGTATGGGATTTTATTCAAGCTAATGTGATATACTTGTGAATTTGGTTATATACTTGTGATGTTGTGTTTTGAATCGAGTGAGCACATCGATGATGGTTCACTTACTGAGTTTGCAAAACTCATAAAATTGCAATGTTGTTTTTCAGGTACTAAGGAGACCTAACATCTAAGGTAATCTAGTAGCAGTCTAGTATTGTCAATTTTGAAATCAAAAATGGCTCAAAGGTCTAGTCAGCTGATGTCTGAGGAGTTTATATAGATCAGTATCTCATTTCATATTAGATGTTTTTGTAATGTAGATATATGGATTATGAGATATAATGACAATGTAAATGATGTTTGTTAAATGAAATGAGAAATGTTGAACTTATGATCACTTATGTTCTGCATGGTGCCATAATAGTGAATACGATTGCTCTAACATGCCATTCTCATAGGGTATGTTCTTAAATGTCCTTTGGATGTTTAGGTATATGTTTTATGGTAGTGGTGTGTTACATATACCATATTAGCTAGAGAACCAATGTGGATGCCATGCAGTATTATTTTAGGTTGATCAGGCTTTCTAAGCATAACTGTCTTACCACTATAATCAATCACCGCCTGATGCTTGGATAACCAATCTATAGTCAAAATCAAATTAAAATCATGAAAATAAAATCTAATTAGATTTGCTATATATGCACATCCTTGGATTATAACAAGACAATTTCTATATATGTGATTAACCAACACCCTACTACCCAAAGGACTGCTGACATGAATATCATAATTTAATTGATCTATATGCATCTTTCTATCAGGAATTTCTCCAATATAGATATAAGAATGAGTGGATCTAGGATCAATCAAATAATGCATTTTAGAATTAAAGAGAGAAACAACACCCACAATAACCTTAGGTGCATCTTGATCCTCACGAGATTTCAAAGCATAAGCTCGAGTTGGGGAAGAAGGTATAGCAGGTCGATCAACTATTTCTAAATGAGTACTAGGATTAGGTTTCATCTGACTACATCCTCTAAGACCTCTACCTTGTGCTCTGTTTTCAGCAGGTGCATGAGAGGCCTCCCTACTAGCTTGTGATGTTAGAGACTGTCTCATAGGGCAATTGGCTATTAGATGCTCAGTGCTGCCACATCGAAAACATGCACCTATAGCCCTCCAATAAGTACTCCAATGATGTATGGAGCAATGAGGGCACTCTGGAGCACCAAAACCTTAGCCCACAAAGAACCCCCATTAGAAGCAGTCGATGAGGGAAAGTTTTGTCTCCTTTCCCAAGCTACAGATCTCTAAGTAAATTTTGGTGCAGAGGAAACACCTTTACGACTCTGTTTGCCCGAGGACTGACCTCCTCTAGCAAAGCCCCTTCGCTGATCCCTTTCTCTCTTCACCATCTCTTGCTTCTCTAACTTAATAGCAACTTGCATCCGCTGATGGTAACTCACTTGCTGTAAGAGAGTGAATGCTGCTAGATGTTCTTTGATCGAGTCATTCAAACTATCCTCAAACTGATGACACTGAAACTCCTTAGTAAGTACAAGTTCAAGTGCATACTTGCTGAGTTGATTAAACTCCCTGCCGTACTCAGCAACAGATAGGTTTCTCTACTTTAGGTTCAGGAACTGCTTCAACTTCTCCTTTCTATAAGCTTCTGTCATATACTTGGCTTTAAACTCTTGGAAAAAGAAATCCCAAGACAGAAGCTTCGGTAATTGAGAATTCCTCAAAACAAACTTCTACCACTCATAGGTTGCACCCTAAAGAAGAGAAACAACACAGTGCACCATCTAATCTAGTGGGCAACCAATTTCATCTAGCACCCTCTTCACCTTCTTTAACCAGAATTCGGCTCCTTCAGACTCCTCCAAAGATATTCCAGTAAATTCCTCAGCTCCATACTTCCGCAACTAATCAATTGGAGTCTTGAGTGTCGTCATACGGTGTAACAATGTTATCATGTCTTGCGATAGCTTAACCAAAGCCTCCCCCTGAGCTGGAGGTGGAGGTGATGGTATTTCAACTCGATTCACCCTAGAGGTCTCGATATAGATGGACGACATCGCTTAGGATTATTACTCTCAACAACCTCGTCAATGGCTCTATGAGATCTTTACATATTTAATCCTATAACCATAATATGGGACAAACCACATTAGGCCAATCACAACTGTTATATCCACGTATAAGCAATAGTTAAGCACCGGTTAAAACTAGAATTGCCTAATCCAGGCTCTGATACCAAACGATGTCACACCCTCATACCCCCTGGAAGCATAAACCAGGCTCTGATACCAAACGATGTCACACCCTCATACCCCCTGGGAGCATATGCAGGTGCCACACAAAACAGACTTAAAATAATCCAAAACATACTAAACATTTCTTACATGCATTTCAAAAAACTCAAGCAAATAAACATTACAATCCATTAGGAGTTATTTTATAAACAAAACATAATATACATCGTATATAATGAATTTATCAAAATATATGCCATATATATTAAATCCATCCTATAGTAAGGTTATTATAAATTATTTATAGGAAATTACAAACCTTATCCACAAATATACAAAATGTCACATTATATACAACTAAAAAACAAACTAAAATATACATCTTGTCAAAACAAAACACATCCTCCTTTGGCCACTGTGATTGTCCCAGCCTTAAGTCTTCTTATCAAAACTTACAAGGAGGCAAAACCACCATGCTAAGCATAAAGCTTAGTGAGAAATAACTAAACAAGATACATAATAGCGACTGTTTCTAACAATTGTCTAATATTCACATGTTCAGGATCAAATCATATCCTAAGCAATCTTTAGTTATTCATATTCAAGAACAACCCAAACATTACATGTTTTAGAACAGTTTATGATTCAACAATACAGAACAAAACATATAAATATCATAACAGAATGTCATTGCTTCATAACAGATTGCACAAGTCTCAAAACAAAACATAATTGTGCCAAAACAAATCAGAACTTATATTAGATCAGAATTCATCTTGTATCATATCAGAATTTATCTTATTTCAGATCAAAACATGTTTGTAACAGAATCGAACATGTATCAAAATACAAACTAGGTAAGCTTTGTTGGATCCCGTTTCTGAAATCCAACTAACTCATACAGATTCCCTCATACGCACACATGATTTCTTATAAACTTTTCTTGCTCTGATACCATCTATGTTGGATCCCGTTACCGGATGTCCAACCTCTTACGAAAAACCAAACGGGAAACCCAAATCCGCGTTGGAAACCTTAGACTAATCCGAAAAAATCTCGATATTTTTTTAATCTTATTCATCTTAAATCCATTTTCATACTAAAAACTTAGCTCGGTTCTGTAGAAGGTCCAAAGTTGCTTTCAAGTTTCAGCCTAATGAGTAACCAAATGAATAGTAAATTTTTGACTATATGAATAGTAATCGGCCAAATTCCGACCCTCATAACTTTTTACTCCTAACTCCGAATAGGTCATATCATACCTCATTTTAAAGATAACAATACCCTCTACATCTT
>JAOSBP010000004.1:12023733-12034207 GCA_027563825.1 Erythroxylum mucronatum | reverse complement strand
CAAGTGTTTTGACTCAGAAATGGGCCCAAGTGGAAAGTGTAATTTTGGTGATTTGCGTAACAGTTGAAATGTTGTTAATGTAAATTGTATGAAATACAGAAGGGCCAATTCTTACAATTGATTTCCGCGTATATGTGCATTGCTTTGTCAAAAAAAAACTATACCGGTGTTTGATTGTTTCAGTGCTCTAGCACGTCACCCTCGCGAGGCACGGACTCGGATATCACCATCGATGTCGGGTTCGGGTTCTGCAGGAGTGGGGTGCTACACTCCTCCCTAGTTTTCCTTTGAAAACTTCTTTATATTTTAGGGTTTTGGTCGATGCACCTTCTGATGCATAAAATTCTTTAAATATCATAAATCTACATGGTCTGGAAGAAGTGTACAGGCTGATGCATGGCTGTGCATCCCTTCTGTGCTTCAAATCTTCATTTTATGTCATGTTTTCCTCTGAATTCTTCTCCTTTAAGTCCGTGAAGGAAATTGTACTTCAAAAACACACTTGAAGTGAACTAAGTACCAAATATGCAATAAAGGTATAAAATATCAAGAAAAAATACGTCAAATATAAGGTATAAATATAATCAATTATACATCTATCAAGTGGTAATAACCCTTATTCTAATACCTGTAATCGTGGGTAGAAGAACAACGTAAATTTTTCTTGGTCTAACAATGTTGCAGGGAATCTAATGAAAGCACAAGACCCCCTAGGATTTCAACAAGAAAGGCTTGATTCTTTGGAATCAAAGATGAATAAATTGATGGATGTTTTAAATTTCAAATTCACAAGCCAAGATGAGAATCAAAAGAGGATGAAAAGCAAGTTCAATCAAATTGAAAAGAAACATACATCTTCCATTCATAATCTAGAAGTTTAAATTTTTTAGCCAATGCATTGTCTAAACAAAATATGAGGGCATCTCTGGATCAATATAGAGTCTAATCCAAGGGAGCAACTGAAAGTTATCACACTTAGTAATAAGAAAGTGTTGGAAAAACTATCCAATAAGAAAGTTGAATCCCACTAAGTAGAAGACCAAGAGAAAAAGGGAAAAGAAGAAGAAAAAAAAGAGGAAACTCCATATGCTCCTCCACTTCATATGCACTAAAGATTCCATTTCTATAGAGGCTACAGAAGAATCAATTAGATGTGCAATTTGCAAAGTTTGTATAGAAGTTAAGAAATTGCATATCAATTTGTCTTTTATGGAAGCTTTGAAACATATACCCAAATACGCAAAGTTTCTTAAAGACATCTTATTGAACAAGTGGACTTCGGAGGACAATCAAATAGTCTCCTTGACTGAAAGCTATAACTCTATAATTAACAACCACATGTCCTCAAAACTGAAAGATCCAAGGAGTTTTACTATACCCTAGATTGTTGGTAATTTAGATTTCTTTAAATGTTTATGTGACTTAGGTGCAAATATTAATCTTATGCTTTAGTCAATTTTTAGGAAATTGGGGCTAGGAGATGTGAAGCCAACATCCATGCTTATTCAATTGGCAGATCAATCTATAAAGAAACCACTTGGCATGCTGGAAGATGAACTAGTAAAAGTGGACAAGTTTATTATTCTTGTGGGTTTCATAGTGCTAGACAGTAAAGAGGATTAGAACTGTCTATTAATTCTTGGTAGACCATTTATAAATACAAGAAGAGCATTGATGGATGTTTATAAAAGGAAATTTATTCTTTGGATTAGTGGTGAGAAAGTTGAATTTAATATGAACAAAGTAATAAAGAATCTGAAGGGAAAACAACTGTTGTATGAAGATTGATATAGTGGATGAGTGTATAAAAAATCAAGATGAGTGCAATAGAAAAGAAGTTACTGTTGGGGACGAAGATGAACATGAACTTGGAAAGGAGGACTTGAGTGACAAATTAAAATAGGAATTATTAGTAAGGAGGGAAGCACCGATGATACCCTCCATTAAGAAACTATCCATTTTAGAGTTGAAAACTGATGGCGAACAAGGAAAGAAGGTGTTGGAGATAATTAAAAGGATAATGAGAGCCATAGGACGGACAATTTTGGACATAAGAAGCATAAGTCCTAATATGATGATGTATAGGACCTTAATATGCAAAAGAAGAGTTGGTTAAAAATTAAGCTGAAATGGTCAAGCTAGTGACCTTAAAAATAGCATGTTATGTTCTAAGTATTTTTATATAATTTTATGTGCATTTATTATCTTATTTTTATGGTTTTCTTGTGAATTGAAATGATGGATGTTCATGGCATAAAGTGTGTTTAAATTCCTTCTCTAATGCCATCACTGCCATAATCCCCACAAGTATTCATGCTCTTGCTTATATTCCTTTTATTTTTATATGTTTTTATGACACTTGTTCGAATGCACTTATAATTAAATTCATTTAAATTGGTAGACATCAATAGTAACCTTTCCTAGGAGTAATTGACTAGAAAAAAGTGATGTAAGTAAAATGAGAAAAAAAATAAAAAACAACAAAGTGTGTTGTATAATTATGTTAAATAAATTTCCAATTTTACTAGCTCATTTAAAAAGGGGGTTTAAAATACAACCAATAGCTAGTTGTGAGTTCTGATATAACTAAGTAATTAGAGGGATTCACGACAAAATGTCTATCTTCGTGTCAAAAGACTAGAGTGACACTCTAACGAAGCTTGATAATATGGTGTTGACAATAAAAGTGAAGTTATGAATCTTCTTGTTAAATGCCAAAATAAATTTCATGAATGGGTATTTAGGGATGTGCTATCTCTTTAATTGGTATATGAGAATGATTCCATGTTTACAAGTGTCAAAGATGTATGAATAGATGTCAATATTTTAGTTGATATGTGTATTTAAATCAAAGAATTTGAACATGAATTGTATGAGTTAGTGTGTTGGAACGTCTTCAAAGATTAATGTTTATGGCTAAGTTAATTTCATGAAATTTGATGTCACTGTACCATTATTGCACTGTTGCATGATTGTGTGTTTATGTGTTCGTGTGTTTTGTTTGTTTTAAGGTTTTAGTTTTGCTTGGGGACAAGCAAAGATTTAAGTTTGGGGATGTTGATAGGTGTTAATTATAATATGTTTTATAGGTATTAGAGTATGTTTTTAGTGTTTTCTTAAAGTATAATCATGTATTTAGGACTTAGATTTATATTCTTGTTAGTGTTTTTATATGTTTTGTTTGATTGTTTGTTGTTTAAGGTAAGAATTTAATCTTGATTATACGTTTCAAGGGTTTTTTAATGTGTTTGATGAAGAGTGGAAATAGGAAAAATTAAAAAAATATGAAGAAATATATTTGGCACGATCATGTATGCAACTTTTTGCATTTTGCTATTATGGTGCTAGCATCCATCTTACATGTTTTCATTTAAGTTAGTGAGATAATAGTTAATTCTAAAATGCCACTTTCCATCTATATGACATTGACATATCTATGAAATTGTCACCCAAATCCTTAATATGGATTAATAGCAATATTGTAAAATGGACATATAACTTCTGTTTTAAGAACTCTTCTTAACCTATGTCCAAGAAATTTGGTTCACTTAACTTATTGTCAACTATACCAAATAAATGTAATTTCTAATTAGAACAAAATAAATGTAAACAAGCAAGTCATATGTTATATACTATGACCATCAAATAGATTAGGACTTTATATTTAGTTACTCTCATTATTTTTTTTGAAATAATAACCCCATTATTATTCTGGAAAGATCACTTTAATCTCTTTAATGAACTAAAATCTCTTTCAAATTTAGTTAATCTTGAATTACTCAACAAACTAATTAAACTTAAATTAGGTAGATAAAATCCTTATTAATCACACCCTTATAAGTAATAACTTTTGTCAAAACATATCTTATATTTATTTTTGATCTGTCTTTAAATTCATATGAACATGAGCTACTTATCTAAATTTGTCAGTACAACCTTTTATTTTAAGATAAAGCATATTTAGATTAAAAGAATCTTTAGTTTCTCTCGTCTTCGTGCAAAGACAAATTCTGGGCTTGCATGTGTGGAGAAGATTCACCAGAAACCGTGTAGATTTGTGCCTTGACCACATAGGGATTTGCGGTTGCTGTCAAAGACTAGCTTGGCGATTCTGATACTAAAATGGGCCTCACTGCCGAGGAGCTTGTCGAAATGAGGACTCCTGTTCGGAATATTTGCCCAGGCCCTCTATCTGAAGTTTCATAAAACTCGCATGGTTGTTGAACGACCATAAACGTACACAACATATTATATCAAAATAGGGTCTATTAAACCATTTTGTCAACTGACCCAAGGGACAATTTCCAACTTCTTCCTTCACTTCAAGCTTTTCCTTAACCAATCAAACTTGTCCATCTAAGTCAATTAGATTTCCAATCTAGTAAATTTTAGCACGCCTCGTATTTCAGGTTACCAAACTTAAAGCAATAACCAATAACTAATCTAGAATAAACAAAGTAACAAGGAAAGCAAATAACGGATGATTCATTCAAGCTGTCAGAAGGAAACCATGAAATTTTACTTATTCCAATGGATGAACACTAATGACATCAATCGTTGAATCAAAGACATCCTCCAAAATGTTGTACACAAAGTTCTCGCAACAACAACTGGCATCTTACTGACACTCAAAATTTTGCTGGTAACATCTAAAACCCAAGTTGATAGGCGATTGTCTTCTAAATCAAAAGGCTAATCTCCATGAAAGGCCAATCAAATAAAGGCATCGCCCAAGGAACAAATAATACAGTTGAATCGCCTTTGAGTTGCACATCAATAGACCAACATAAAAGGCACAACGAGCATCACATGAGATTGATCAAGATCTTTATTGCTCTATGCATGATGGTAATGGTGCAATTTGTATAGCAATACTTTACCAGAAGCATTTCCAACAGCCATAAAACCCCCACCAGGACTAAAATCCAAACAGCGAGGATAATTTAAGGCCTTGTTTGATGGAGGCCAGTTCGAGAACACAGTATATGACGGCACGTGTATCAACTTTAAACTGTTCTTCTTCATGTGTGAACAAATGGCTAATATTTGAGCATCATTGTTAAACTTCAAAAAGTCTACTTTGGTGGTCAAATTCTCAATAGCCTTGATTGGTTTTCTCTTCCCACCTAAAAAGCTTTCGCTGTTGTAAACATTTACAATCCCACTGTCAGAACCAGCAGCAAACAGATTTCCATCTGGGGATGTGCAAAGTGCTGTACCATTTATACAACCTTCATCAACAGCCTTATGTACGCATGCCCTTGTTCGTAAATCCCAATGGTAAATCTGCCCATCGCCTCCATGGCTTAATAATTGCCGCCCATCATCAGCAAAAGCTAACGAGCGGGCAGTTCCATTCATCTTCAAGGTTGCAATTAGTTCTTTCGTTTTGGAAGATACCAACAAGATATAACCTTCATTACCAACAAACGCAATTGTACTGGAGTCGGGGGAAACCTCAAAAACTTCCAAACTCTTCTCTTCCCTGCCAACAAGGGGGCCTATTTTATCAACTTTAGCTTTCACTAAATCAAAGCTGTAGAAGAACTTCCTTCTTCCTGCTATAATAACCTGAGAACCATCAGGTAAAAAAGAGGCCTTTCTAACAGGACAATCATCAATGAAAATACTTTGTATTTTGGTATTCCGTTTTCCATCAATTTGAAAGAACCTAATCCTTCGATCCAATCCCGCAGTAAGAAGCAGCTGAGCATTTCGATGAAACTGAACTGAATTTATTGGACCATTGGATGAATCCTCAGCATTTGCATCCACAAGTCTAGAGTACTCAAGAAGGCCAGGTTGCAGCTTCACCCTGCTTTTGACTACAAGATCTTCATTTGTACGAAGAATATCATCAAAAGCTTCAACATCCTTGAAACCATGAGCTTCGACTATGCCATTTTCTTCGTCCGAATATTCATCATCATAAAGACCAACATTTTTTGATCTCCAATCAAGGCTGGCCCATTCAGTGCCAGGATTTAACTTAACATGATGAGCCCTTAATCTTGAAACATACTCCAACCCACAAATCAAATTCTCATCCTCTTCCTTCCTCAACTTCCTCAATCTATTGACCTTGGCAATATTAACCTTGGTCTTCTCCTCTTCCTCATCAACCCAAACAGCTTTCCGTTGCTTAGTTTCCCTTTCATCATCATTCCTTTCAAAGAATTCTGCATCCTCCTCAGAAACAGGCAGCATACAATTAGCCGAATGGTCCAGAAAAAACAAAGCAGACGAATTGTGAGTCCCATAACTAACCTTCTCCTCATCATCGTTGTCAAATTCAAGAGGGGAGTACAGAGATCCAAACAAAAGGTTCTCCAACTTCTTCATCTCCTTTCCTTCCTCAATTTCCAGTTCTTCCGCTTTCTCTTTCCTTCTTTTCTTAGCACTAGATATAGCCAAACCAGACTGTCCTCCACTGTCCCCTTTATCATCTCCCATAAAGGCAGGCTCATCCGTGTCTTCTCTTCTAGTCTTGACTATAGTTTTGGAGCCAGCATTTTGAGAAATCAAACTCATCTCGCCAACCCCGAACTTAATCCTTCAATTCTGTATAGCCGAAAGCTTCTGAGAAAAACAAGATATGTCAGAAAGTAATTATAAGAAACAATATACGAACCTTAACTTTAAATCAAAAAACTAAAATCATTCATACTCTATTCTAGTCATCAAAACGAGAATCTAACTAGAATATGAAGCCAAATCAAACATGTACTCAACCTTCCGAATACGATAAAAAGGTATAGGCACCCACCTTGATTCAATATTCTTTTCTTAAGGCAATAATAACAAAAGAAAAGAACAGTTTTACCGAATATTTATATAAACAAAAGATTATATGCACAGAATAGAGAGCTGAAACAATACCTAGAATGAACTTAGTTTGAAGATCTTAAAGAACCAACTTGTTTCGCTTTTTGGTTTAGAGCACGGAGAATCGAGAGAAGAAACAAGTCGGCCAAAGAGAGAACAAGGGTTTTGTTTCGTGTACGGAGAAGCCGAATACGGAGGCGGCCAGGTAACGAGACGAGACACCAGGGTTTTAGAATGCATTAGTCTATTTGGTAATTTTATTTATTATGCGTTTCGTCTATTTGGTATTTTATTTTTACTATAAGATAAATTTTAGTCTCATGTAAATCCTTCAGTTCAAAGTTCAAAGTTCAAACTAACAAACCCCCTTATGATTTACACTCTTAAGGTAACCGGCCCGATTTATTTTTAAAAGAAATTAAAAAAAAGACGCTGTTTTATTACTTTCGATCATGCCACGTATCGAGTTGGGTCGGCTTAAACTTGGGCCTGATTGCTATGTCTAATAATAATATGAGACATTTTATTTTCAATGATTCTAAATAAGTATTTCTAATATTTAAAAACTATTAATTCAGACTTTAGAATTGATAAGTATTGTATGCACCAACTTAAAAGGGACCAGCTCTTTATTAATCAACATCTTGCTATCAAAAGTCACATTGTTCACTCTGCAAAACATTTGTTATATGTTTCATTCAACTAAAATTTTGTGTTATAACATGAAATTTTAATTCTTAAAGAGATGAATGTGCACTTCCTTTTCTCGTATCTTGCTTGACTTTTTCTGTTGGACCCCGAACCTTTCTTGAAAGTTAAGACTATTAAATGAGAAATTGTTGGATATTATTCATGTATAAAGAAAAGAAGAATTTATAAAATTAAAAAGAAATAGAAAAAATAGTTTAGTTACAAGATGGATTGTATGAGAAATTTGGAAGTTAAAAGTTGGAAAAACTCAAGTTCATTGAGCATGCTTTGGTGTTTTATCCATAATTTTTGTGCTAGTTATCCAAATGAGATGATTTTTGATTTGGATTAAACTAGAGAGATAGGGTTACAAGTTGTATGAAGGAATTAAGTTCTAATTCAATCTCTAAGTAAGTCAATTTTCGGATGGAAGTTAAGTACAGAATAATGTTTTAGTATAAGAACAGTCCAAAATGTTTGGAGTATAACTCTTAGACTATAGAACCAAATTGAATGATTTTGGTGTCATTAGAAAATTAAGACAATGAGGAATATTTGTCTAGAAGGAAGTTTTATCAAATTCCTTCAATTTCATGATTTAAAAATGCCTTGATTTTTGGAAAGAGTTAGGAAGGATTTAAATGAATTTTGAGGTTTTAATTAAGTATTTTGTGGAATTAATTAGCATGTTAATGAGAATTAACTAACATGTTAATTTGAGTAAGTTCATATGGCATAAGTTGATTGGATTAAATTGAATTAAGGTGGTAAATTACATGAAGGGCAAAATTGGAAGACCACTTAAGTTTGTAAGGTTATAAGGCTTATATGTAAGGGTATTAAGGTCATTTCTAACTCATTAATGGCAAAATGGTAAAAAGACATGAGCGTTGGCTTATAAGGAAAGAGGATGGACGAAAATTAGAAGGAAAAGAATCAAAATTGAGAGAGAAAGAGGGAGAGTTCAGTGGAGGAGGAAGAAAGAAGGAAAAAAAAAGAAGTGAGTTAGGTTTCAATTTTTCATGGTCTTCAAGAGGGATTTTCAAGTTACTCAAGAAGGGAAAAACGTGGAGGAGGATGAGAGCTTCCATATGAGCCAAGCAACTCCTCATTTGGTGAAAGATCAAGGTAAGAGTGTTTTTGATTTGTTGAGTTTGTGAAAGGGTTGTGGTTTAGATATCTTAAGGAATGCATGGGTTTGTGAATTCTAAGGTCAATTTGGTGATATTGTGTTATGGGTTTCTTAATTGGAAGTGTTATTGATTTGGGGATTTTGTTCATTTGGAGGAAAATCCAAGAGGAAGTAAGAGGAGCAAGAGTGGAAGCAATTTGAGCAAGGTCTACAAGCAAGGATTTCAAGGTGGGTTTCATGCTTATAGTTTGAATAATGAGCCATTAATATGTTTTCAAAATCAAGAAGATAAAATGATTTCAAATTCATTGTTTTTTAATGATATGAGGAATTGCTACAATTGATGTAATTATTGTTTGAATGATTTGAGAATTGCTATGTGAATTTGGTTGAATGAATGGTGAAATGGTTGATGCTTGTGTTTGGATGAATTGAGAAATGATGATGAATTTGCATATGGAATGTTTCATGCTTATGGAAGGCAAGTTTTCAAAATGGGCCATTTGGGCCATTAGTTTTCAAGTTCATAAATTTCCTGTTATGTGGGTTTGGTAGTCCATCCAAGAATTGTCATGTGCACATTGACCCAAGAATAGGCTTATCCTGCCTGCCCGCTAGTGGCACGGATCTCCTTCAAGGACTACCTTAAGTTTACGACTACACAAGGCCATTATATGGAATTGTGTACTTCGTCATGTTTATGGACTTACCTAAACCATTATGATATGTTTATGTGTTCATGATATGTGACAAGTTTTGCTGCATTCATGATTTATGAATAAGTTGAAAAATGCATGATTTGTGTTGTTGTGATTTTGATTTCACGACAAGAATTTTGAAGTAAACGTATGTTTCATGGATTTCAACAAGAATTTTTCCATGATAAAGAACTTGTGAAAGGTTTTGCTTGTTATTTGTTATAAACATGTTACCCACGGGCTTTTAAAGCTCACCCCCTCTCCGTCCCATCTCCAGGTGATAAGCAGGAACAAAGTGAAAGAAAGTCAAGACATTACTTCAAATATGCATGTTTTGTTCTATTTTGGAATTATTGATGTAAAATATAGCTTTATATAAATCATATCTCTAAGTCTCTTCTTTCATTTGAAACAAGAATCACCCCAATTGGAGCTCTATAGCTCAAGATATCATCAAAATACCAAAATGTGCTCATACACCATTGATGCTCTCTCAACCGACCTCTCACTTACTTTAATTTAAACTTCCTCAATTCAACTCCAAATGATACCAAATTTTTAGGAGAGATAGCTACATGTCTTATGAATCCATTGGTCTAAGAATCACTTCAATTGGAGGTCGGATGAGGGAGTTATGTCCAAAAGAGTAGACCAGGTTCAAACCCTAAATCGATTTGAACCTCTCTTGCCGCGATCACAATAACTTTCACTACAAATGTCTGATTGCTTTCTTTTTCGGACCATTAGAAAGTAGACTTGAAGATCTACAACTTTCATGAAGACCGTAAAACCTGATTCAGCCTCTAACAGGGTCAATTATTGCAATCTTTCCCGTGCATGTCTATTAAACGGACATGTATTGGGCAAACTGCACCATTTCACCCGAGAAGGTTCGTTAAACAGACTTCCATGTCTATTTAACGGACGTAGACTAGGCAAGGGGGTCCTTTTTGACCCGAGAAGGTCCGTTAAATGGACTCCCATGTCGTTGCTCCCAAAACCCCTCCAAACCATTCCAATATGCTTCCTACATCAAACCTAACATCATAAATACTTATAATCTTGCAAAATTCACTTATTCCAATGCCAAAACACTTCATAACAACTCAAACATCAAGTTTATCTTATC
>JAOSBP010000004.1:11890199-11918647 GCA_027563825.1 Erythroxylum mucronatum | reverse complement strand
CATGTTTTGCAATTTTCAATTTTAGAAAATAATTTTTTCAATATTAATTAGTAAACATGTTTTCGACAATTTTTCACAATTTTTCACTGAAAATAAAAATTGAAAATATATGCAAAAAATCAAGATAAAAAATAAGAAATTATTTTCTGAAAGTAAACGCATCCTAATTTTTTGTAAATTTATGATACTAATTTATTACAACTGCCGCTTGAGTGTCAGAAAATTCGCTCGCTTAATGAACAGAAGTTACATAATAATTGATACCGGAGTGCGGGACCACATCATGAATAGCTGCTGGATAAAGTCAAGTTTGTTTATGGTAGTAGTACGTTTTTCGGTAATTTAATTATCTATCGTTTTTGCTAAAACTTTAACTTAAGACGTACGCCATCAAAGTTAAAAATGCATGCGTACTTCAATTTCAGATTTTCGAGCAATTAATCCCACTACTGAAGCGCATACGATTATATACAGTAGTTAATTTTCATCTTAATTTTATCAAGCAATTAATCTGAAAAAATAAGTAACAACGTACCTAGCTACTTTGATATAAATGCTCCATGAACATGCACATGCTCTTGTTCCCCTTCTCTAACATAGGCATAGGCTAGGCTAGGCTCATGGATGGAATGGAACACATCTATGTCCAGGTTGTACATACGCATTAGATTTCTATAAATACGTACGCTACAAGAAATTAACTTGATGATTGTACATATCTACTACTGTATATGACAATTATATATGTATATATCTTGGTATGTGCAACAATAATGCAAATAATCAGATGAGGAAGATTACAGCTAGCGAACAGATCCATCTTTAATAGTGTCATTGATAGGCAAACCGTACGTCAACACTAACCGTACGTGTATAAGAAACATAAACACCGTCATGGCAAGCAAATAACGTGAAAGAGTACGTTATTATGGTTTCTGTCCATAACAGATATATGGTACTCCAGTTGTATATTATTATATATATCAAACGTAGTAATTATACATAAACACCTTGTCATCATCAAGTCTTCCTCTTCCTGCTCAAAATTTTCAACTTCCCTGCAGGAATTCATGGTAGTGCTTTAGCTCCTGCTCTTTCGCTTCTTCATGGCTCTAGGTGCTGAATTCCCAAAATGGTTAAGAAAAAGAAGAAAATTCAGTTTCCTTATTTTAGATTTCTAAAGACGTACGGTAAAGTAAATCACTAACTAGATGACGTAATCAGGCATAAAAAAACAACTTCAAAATTAAAAAAACGCAAACATGCCTATGGTGACTATGTATACGACAAGATCATAATTTAACCATTTCTCAGAGTTTCTTTTTCAAACTACATCAAAGTGATAGGAGATCGATAGCTGATACGAACCAAGTCCAGTGGCTTCTGTTCCTTTCATTATGCGCAGCCTCTTGCATGAATCAACAAACATCCTGTGATGATTGAAATAACAGAAAACTTCAGTTATTTCTCAGAACCCCTAACATATAAGATTTACTTGTTTTGTCTTGTTAATTAATTCTCGTCACCTTTACTGTTAGGGTTTTAGCTAGATGAGCTGTATAAAGGACTTACTCCCAGGGGACATCGCCGACAAGCATCCAATCTCCATCCTTATCTTCATAGGTGGGAACATAGTCAGTGCCATTAAGTAGATCCATAAGCTTTCCTTCGTTGATGAAATCTTTCATTCCTTGAGACCCAATACTCCCTTCAGTGTTGTTAAAGCAATTCCCTGTCAACTTACAACTATATATACATTAAAGATGGAAGTAATATTATATCATTTTATACCATATACAACTTGTGTATGCTTAAATTTACCTATAGTGAAGGAACTGAACATCTTGGCCAAGGCATTAGAGAGCTCCTGATAGCTCTTGTACATCTTTAAATCCACCTTACGGAGGTAAGGTGCACCATCCATACTAACTTTCACAAAGATAGGGGTACCTCCATTAATGACCTTTTCACTCATCTCATCAGCGCTGCTGCTCTGGACAGCCAACATATTCTTTCTAGATGATCGAACTGGAGGCCATCCCGCAATCTGTGCCCTAGAATTACCATCAATTAATAATAAGAAGAATCTTGATGAATTCAGATTTTCAATTATCAAATGATTACTTGACTGTTAATAAACAAAAACAATTATTAGTTTTCGTATTTTCTTTAGACACGCTTAGAGACCTTATAATTCCCTCTTCATCTCTTCCCTTTCTTTTTGTCAATTTTCTTCGATTATATATTTATATTTATATTTTCAATCAAGAAAAAAAAAAGAGAACATACAATTCTTGACCTTCAAAGGCTAACCGCATGTAGGCTCTTGAGACCTCTTAACTAAGAAGCGCAAGTAATTATCTCAGGTCGGACATTTAAACAACTACAGTAGATTTTTTCGAGCTTCATCGTTGAACTATACAACAAGATCTATATACAGAGAGTCATAAAGACAATAAAGTCATTCTTTCCTGAAATAATGATTCTCTTTTACACATACAAGAAATCTAGTTTATTTGGTTATAACAGGAAAACTGTACCCTTTCGTACCCACACCCTATCTAGATCTCTTTTTGAACTACGTTAGTAGCCTTAACTAGCACCTAAGCTTAGCAATATCTTGTAATTTGTGCTGGTAACATGACTGTGAAACCAACATGACTGAAGATCACGGGAGAAGAAGGAAAACAAAAGAATAAAAAAGCATGCAACTTACTTGGCTGGAGTTTTCGTTGGATCGACAGCAAGAAGGTTCTTTTCCCCGTGTAAACCCTTGAACTTTTCAGTTGGATCGATCGTTCCTTCTTTTGAGGACAGATTGAGCTTCAAACCCACTGTTTCGGAGAACCCTTTCTTCCTTGCCACCTCTCCTTCAGTCCCTCCATTTCCTGGCAAGCCTAGCCTGAGTTCTGTCTCCTCGAATACCATTTTCTTCCTAACTTCCATATAATGACAAGCTTTTTGCAAGTCGAACTCTGTCTAGCTGTAGATAAGAAGACTTACTTTCCTGTATATTCTCTCTCTCTATCTTTCTATATCTAAGCAAGTTTTTGTTTGCTAGCTTTGGTTCATGAGCTTTGGATAATAGGTGCTTGAAACATTTGAAAAAATGGTAAAATGTATCACAAAAATCGGATAGGTATTAATGATATGTGATGTTTGGGAAGAACAGTAGCGTGATTGGGCTCAAGGGTACTTAAATAAGCCTAGGAGGAGGGTGGTGGGCATTTTGCTGCTTCGAGTTTCATGTAGTAAATAGGAGAGAAACACGTCAGACGATTCATGTGCGCTGGAATTTTAAGCCTTTGCTGGGTTAGATGACGACACGGTGCGGCTATCCTCATGATTGTCTCTTTCCCATTTTCATTACCACACTTCTTGGCCCACCATGTTCTACGTCCAATTGCACCCAGTTCAGCTTCCAATTGGTGATCAGAGTTTATAAAAACAATTGGTGACAAAATAATTGAAAAACCCAAGTATAATGAGTACGTACGATTGAAAAATTCACAAAATACATGCATCTAATTATAATAGAAACAACGAGTTGATGAATATATGTGCATCTCTTGAAATTTATAAATTTGGAATTTCAGAAATAAAATTTCCATGCATCCACAGGTTGCTCATTGCATGTATAAGAATAATGTTATGAATAGCAACTATTTTACTGTCTTTCATACGAACTGGTTTTGTCACAATTTGACTAATTATCGCATAACCTATTCATGAATTAAGGTGGATGAAGTCTGTACATAAAACAAAAAGTTATTATTCTACTTAAATTGTTAGTGAAAAGGTAAATAACTACAACATTTTTAGTGTATATACTTCTACTTGGATTTGATTATAAGGACTATAAATTTACAAATTAAATTACTTTTGATTGCTATATACATCCAACCAATATTCTAGCAAAAATATCTTACTACTAGTGTCATGTTTTTGGTATAGAAATTCACATCTTAAAAATATGAGATTCTTCAAGTAACGTATAAACTTGTGTCTTCTAATTACTGAAACATTTTTATCATATAAACTTATCTCTTAGAATCATTCACACATTTTTTGACTTGTAGTATTTTTTGACAATTCCTTTACTTAATTTGTTCAGATAAATATATTAGGTTATCTATATAAATGTCTTGGAAGCTTGCAAGTTACTTGGATCACATGATTTTTTAAACTCAAGAACTTCATTTACTTTTGCTAAGTGGACTCCTAGTAACAAAACAAACACTTTTACTCATGAAGAGTTTGTGTATTTATCAACTTGGTTTTGTTTCATTCATGTCTTATCTATTTTTCTTTTGTTTTGGAGAGAGTCATTAGCTAAAATTAACAAAAACGTCTCTTACCTATGTGAATTGAATTCTTAATTTTGCAAGTTTGGATAGATCTAATATTCAATTAACTTCAGCTCATATAATTTTGAATGTTTAGTATAAAATTAAAGTTTTTCAACTACATCTTCCTTTATAACTTAATTTTCTTCCCCAATTTTCCGGTCTTTATGATGGTCATTTCTTTTTGTCTTTTTAGTCCCATGCTTTTTGGTACTTTTCTCATTAATATTAATTGTTGATCCAAATACCAAACTACATTAATCCTATTTTCTTCTTTTCAATATGTATTAATTATTTTATTGTCTAGTGTCTTCAATTGACAACATATATGGTTTTGATGTATTCGACCATTTTTCTTTATGTTTTATATTAGAGTCGATCATTATATTGCTTCGATAAAGCATGAATATCAAGATAGTAAATGGAGCATGATTAGTTTCTCTTAGGTGACTTCTAGCATATGGAATTTGGTACTTTAATAATCACTTTTCCATCCATACTTGGTTAAAATTCATAATCCACCTTCTTTTTAATTAATTTGAATTTAAAAATATTATCTGCAAAGCCAAATTTTCACACTTTCACAGTATTTGAAGCATGCCATCAAAATTCTTCGAATATATTACGCATTTTTATATTCAAAGTCTAGTATATTTAACTTTTTTTTCTTTATATTCATTTTATAGCTGATACGCCATTATGGCATATTTAGTAAACATTCATTGAATTATGTTTTATTGCATGTTAAATGTGCCCAAACTCTCTCTCTCTCTCTATCTATCTATCTATCTATCTCTCCCTCTTCCCTTTTGTAGTTAAAAGTGAGAACTTGTAGAAAACCAATATTGTAGTTAAAAGTGAGAACTTGTGGAAAACCAATATCACTCACTGCTTTGTTATTCATGATTGTTGTGTTTATACAGTAGTAAAACAATTATTTGTATTACAAACTTAGTCTCCATATTGAATTAAATTACAAGTAAACCTATGTTGTAAATAAAAAACTAATTGTCAACTGCTAAAGACTACTATGTTCATCTTTGTGCAGCTTCTACTTTATACGATGTAACACATCATTAATTTGCAGTAGCTGTAACATCCCCCCTCTCTCAAGTTGGAGGTTGGTACCAATCACACAAACCCAACTTGGGTAGTAGATTATGAAGCATAGGATCATCCAAGGATTTAGTAAACATATCAACTAACTGTTATTTAGAAGAAATATAATGAGAATGGATGAAACTAGCTTGATGTTTGTCTTGAACAATATGACAATCAATTTTTAAATGCTTCATCCGTTCATGAAAAATAGGATTAGCAGTAATATGTAAAACTGCTTGATTATCACAATATGAAGAGATTGATAAGGGAGTAGAAATCTGAAAACCCGTAAAAGATAAGTAATCCATTGCAATTCCCAAGTTGTGGCTCCCATGCTTCGAAATTTAGCTTCTGTCGAAGATTTTTAAAATGCAGGTTGTTTCTTTGTTTTCCAAGAAATCAAAGAAGAATCAAGAAAACACAATAACCTATAAGAGAGTGTCAGGTAACAAGACAAGTTGCTCAATATGCATCATAATATGCAATAATATTGAAAGAATATGATGAAGGATAAAATAAACTCTTCGAAGGGCATCCTTTCAAATACTTTAAAACATGTAAAACAACTTTCTAGTGAACAACAGTAGGAGACTAAACATATTGGCTTAATTGTTGGACTGAATGTGTAATATCAGGTCGAATAAATCCCAAATATAATAAACATCCAATTAACCTTCGGTATGACTCTGAATCTATAAGTAAGGGAGCATTTTCAATAAGAAATTTATATGAATTTAGAAGAGGAGTTTGATATCCTTTGCACATGCTAGACCAACATCTTCCAAAATATCATAAATATATTTTCTCTTATTAATATACATTCCTTTAGATGATCAAGCAATCTCCAAGCAAAGAAGTTTTTTGCAAAGCATAAATCCTTGATAGTAAATTGTTGTTGAGAAATTGATTGACAACAGAAATATCATCTTTTGAAGCACTTGTAAGAAGAATGTCATCTACATAGACCATCAAAGCTAAAAGACTTTGACCTGTGCCTTTGGCATATAAACAATTATCATGACAAATTTTTTTAAAACCAAACTAATGAAGATGTTGAGAAAATTCTTGGTTCCACTATCTTGACGCCTATTTAAGTTCAAACAATGATTTTCTTAATATGCAAACTTTGCCATCATATGCTTTTGTATAACCTGTTGGGGATTCCATATAAATATCTTCATCTAAAAAGCCAAGGCAAAATGCATTGTTGATATCCAATTGATGTAAATGACATGCCTTTGCTACTACTATAGCAAAAAATATTTTGACCGTCACTACTTTCGTAACAGGTGAAAAACTGTCATAGTAATCTTCCCCTTCTACCTAATGAAAACCTTTTGCAAATAAACTAGCCTTGAATCTGTCCACAATACCATCATTCTTGTATTTAACTCTGTATAAATTGCCCGCTTGTTAGGAGGTAAATCAGTTAACTCCTAAGTCTAATTTTTTCTAAGGCTTACAACTCATCCTCCATCACTCTCTGCCAATTCTCATCTGTTCTAGCTTGAGAATATGAGCTGGGTTCCTTAATAGTTGACATATTATCCAAAAATGACATGTATGTAGGAGATGAGTGTGATGAGACAAAATAAGGAAATGTTAGTGGTGTGTGTAGAGGTGACTGATGAGTGCTTACAACAGATTCAAAAGGTGAAGAAGATTGTTCTGAATTGGAAACAAAATCTTTCATCCACAGAGGTTGTTACTTTTTTCTGATAGCAAGTTTGTCATTTGTTGCTAGTAAACGTGGATTTTCAATATGGGTAGGTGTTGTATGGTGTGAGGAAGCATCAGGTGTAGAAACACAAAGAGAAACATTGGTAGAATTGAAATGATGAAAATGGGTAATTGGATCATTTGAACCTGGGAAAATTGCAGGTAAAGGAATACGAGTATCATCTGCAAAAAAATTTCAATATGGAAAAATATTTTCATAAAAGATGACTTCCCTGGAAATAAAAATCTTTTGTAATTCCAAATCATACACTTTATATGTTTTTTTTCCAACTGAATAACCAATAAAGACAACTTTGAAAGCTCTAAGTTCAAACTTATCCTGGTGATGAAATGTATTTGAGGCAAAACATAAACAATCAAATGTTTTAAGAAAAGAATAATCTTGTTCTTTGTGAAAGAGGATTTGATAATGAGTTTTCTAGGAAATAGTTGATGACGGAAGTCTATTTATGATAGGTGTCTATGAGAATGGCTTCATCCCGAAAACGAATAAGAATAGATGATTGAAACATCAAAGATCTAGCAACTTCCAACAAATGTCTATGTTTAGGTTCTACAACTCCATTATATTGAGGGGCATAAACACATGTTTTCTGATGAATAATGCCTAGAGTAGACAATAAATATGTGCATGATATACTAATAAACTTTGTGTCATTGTCTATTCTCATGACTTTAACAGATGTATAGAATTGGTTTTTTATAAGGCTGAAGAAGGCCTGAAGTGATTGAACAATTTGGCGTTTGTGTTTAGGAAAAAAAAGTCTAAGTATTTTTGCTAAAATCATCAACAATTGTCAAAACATTATGGTTATCATTGATTGAAGCATGTTTGTAAGGACTCATAAATCAACATGAACAAGTTCAAAACATTCGATTGAACGAATGGTACTGGTTTGAAAAGGTTGTCTACTTTATTTGGACAAATGACAGATTTCAAATGGATGTCTCCTTTCAGTAAAAAGATCTTTATTCCAATCAAATTCTTCAATAAATAAATAGACGGATGTCCCAATCTTTGATGCCAAGGATCAATGGTACTTACAGAGTTAATGTAAAGGCTTGGATACAATTTTAAGGTGTATTATTTTATGCTTTCAAGATGATAGGATCTGGAATCTAGAACATACAACTAACCTATCACTTGCCCTATTGCAAGAACTTCATCAGTCATTAGTCCTATATTATGCTAAAATTAGGTTGGAAGTTAAATTTCACATAAACTGTAATGTTGAGTTTATTGATAAATAAAAGATTGAATTTGAAAGAAGGAATGTATAAGCAATCAGTTATCCTTTCATTTAACTGAAAATCACCTATGTGATGAACAAGCTTAATGGATCCATCTAGTAGATCAACAGGTGTAAAATTAGTTACAATAGTCAGGTCTTTAATCAATTTCAGGTTTACACACGTGTGGTTTAAGGCTCCTGTGTCAACTATCTAGGAACCAAACTCTGTTAACTCAAGTGAACTAAGAATATGATTAAGATCCATGGTTGAAAAATCATCAAAAAGTGAGAAATTCACTGCTCGTTGTTTAGACCCCACTTTTCCTTTCCCTTTGAAGAACTTGTCAATATCTTATTGTATCATAAATGTAACATTTGATTTCCAATCTCGATCTGAAAATGTTCCATTTACTTCATCTGCTTCGTAAACCAGATTCACATATGACTTCTTGCCTTCTTTGTTTTCTTTTCCTTCAAATCCTTAAACCATTCTAGATAGCCATGAATTTTAAGACAAGTTTCTTTCGTATGTCCATCCATATTACAATAATCACAATTTAACTTCAATTTATCAATTGTTTCTTCCCTCTTCGTTGCTGGTTTTCCTGCACCTATTCCTTCTTTTTTGTTTCCTTATGATCTGATCATCCTTTTGTTTTCTACTTCATCTGTGAAACTGATGCTTACTTCTCTTTGTTTCACAACTCTTAACACCATTGAATATGCTTTATTTACACTAGGCAATGGATCCACAATCAAAATTTAATTTCTCACACTATTGTAAATCTCATTCAATCCCATCAGAAGTTAATTTAACTTGTTTTTAGATTCAAGTTTTGCAAATTTTTTCCTACTCCACATTTACATTAAAGAAGTGGAGTTAAGCATATTAGTTCATCCCATAACTTCTTCAAATTTGTGAAATAGTTAGCCACAGATAAATTTCCCCGAGATATTGAACTTATTTCTCAGTAAATTTGATATAGCAATGGACCATTGCATTCTCCATATTTTTCCTCCAGTTTTACTCATAGTTCTTTACAAAAGTTGTGTATAAGAATGCTTCAACAATATCTTTGGAAATTGAATTCAAAATCCATAAAAGTCACTATGCAGTGCACTCTACACCAATGCTCAAAATCTGGCAATTTATCATGTGTCTTCTCATACTTTCCATCGATAAAGCCAAGCTTGAACTTAATTCCCAATGCTATTTTCATGGCTCTACTCCATGAGAAATAATTGTTTTCATTTAGTTAAGTAGTGACCAGAATCAATCCTGGATGATCAGATCCTTAAAGTTGCATTGGATTTGGTTCTCTTATATCCTCAACCATTGATGTTGAATTTAAGAAGAAAGTGGTTATGGTGTAAAAGAGATTTCATGAAACTCTTTCCGACTCTGATACCATGTAGAAAACCAATATCACTTATTGCTTTGTTATTCATGATTATTGTGTTTATATGCAATAATAAAATAGTTATTTGTATTACAAACTTAGTCTCCATGTTGAATTAAATTACAAAGAAACCTATGTTGTAGCTAAAAAAGTAACTATCAACTACTAAAGACTACTTTGTTCATCTCTATGCAGCTTCTGCTTCATACGCTATAACATATCATCAATCTATAGTTGTAATAGAACTATAACAAAAATTCAATTCTAACTATTTGATTTCTTCCACTTTAAAAGGACTTGAAACCTTTTCTTCTTTTTAATAACTTATGTACAGACACAAATATGTACCTAGATAATGTACTTAGTTAGTCTGATGATGAATTAACCATGTGAAAAACTTCATCATTCATATATATAAAAGCATGCAGATAGCTTCAATTCTCTCTTGTTGCGTTCTCCAAAATGATCACATAAGGAATTGTAGGCACAATGAGCAGAAAGGCGTAAAATCATATCGCATTCGCAGTCTTACTAATATCTTGATAGGCCTCTGGTGAAGCGAGCTGTGTGATGTTGGTCTAAAGTTGCATGTACACATGTACGCCACGTTTAGCAATGCTGTTATGCACTAGCAAACTTTGGTGGCCAACAAAATCACAAGAAAATAAATTAGAAATATCTTTCTTATTGCAAATTATTAGAAACATAATCCAATGTGGAGTCAACTAATATATAATCACTAGCCTTGAGCACTAACTACTAGCTATAACTTATTAAACGTTTTTACAACTTTATTGTATCTATTTTTTATTGTATTAAAAGCTGATTATAAAAATAAAATTGATAAAAGGAGAAGTAAATTCCTTTACTCATCAAAACATAAA
This sequence comes from Erythroxylum mucronatum, assembly GCA_027563825.1. Taxonomy (NCBI): domain Eukaryota; kingdom Viridiplantae; phylum Streptophyta; class Magnoliopsida; order Malpighiales; family Erythroxylaceae; genus Erythroxylum; species Erythroxylum mucronatum. Next base: position 11,907,944 of record JAOSBP010000004.1, on the reverse strand, counting down.
TAATTGTTAAGTTGGAAAATCTCAAAATATTTATAGAAAAAAATGGAGCGGGAGATAAGAGGTGAAGAAAGGCATGTGAGTACGTAGATGCAACGGAAGGGAAGAGAGCGTGGCCATGTGAAGTTGTTGGTTTTATATAGGGACTCTTTTGCCCTATTGTCCAATCCCTTCCCATGTACACCGCTGCAAGCTATCCCACTTACCCTACCCCACCTTCCCTGCCTATTTTTCTTCGTTAAACATAACATTTATGATAAGTCTCTGCAAATTATTAAAAATCTCTTCCTCATCTTCAAAAATCTTTTAGGTGGTTTTTAATTTTCTCTCTTAGAAAAGAAGATCACTTGTGTATTATCATGATGCTTGATTCCCCTATAAAAAAGTCATAGGAAGATTAGGTCGGATATATTTATGCAAATGTGGACTTCCAAGTTCTCAAAATTGAATTACAATTGTCAAGAAACAATCATTACAATAGTGTTTCTTTGCCTTTTTTCTTCCTTATTTTTCATTATCGCTGTTATTATTATTATTTCAATTATTGGTAATTATCATAGCTGTAATGCCAGTAGCTGGTAAGTATTTCTGACGAGAAAGTGACTATATGTATCTAATTATGGCTTAAATCATTTAGAATCCGTTATACAATAATAACAACAATAATAATAACACTTAATAGGAATCCAACTAATACGTAAAGTTTGGAAGGTCTACTAGCGTATAGTGTTATCACTAACTAGTTCAGAGGCTATTTTCAATTGACCTATATGAAAAGAGAGAGAGAGAGAGAGAGCAAGTGAGAAAGAAAAAGGATGATGTTGATGATGATAAGAATAGGAATAAGAAGAAGAAGAAGAAGAAAATTAATATAATAATAATTATTATTATTAAAATAACAACAACAATAATAATAACAATAATAACAACAACAATAATAATAATAACTACTAAATCAAGTTAGGTAAAAAAACAGAAACCTAGGCTAAATCTCTAATAGGTAAGTACAACCTATTTATAAGTTTAAGTTAACTACAATATTTAGAATCTGTTATATATAGAACAATATGAATAAGAGGCTGATAGTTGTGGTCATCATCATCCTCATCAAATATATGGTAGCTAGCTACATTGTTTCTTAAAGCTCTAAAATTTCTTCTATGCTTGGATTTTCATGCCAACAATAGTATACCCGTAATAATTATCCTTTGAAAAGGTAGAATGAGTTATTATTTTAATGTGAAATGATTTCCTAATTAAGTTAATCACTTACCTAAAAAGGGTTATATTGTAAAAAACTGAAAACCACTAAGTAATATCATCTTTTTAAGTTCTACAGATCATATGCATATGGGACTTCATATGAACTATTAAAAGATAAATCCTTTTACATTGTCATTAGAACCATCATTTTAAGTTTTAAAGATCATACACAAATGGGACTTCGTTTGAACTATTAAAAGATGAACTCTTTTACCTGGCTTTTTCACATGCAGTTACAAACATTAATCTGTGAAGAGTAAGAAATTTTGTGAGTGTGTGTTATTATTTTTTAAGTTCATAATACAACAGATGACACTATAAATACATGTATTACAATAAAGAATAAGATGTTAATCTTGATAGAGATGAGACCTGTAGAACTATATGTATAACAAATATAACAAAAAGTTATTTACATGACAAGCATAATCCTTAACAAACTCTAGAACTATATAACAAGCATAACAGTAAGTTGTTTATATGATAAACACAACCTTAACACCTCCTATCCAGCCAATGGTGTATGAGCAATGACTTAGAGAAGAGATGCACAAATTGTTACCCTCAAGGCTTGGTGAAGATGTCAATGTTACCTAGCATAACCTTTTCTCCTATAAAGTGATAGTCCAACTCAATATATTTTGTACAGGCATGAAAAATTTGATTAGAAAATATGTATACCAAGTTCTTTTAGAAGATATTGCACTCATAAAAGCTCAACAATTGTATTAACAATTACCTTGTATTTATTCTCAGATGAGGATATTGCAATTGTTGGTTACTTTTTGTTACTCCAAAAGATTAAAGACCTGCTAATATAGATAGCGTATCCCTTAATAAACTTGCGATCACTAGGACATCCACCTCAATCACTATCAAAGAAGCATTATATTATTGTTGTCGTCTTTACCAAAGAAAAGTTCACGACAAATAGTATGCTTTAAGTATCAAAATAGCCTTTTTTACTGTTGTCTAGTATATATCAATTGGTTAATACATAAATTGACATAATCTATTAATAATGAAAGCAATGTCAGGCCATTTTGTAATGCATCCATATTTTGTCTATAAAATTGAGCATTTTTAAATAAATTCTCATTCTCTTAAATTAATGGCAGTGATGTAGAAATGGGTGTAAGATAGCCTTTCACATCTTACAAACTGTCTAATAGGTCATGAACATATTTTTGTTGATTCAGTTAAACTCCCTTTGAAGTTTATGTGACTTGTACACCTAGAACACATTATAACCAATTAATATCTTTGCTAGGAAATTTATATTTAAGTTAATCTAGAAATTGGTCAATTAATTTTGAGGAAGTAATGATATCATCAACATAAATCAACATCAACATAATTTCTTAACCTTACTGAAAAATAAAAAGAGAGGCCTATGCTTTTGGTTCCTTGAATTTGAAATTATGTAAGAAAGAGTTTAATATATTGAAACCAAGTAAGATATGCTTGTTTTAAGCCATAAAGAGATTAACACAAACAATGTACACAATCTGCCTTGTCGTTGTTAGAGAATCCTTGTAGTTGTTTCATAAATATAGTTTCCTCAAGATTTCCATACAAAAAGTTATTAGAAAGGTATATTTGTTGAAGATACCAATTACATGTAGTAGCAAGAGCAATGATGATATACATTATTGTTGCTTTGATTACTAGACTAAATGAATTTCCATAATCAAGATTATATTATTGGTTACAATAAGCAGGGTTTTGAAATGAGAAATAGAGTTATGTGGGTTGTGTTCAAATTTATATACCCATTTATTGTCAATAATATTATTTCCATAAGGTTGTGGAATAAGAGACTAGGATTTATTCTCCATTAAAGCATTATACTTATTATGTATGGTAGAACTCCAAACTTGATGCTTGTTAGCTTGAGAGAAAAGATGTGGGTTCGGTTTGGGGGATTGGTTCATTTTTTAAAACAGAAGATTAAGTCAATAATGCAACATGTCTTTTTATCAGTGTTTTGAAAACCGAACCGAACCGACCTGTCGGACCAGAGAACCGGTGACCTAGAGTATAAAACGGTCCGGTTTAGCCCTTATTTTTTTGTAAGTGATTGACCCAATCATTTTTTGGTCAGATCAGTAAAAACCTTTGAACCGGTGTAAGAAAGGATCGGTCGGTCCATTTAAAATGTCTTCATTTTGATGATTTCAACTTGACGGAAAGTCTTGTTTGAATGGGACATTAGTTGAATTTGGTTTTTAGCAGTAAATTAACTGAAAACCTCTACAAGTGATTGAAGCAGCTGAAAAAAAAACCCTTTAAAAACCATGATCTCTTCAATCTTTGCTAGACGCGTGAAAGCTGTCCAAAGTCTCCACTTTTACACTGCTCCTTGTTTTTCAACTATACCTGTTTCATATTTCTGCTCTAAATTCCAAAGCCCTCCTCTGAATCGACAAAATTTTGACTTTAACACTGTCTCTGTTTGCTCTATCCTATAATCTTATTTTGTATTGTATTTGTGAACTTTTAAAAAAACTTCTATGTTTTGAAGTTTGAAGGTTTAAGTTTATTTTATAATTAGATAAAAATTAAATAGTATGTTTAATAATTATCTTATATATATAATATATAAAATAAAAATTTATATATTTAATTATTTATTAGTCACCGGTTCAATCATGGTTGAATTCCAGTTGAACCATTGACCTTTGAATCAGTTGCTTCTCCAGTTCAGTCACCGGTTTGGTTTTTAAATACATTGCTTTTTATGGTGGATGTTATAGATGTGATAGGTTAGTGGATTCAGCTTAAGGATGGATAAGGATAAGATGAAAAATCAACTACTAGGTTTAATCCTTGAGAAGTAGCAGATGGAGGTGAGTTTGTAGGTAATAGACATGGATTTGAACTTGGAGTTGGTGAAGAAGGTGTAATTGGTAGAGATAAGGAGTAGGAGAAGAAGATAACAAACAAGAGGTAAAAATTATACATGGAGAGGGTAAAGGAATATGAATTGATATCATTTTCAACCAATGATAATTATCCTTTTTAACTGAATAAGAAGCAGAAGAGCTTGACTTGAGAATGTGACTTTGACATGTAAAAGCGTTTCATTAAATTTGACATGTTGTTCTAAAAAAAGTAGTTAACATTCCATTAGTAAGAAAAAAAGATGTATCAAAAGCATATAACCAGTATTTGAAGTCAAAGGAACTATATGCTAATAGAGTCAAATTAGTTCAATAATATGAAGAATTTTTGTTCAATAATTCCATTTTACTAGTGTGTGTATATGGACAAGTAATTATGTGAATTATATGATTAGAAGTAAAGAATTTGTTCAAACAATGATATTCATCAACACAGTCCAAATGGTAAGACTTAATAGCTGTATTAAATTTCTTTTTAACTATGGGTTTAAAATTGAGAAAGACATCATAAGCATCTCTTACTTTTAAAAAAATTATCACACCAAATTTTTAAGATATTGAGACCTCATAAAATTGAGAGCACCAAGGTCTAAAGTGATAAGTGTCATTGTACGAGTGTTAGCGATCCAAGTTTAAATTACAGAAATAGTAGATTATGGAACATGTTATTGCGAGATTAATTAAGAGGCACAAGGTTGTTGATAACCAATATTGACTTATGGAGAATTGGATCTAAAATTTGACGAGCTTTAATTGAACTTGATAATGACATGTTGTTACCCTTCATCGTTTATTTGGTTATGAAGGATAGACATTACAATTTGAGAAAAAGCATTGTTTTGATCTTAAGATGATGTATGTTATGGATGTGTTATTGGTATAGGTAAAAGGGTGGCTTGTATGCAATATTGGTCAAATAAGACCCAAATAACTAATTTTTGTTCAACAACTTATCAGTAGTAAGCTAACTATGAATTTCGTTGAATGTAATAAGTGTAACCCACAAATTAAGTCCAACAACAATTTCTCAAAATTTAGATCCAATTTTATAAAAAATAATAGCATTCAACTTGGTTAGTATTAATGATTTACTTGTTTTTGTCAATTCGTCTACAAGATATTTAACTTTAAGAAGATACCAAATAATAGAAACACCATTATTCTTAAGTTTATTAAGTAGTATATTGTTTGATTTGAGAGATAGTTTTAAAGAGGTATCAGATAAAGTCATCTAAGTAGCTTGAGAAGTTGTAAGTCTAATAATATATGGGAAGACCACTAAAGTTAAAAAGGAAAGAAATTATGAAAGCAATATTTGATCTTTTTGAAATCATTCTTGATAGGCTAGATTTTTAATAAGAGAGTATCATTGTTCATAACTGCTTAAGGAGGTGGTGGTTTAGTGCCATCATCAAAAGTCATCAAATTTTGAGTATTTAATTAGAGAAATAAATGTGTTTTCCAAACTAAGAAATGTCTAGAAGTTAATTTAGTGATAAATTTGAGTGAATTGAGGTAGTGGAGGTGGAACAAGAAAAGGAAGAATAATTTGAATATTTGTATTTGAAATTATTTTACTCTTATACCATGTGAAAAAACAAAAAAATTTATGTGTATACATTATTATCTCTAAAGGTCATGATACAATAAATGGCACTATATATAAATGTATTATAGCAAAGAATAGGAAATTACTCTAAATAGAGATGACAGCTATAGATAGTGATAAGACCTATAAAACTATATAACAAACATAATAAGAAGTAGTTTACATGATAAACAAAATTCTTAATGACCTATATAACTATATAATAAACATAACAAGAACTTATTTATACAATAAGCATAATCACTAATATAATAAAAAGAAAATGTAATTCCACAGATATTTAATATTCTCTTATGCACACACAATATAAGAAAGAGTTAAATTAAAAGAGTTAGATTTACTGGAGAATCTCCGTATCAAATTCTAGTAATAATAATAATAATTCTAATTTTAAAACATATATCAAATTAATTAACAATAATTTTTAAAATAACGAGTGTCTAGTTATAAAATTAAAATCAATTTACAAATATTGAAGATGATTAAATAAAATTCAGTTATTTTAAAATATGTGCATGTTAAATGTCTATAATATTTTAAGCTATATATTTAGTTCACATATATTAAAATATTTTTAATTCTTAATGTATTTATTTATTTTAAATTTTGTGTACATCAAATACTAGATAATAAATATTTATTAACAAAATTAAGTCAACTTACAAATATGAAAATGATTACTTATTAATAAGTTTTAATTATTTTAAAAAACGTGCACAATAAGTATCAATAATACTAAAATTATACATTTTGTAACTATAAATATTTAAATAAATTATCATATATCTAAATACATTTGGTGAAATTAATATATATGTATTCTCATTAATGTACTATTATTTACAACATTCATATATGGTAAATCATTAAAAGAAACTATTTTTATTATAAGTTAACATATATCATATAAAGTATGATATAAATATAAATTTTAATATTTATTTATAAGAAGATTACTGTATTTATTAAAAAATGTATTTATGACAAGGGTGTTGACGTAGTGGAAACAATGTGAAATAAGGGTACAACTCGATACCGTTGATTCGAATCACGAATACCGGTAACGACACTATTTACCTATTGTTTGAACAAGAATCCCAAGAAATAGGGCAAAAAAGGCACACAACCCTTAGGATCCATTATTCATCAAAATTGCAAAATACATAGTTTGGGCGACTTAAATAGTCAAACCCTAAAAATTACCAAAAAGAGCAAAATACTAAAATATCCCCTATTATGAAAATAGATAGAAAAATATGAAAAACACAATGAGTAACGCTGAAAGTGGACATTCCTATTAAAAGTTATGACAAATAAAAAAGCTACCAAAAATAGAATAAAACGTGAAATTAACTCTGAAAACGCAAAAATTTGACCATTTTTGAAGTCGACAAAATTACAACTGCATTTTATCAAATCTGTCCAGATATGCACATGTTATCTCTTGGACTGCATCATTCTCCCTGGGGTGGACAAAATTTGCCCTCGATTGTCATCATATGACAAATCACCAGAAAAGGGAATCAAATGCTTCACATTGAACAGATAAGCCATATGAATATGACTTGTTAGCTTCAGACAGTAAGCATTAGGATTGATTTTCTTGATGATCTCCACAACATCAATCTTCTGAGCACATAGTTTATTGTAACGACCAATAGAAAAGTGATCCTTTATCAGAACTGCCCACACAAAGTCACCACTTTGAACTCAACATGTCATCTCTTCTTATCCGAAGCCTCTTTGTACTTACTGGTAGCCTTTAGCAGATTGCCATGAACAACCCTATGGACATCCTACAATCCAGTAACAAAATCTTCTACTTTGTTATGCACTCTTGTCTTGCTAGGTAGAGGAAAAAAATCAAGAGGACCTCGAGGAAGAACATAATACACAATCTAAAAAGGACTATACCCAATACTACAATTAACCACATGGTTGTGTGCAAATTCAACCTAGCTGAGCTTCATATCCTAACACTTGATGTTTTCACCAACTAGGCTTCACAACAATTTACCCAAGGAATGATTCACGACTTAAGTCTGCCCATCTGTTTGGGGGTGATAAGCACTACTAAAATTCAACTGTGTATTTACCATTTCGAATAAGTTGCACCAAAAATGGCTAAGAAACCTGGTATCTCTATCAAAAACAATTGAAGATGGTAGGCCATGCAATCTGTACACTTATCTAAAGAATAATTATGCCATATGAATCGCATTGGTAGTTTTCTTATAAGGAATAAAATGAACCATCTTAGAGAAATGATCAATAACAACGTAGATGGAATCATTACCTCGCTGCGTTCTTGGTAGCCCTAACACAAAATCCATACTTATATCAACCCAAGGTTGCGAAGAAATTGGTAAAAGTCGATACAAGTCTGCATTAGTTTATGTTCGCTTCGAAACTTGGCAGATTCGATAGTGTTGCACAAACTTTTATTTAGTAATAATATGTAGCCATAAGCTACAATCGGGAATGCATAATGGGGTCTCTTTAAATAAAAAGCCATCTTACAAAAGGTATGACGCCTTCTCACCAGCTCTAATTTTTTCCAGAATTCTAGAAAAGAATGGATCAGTATCAAGTAAACTAGAGAAAGAATTAAATCTAGGTACCTCCACATTCATTTTGTTCAAGAGGCTCTTCCTTCTACTCAATACATCGACAAATCGATTCGTCAAGCCAGACTTGTGTGTCATAACAAAAGTGAAACGTTCGAAGTATGCAACCCACGAGGCATATGAGGTAGACACTTTATCTTGGCTGTCCAGATGCTTTAACGCGTTATGATCAGTGTATATAATAAATTTCCTATGGATATGCAGTGTCTCCAGTGCTTGACAACTTGAACCACAGTATAGAATTCTACATCATAAGTGTTGTATCTCAACTTCGGGCTAGACAACTTCTTACTGAAATATGCAACAAGCCTATTATTCTAACTCAGGACTGCTCCAAAGCCTAACTTAGATGCATCAAAACACAATTTGAAAGGTTGGTGGAAATTAGGCAGCACTAAAATTGGAGCTGTAGTAAAGCATTGCTTGACTAGTTCGAATGCTTCCTCTACTTCTTCAGTCCAAGAAAACTTCGTCCCCTTCATACAATCAATGATAGGTGCCATAATGGTACTGAAATGTAGAATGAAACACCTATAGAAAGATAACAACCTATGAAAGCTACGAACATCTATAATGGTATTAGGTCTAGGCCAATTTCGAATAGCTTCAACCTTGGACTCATCAACTGGCAGGCCATCTCTAAAAATAGCATAACTAAGGGAAAAAGACCTTGGATGCTATGAAAGAGCACTTCTTTATGGCTGTATAATGTTAGAGAGCCATGGGTCTATGCATCACATATATGGTAAGGCAATGGAAGTGTCAGAATCAAAATTCCAACACCATGACTTCCCTAGAAAATCTAGAATCCATGTGCATGCATAAACAGATTATAAGAACATGAAATTACAGCATATGTACCTTGCAAATACTCCTCCTTACATGAATTTTCTCCTTGTTTGGGTTGTAGCAAGCACCAAACACCTTCTTTGACATCTAAAAAGAACGCAAAGATGAAGAAAAATCAGTGTGTAAGGGTGGTTAAAGTACCAAAGAAGATGGGTTCAAGTAGATGCTTAAGTTAGAGTTAGATTAAGACTAAGTTACATGCAATTAATCTCATGCAACAATTACTTAAAATTGCATAAACAAATCTTAGGATCACTCCTCTCAACTTCCAGAACTCTTCTAGACCATTAACCTCTTTATTGAGTGTGTTTTTTGGCTTAATTTTGTGTGTACATAAGTGAAGAACTCTTAATCCGAGTATACTATGAATGGTTTCATGCCACTTGAATTAACTCTTAATCGAAGCAAATCATGAAGGGTTTCATGATGCCAATTTACTTGAACATAAGTGAATTAACACATGAACCCTTTGATAGTTAATTATCTGACTTATGAACCTTTCTATAAATAATTACTGTGCAATTCGTCTCTTCACTATCCTCTACCCCACTTAGTTTAGAGTACGGGCTATGTGCCAGCTCCTATTAGATTGACTATGTCACATCTAGTCCAAGTGATGTTAGTTCTTGTCCTGGGGATCTCATTACTCTATGTGTCATTGAAGACTCTCTTCATCACACATAACAGCTCTGGCCAGAGACTCTCGAGTAATGACCCCGACAAGAGGTTGCGGTTATCATCTCCTTCTATTAGAAGTGGTGAATCCTTTACTGGCTACCTAATTACCTTCAAATACCAATAGTTGTACCTAATCACGACCCTATGAGCGACCTCGTCTTGAGGCAAAAAGGAATGGTGGCAAAAAACATAGGATTAGTATCCAAGATATCCTTAAGTTCCTCAAGTCTAAGGATATTTAAACCATTGCTATGATGAGATTAATCACTGAAATTTGATAGATCATCCATATGATAATCTCATAGCGGGTCATCCAATGTACTTACTACTCTTAGTAAGCTTTCACATGTTAACTCTAAACATCTCATGCTTACAGTTTATGAGATCCACTACTTGATCAAATCAAAGAGTATAACATGTGCTAGTTTATCCAGATTAACAATGTCCTGTCTCATTAATCCTATGACTAGGGATAATTTAGATACTAACATAATTGCACATGATAGGAATCTCATTATCATAATTTCCTTCATACTATGTTTTATATTATGGACTTCATTAATTCGATTTAAGAACGACATCAATTCATAATAAGTGAACATCAAATTAATGACAATTGCCTTTCTCTTTATTAATCAAAATAAAGCTTGTACAAAAGTGCTAAAGGTGATTGACTTTAGAGCATTACTCTAACACATAAAACTTTGCCTTACGAAGAACACTAAGAACATCCCTTAAGTGTTAAAGATGCTCTTCAGGGTTAGTACTATAGATCAATATATCGTCAAAGTACATTACAACACACTTGCCAATGAAAGGCCTCAAAAACTAGTCCATCACCCTTATAAGGTATTAGGCACGTTTGACAGGCCAAACTTGGTGATACCCACTTTTCAAATCCAGTTTGGTAAATACTTTGGCACCATTCAATTGATCAACCAGATCATCTAAACAAGGAAGAAGAAAATGGTACTTCACATTAATTTTGTTGATTGTACGGCAGTCACACACATTTGCTAAGAAAATATTTCTTTGGAATGAGAAAGATCGAACCTGCACAAGGACTCATACTCTCACAAATGAACTCCTTTGCCAACAACTTTTGAACCTAGCTCCTTAACTCTTCATGCTCACTGGGACTCATTCTATAGTGAGGACGATTTGGGAGGGAAACACCAAGCTCAAGATGAATCTGATGCTGAATATCACACAATAGAGGTAATCCATTCGACAACTCCTTAGGACATATATCCTGAATTAAGTGATCAACGACGCCACTACATCTAGTGTTGCAACACTTTTAACCACCTCCTTCCCTACCAAGGCATATACCACCTCGACATCCTACAATTCTTCTTCAAACTTTGCCTAAGACAAAAAAGAATCATCTTTCGTGTACTTGTTCTCGACAAATTTCTTAGAGGGAACTAACACAATTTCACTCCCTTCAGCATGAAACTATAAATATTTGCTTAGCCATCATGTGTAACCCCTCAATCAAATTGCCATGGACAACCCAACAACAAATGACACGCATTTATAGCAATAACATCACACCACACAAAATCCTTATACTTAGAACTATTGGAAAAAAGTAACTAAAGCTCTTTTAGAAACTGTTAACTCACTACCTATTTTTAGCCAAGCCAGTTTATATGGTTTTGGGTGCTGCTTCGTCTTAATGCCCAATTTCTGTACTGCTTCAGTTAACACAATGTTTTCACAACTACCGACATCAATCATAAATTTGTAGACCTATCCCAGAACGATATAGGTGGATTGAAAGACATTATTCCGTAACCATTCATTATCGACAATTGCTCTTGGGGTCATACAGAATCTCCAAACTACCAATGCAGTACCTACATCTTCAATCAGAATCTCCTCATCAACTGCATCAATATCAAAAGTAGGCTCCTCTCCCACATTCACATCTTCCTCATCGTCTCCCTCATCGTTATCAACAAAAAGAGTCCTTTTCTTGCCTTCTTGCAATCTTCTTTTTTGTGCCCCATTTCACCACAACTAAAACACTTAATTCAACTAGTTCCAAGTTTGTCAAACCTAGTAGGGTTATTAACAAAATCACTAGTGCCTGCATGATTACCACCATTGTTATCAGTGCCACTGTATTGCCGTTGCCATCGCTAGCACTTCCTGTGATACCATAATTTGTGCGTCACTGCTGTTTCTCCACCACCAACACTCTTTGATGCGTTTCCGAAATAGAAACAAGATATAACATGTTGACAGTATCTTGGATCTGCATTCTCAGCCTACCAATGTATCTCACCACCAACTGCTCCTTAGTCTCTTGAATTTCATTTCTGACCAAGAGTTTATAAAACTCATTAGTATATTCATCTACTGATCTCTTGCCCTGCTTCAAATTCTGAAACCTTTGATATATCAATCATTGGAAATTTAGGGTGAAAAATTGGCATGCATATGTTTTTTCATCTTTTCCCACGTGACGATTTTAGATTTACCCGATCTTTATCGGGTTAATTTTAATTGCTACCACCAACTTGTGGCCCTATTTCAAAATCTGGTAGCCACCAATTGCACCTGTTTATTTTCATATACATCTTTGAAATCTAGAATTTCCTCTACATTAGCCAGTCAATCAAAGAACTCTTCAAGTTGTAGACTGCCATGGAACTCAAGAATTTATGTCCTCATTTCAGTCTCCCATCTCCGTTGATCTCTCTCAACACGCACTCTAGGACACCTACACACAGGCTCGTTCAAATACTAATCATCCTCTCCATCATCATAATCATCATCAATATCTACAAATACTAGATTCCTGCGACAACCAGGAATAATCAAATTTCTCAATACCTTATTGAATCTCGTTGTCATACGTTCCACCGTAGTCTCCATACGACAATCTATAATATAGGAAACCAACTGTTCAATCTTGTCACGATCATACACCTCTCCCATCTGGTGAGTCTTTTGTGGCGGCATAATCACAGAGGACAAATTCAACTCTAATACCAATTGATGTAGTGGAAACAATGGAAAACAAGGGTACAACTCGATACTGTTGATTTGAATCATAAATACTGGTGACAACACTATTTACATGTTGATTCAACACGAATGTCAAGAAATAGGGCAAATAAAGGCACACAGTTGTCATGATCTATCTATTATTCATCAAAACTACGAAATACATAATTTTGGAGACCTAAATAGTCAAACCTTAAGAATTACCAAAAAGGGCAAAAATACTAAAATATCCCTATTATAAAAATAGACAAACAAAATATGAAAAATGCAGTGAGTGGTACTGAAAACGGACATTCCTACTAAAAGTTATGGAAAATCAAAAAGTTTTCAAATATTAAAAAAATTCAAAATTGAAGCCGAAAATGAGAAATTTTGACTATTTTTGAAGTAGACAGAATTACAACAACATTTTGTCAAATCTGTCCAGATATGCACATGCCATCTCTTAGACTGCATCAAGTGTTATACATAATAATAAAAGAAACTAGTATTTGTTATAAGTTCATATAAGTTATAAATATGAAAGTATGATATAAAAATATTTTTAATATATATTTTTAAGAAAGTGACCCCATTTATAATTAAGTATATATTTTAACAATGTATTACTTTTTATTATTCATTGCAATTAGTAGTTATACATGTTATTTCTTTAGTAATTCTTAGATTTCTTTCCGCATATCTACCAATACCAATTGCATCTTTATAACTAAAGAAAGCATAAAAACTTTTTTATGTTTTATATAAAATAGTGAAATGATTATATTATTGTTATAATATTTTGTATTTATATAATATTTATTATTAGATGATTATAGGTATTTTTATAATTTTATTAAGTATATATTACTAATTTTTTTGATATAGATTCAAAATTTTATAATTTTTAAGGATTGGAATTATGGAGAAGTGGATAAAAAGTTGAAGTCTATATTTACATCTTATAAATATGCATGCTGTTAAATAAAAATCAAATAGTAAAAAAATTTAATTTTTAATTAATTTATTTATTTAAACTTAAAATTTTAAATTTGATACAAATATATAAGTAATTTGCTTAATATTTGGTTAGAAAAAAAACTAAGAATTATTCCCAAAATAATTTTAAATTTAACTATATTCATGTGCTTCAACTTTTTCAATAAAGTATAATTATTTAGCACAGAATCAATCTCTTTATATGTTCATTAAAAATTATAAAGATATTGAAAATGTTAGGAAATACTATGAACATTTAATTTTATTTGTACAAAATATTATACTTTCTAATCTGATATAAATTCTTTATAATGATTGATATTGAACTACCATAAATAAAACATATTATTAGTAATATTAGAATGATTACATTGATAAAATGATAATTACACACCATATAATTAATAAAATTTAAAAAACGGTGAAGGGAGTTTAATTATAGTTCTTTTCTAGAAGGTTGAGATCGAGACTAATCTAAACGCGTTTTCGATCAAGTCACCGTCATAATGCTATATGAAACGAAAGCAAGAATTCACACGAAACGTAAAATATATGCATGAGTTACGCTCTTCTGGTAAAAGATGTGTACAAGCAGCAAATACACTAGTTTTAACAAAAGTGCGAGCAATTACGTGCACATGCAATTGTGACAACTATCTTGGAAACATCCGATTCTGACATTTTCCCAGGACCTACTTACTTTTGCTGGTTGCAGAAAATGATCTTTCTTTTCGCTTTTGATTAATTCTAGCTGGAAATTATCTATCATAGAGGCTCATCGTCCACCTAGATAAGATGAAGTCATTATCCTTGTCCCTCAGTATAAAGCTGATACATAAGGTTCCGGTTTTTTTTCCGTCTATAGGGATCACGTTATGTGAGGAGCCTTGTAAAGTTATTCTCTATAAAAGAAAAGCGAAGGCAGTTCCATACAAGATGCTCAAATGGATAAACCAAAATTGAAGAGAGCACAATAAAGCAACCTAACAGTCAAAATCTATTCGTAATCAAACCAACACTGTCATAAGTTGATCAGCAAACATGCGCACGTTACACAGACAAACAAAAAGTTAACTTTTTTTGGTTTTTGGCAATCTGTCTCAACTTCTTTTTTGTGTTTTAACATTCCTATCGTATTTCTAGCGGTCTTTATATCTTTATCCATACACTACACCACAGGCTTCAAAGCGAAAGCATATGTGCTTTGTGGGCTGCAGGGACGTGCATAGCCCTGAAATTAATTCGAAACAATTGCACAAAACATATACGGCGACAAATCTTAGTTCGTGAGCATGAACCATAATGATAAACTAGGTGTACTCTTATCTTTCCTATGTATACATATTGAAAACCATTCGTGTGGTAGGAGAAAGAGGAATGGAAGCTAAATTATGTGGCCATCCGTGCGGCCAACAGCTCAATTTGTTCAAGGGTGTGACAGGGAGTGGTTCATTCATTGTGGCAAAAGTTCGTTGGAAGACGATAAATGGTGAGAATAGATGAGTGAGTGGGATAGCTAGCAAGCACCAACCACTTGCTTATCGGGGCTTGGTAGTTGTCGGATATCTTGTCTCACTTTTTGAGGTGAAGATGGCCCATAAGCAGTTTTACTCTTGAAAAGATGCCGAAACACACCACCTGTACACGGAACCTCGCTGTGTCACTGTTAGGTTTGGGCCTTAATCAGACACAAGAAGAGGGGACCACTACTTGGCTGTTATTGGGAATTTCCTAAACTGGGGTCCCTGGCGAAAAATTTAAGCTTAAGCTCACGTGTGCCTGAAAGGGATGTCTTCAAACCAGCATGACTTGTGAATGAATGTAAGATCTTGACATTTCGATTAAATCCGCATATAATTAAGCAGCAATCATCTATTCATTATTGAACCAAAGATAGGAAAATAAAATACATGGACTGCAATCATGCGTCCTGGCGGTGCCATCTAGCTTCGTAATCAAGTATATATACTGTAGGAGTTTGTCTAAGATGAGTCGAAGTTCCATGTTAGTTTTTCGTTTGGAGCACTCGTATCAAACGTCTGCTTGTACGTTCAACGTTTTATTATGTGCCCAGAATCTACTGCCCCTAGCAAAGAGCAAATAAGAAAAGTATCATAAGACCCCTTTATGGCGTCAAAGTTAAAATCAAAGTTCTGAATGAAGTTTGTTAATGTATATGAACGTTGAATGAGTTTCTAGTCACTTAAAAGTCATTTTAGCGGTAGAGTTAGCATGTTCAATCGCTATTGTCATGAATTCTAGCTGAGCACTTTTTCTTATCTCACTAACTGGGATTGTAAAAAGATCCAACTCTTGCACTTGAACTATTACTTTTTAGTCAAGAAAAGGAAAGGCATGCAGTAAGCAATGCATCTGGATTTAAGTAAGATGTTATTGAGTGACAGATGGAACTGACTAGCTAGGAGGTACATCACGCATGGCCAAGCTGGTTAACAAGGGAAACAAGAAAGGAAAGATGGAATTATATTTTGGATTTTGTCCAATATTAAGTCTTTACTTCTCTTAACATTTACCTTTCTCTCATCGAAGAGGATAGAAGAAACAGAACAGAAAGATTGTCATCTGTGATGGGCTGGGCATTCATATTGGGAGTTGGTGGTACAGTCAATCTTAACTCGAAGTCATACGCAATATAACATCAATTTATCCACTACGATTCTGTTTTATATGCCTTAAATTACCTGTAGCATGATATGACCATGGTGATACAAGAAAGCGTCGGAGGAGCTGCTTGATGCATGCATATGAATTAATATTTTAACAAGTTAGTGATCCATAAGACTTGGCACCTCCGAAGGTGGGGAAATTATCGTAACCTTCCCCTTTTCAAGTGGGACTTCTATCTTCTATAATTTGTATTTGCTGGTCTTCATGATAAACTTAGTCCTAAATATTTTGCATTGAGAATTGGAAACAAGGAAGAGCAATACGTCATGGAATGGGGCCTAACAAGGGGGCATAGAAGTGGAATTTCCAAATAATAACAAAAGAGAGAAAGAGAGAGGAAAGTAAAGGGAACAAAAAATCAAAATTGTTGATTGAGTTTAGCTGCTTCAAAGCTAGCGGGGCCTTTGTGCCTATGAGATGGTGTCCTTTAAAAGATAAATGAAATGGGGTTCAAACCTAAGAATGCCATCCATTTTATAGATTTCACCTTATAATGTCTCTCTACTGCTCCTCTTTCGATTAGCTCTTTTCTGAGAACGCTGCTGTTTGATATTATGTTCTGGGCATTCTAAAAGGCCGACCTAACTTTGTTAATAGGCTAGAGCCAGCAAAACAAAATGGGTACATCAATTTCCAGCCGTATCCGAATCAACCTGCCTTCCAACGAATCTACTAGCTAAACAGTTATGATTCATCTTGAAGTTCCATGATTCCTGTAACTTTTTGAGTTAAACATTACCTGTTGGGAAACCGGATCAGAATCTGATCCAAACTGCAACGGAATAATCACGAAACTTTTTTATGGCTTTGGATTTCCCGAAAATCAAGATCTATTTAATTCTATAAAATGATTAACACGAATCAAAATAAAGTGGAAATTTAATTCATATCTTATTCCAAAGCTTGATCGTTATCTTGATGCATTCCTCGAATTGTAAGAGTTAATTATCATCATTAAAGAATCTTGTAAGAGTTAAGATGGGAATTGTTAGAGTTAATCAAGTCTATAAAGAATCTTGTAGAATTCTCTCATTAAGCCATTACCCCACTAGTAGAATAATCGTCATATGGTGATATGGTATAAGATACTTAAACGATTGGCTTAGTGCAAGTGGGAGATTGTTGGTTTATGCCC
>JAOSBP010000004.1:11868633-11881398 GCA_027563825.1 Erythroxylum mucronatum | reverse complement strand
AGTTGTTGTTGAATGGTGTATGAAAAATGTTTTAATCTTCTAGGGTTAATGATTATGTTGTGTTTGTGAATGATTTTAGGTTGGAATGAGCTTGGAAATGAAGTGGAAGAGGTGTTTTAGTGTTAAGATGAGTTATATTTGAAAGATGGGAAGTATATAGGTGAAGAATGTCGAAAAACAGGTTTTTAGGAGGTTTCTGGACATGTTCGCCACGGTGAACTCCAACAATTTCTCCGCGGCGAAATCCATTTTTTCTACGCAAACATGTTTCGGTGTTTTGGGCATAAATTTTGCTATAGATGTCAAAATTGAGTGATTTTTTATTTGACGTAAACTAAAGACATAGGGTTACAGGTTCTATGAAGAAATTAAGTTTTAATTCAGTCTATAATGATCTCAAGTTTTAACTTTCGGATTTCTGAACCAAATTGAATGAGTTTGGTGTCATTATAACCTTAAGACAATGAAGAACATTTTTCTAGAAGGAAGTGTTACCAAATTTCTTCATTTACCTGATCATAATGATCATGGAAAAGTTGAACCGAAAGTCTAGGTTTTGAAAGGGTTATAATTCAATCTTAGCACTTTTGATTTATTGAAGCCTTATGAATTTCCTTTGAATATTGTTTGAATGTGAGCTCGGTTTGTTATAGGAAACCAAGCAGACCCGATCCAAGAGCAAGAGGAAAGACAACGTTGAGTTTGGATTATCAAGCGAAATTAGGTGGGTGATGTATTTACAGTTATTGTGTGATTGGGCAAATTCTTGCCTATGTGTGCATATGTGTTTTATGTTATACACTGAAAGATGCATAACATTTTGATTGAATATGTGATTAATTGTTTGGAAATGATTTGTTAAAAATTTATAATGATTCTGATTTTGTTATGCTATGAAAGAAGCATGATATTTGATATAAGTAAATTCTGATTTTGATCATGTTATGCCTTGATATCTGTCATGGCATTCAGTATAAATAAAAAGAAAGAATAAAAAGTATGAAAGCATATCATTTCGATAAAATGATTCTGAGCATGATTATGTGCTTCTATTTGGGCAAGAGTGGGACCATTCTGTTTGTCACGTGCACGTTGACAAGAGCCTTCTCCCAGCTGCCCGCTTGTGGCATATGAGCTCCGAAATGGACTCATTCTGTTCACGGGATAAACTTCAGTTTTCTCATTCTATTTCATGGAACCCTAAAGCCGTTTGTTGTGCATTGCATATTTAAACTGTTAAGTATGAAGCATATTGAGTTGTTCTGTGAATTGAGATAAGTGTGATGAATGTGTAAATTGCTTGAATTAAGTATGAGTGCTAGAATTGCTGGACATATATATACATACTTATGCTTGAATTTTGTGCTAATCACTAATGGCTATAAATACATTAGCCACTGAGTTGTGTAGCTCAACCTATTTTTTTCCTCCTCAGGTGCGACTCAAGACGACAATTGATGCTTTCAAGGCATCGAAAACTCCATAATATTTAGAGATATTTGTACT
The DNA here is from genome assembly GCA_027563825.1 of Erythroxylum mucronatum. Lineage (NCBI taxonomy): Eukaryota > Viridiplantae > Streptophyta > Magnoliopsida > Malpighiales > Erythroxylaceae > Erythroxylum > Erythroxylum mucronatum. The sequence continues at coordinate 11,879,892 of JAOSBP010000004.1, read as the reverse complement.
AAGTTAGTGACTATTTTGGATAGCTTTATAAGCATATCAACATTGGGCATCCTTATGTATTTTGTTTTAAGCTTTGGTATGTATGATGTTGTGTAAGTAAAGTTTGTTTGAACTCTTAGGATTTGCAATGATATGAAGGATTGAAGCTCCTTTTGTGTATGAGTATGTTTAGCTTATTGTTAGGTTTGAATATATGTGTTTGTTTGAATGTTTGAATGTTTGGATGTCGGATTTCAATTCTGGAATTTTCGCCGCGGTGAAGCAAGAGTTCGCCGTGGCGAACCTATATTTTGTCGCGGCGAACTTCCCTTTTCGCGTTCGCCGCGGCAAAGAATGCCTTCTGCCGCGTCGAACTCCTTTTTGCTACCACGCTGAGATTTGTTTTAATTGTAATACTTTCTGCTTTTATCTCATATGACTGTCCCGACAGGGCACCTTGGGCTTAGCCTTGGGATCGGGACTCGGACCTAAGGTTCTTCGATATCCGAAATTGAATGTTGGGCTCCAGAAATGGGGTCCAACAGGTAGGCTAACAGTTCTAGCAAAATTACATAGCAAAGATCTTAATGACATATTTAGAAACATCATCATCATTATTCAACCAAGAGGGACAAAGCATTAGTTGAACCTACTTCTTTGAGGGAGATGGCTATCTTTATTGGAAAATAAGGATGAAAATTTTCTTAATAACTAAAAACATAACCCTATAGAAAACAATTTCAAGTGGCCCCTTCATAACTATGAAAATTATAGATAACAAAAAGGTTCCCAAATTTAAAAAAAATTGGAATCTTAAGATAAGAGATTTATTTCCTTTAATAATAAGGCCACATACTCTTATGTGTGAAATGGGTTATGAAATTTGACATACTTTAGAAATTACACATGAGGGAACAAATCAAATAAAGGAGAGCAAAGTGAGCATGCTAACACATCGTATGAATTGTTTTAAATATAGTATGATGAAAGCATATCTAGCATATGCACTACATTTATTGATATTATTAATGCTCTTAAAGTTTTGGAAAGACCTATAATAATGTTGAAATGGTAAGAAAGTTGCTTAGGTCACTTTCAAAGATGTAAGAAGCTAAAGTGATGGCTATAAAAGAAGCCAAGGATCTAACAACACTATCATTGGAGGAGCTTATTAGATCTCTTCTTACATATGGAATAAGGCTTTAAAAGACACATGAAGAAACAAAGTTTCCAAAAAAAAAGAATTTAATGTTCAAGCCTCAAAAGAAGAATCAAGCTAAGAGGAAAACTTCAACTAATGAAAGTGACAAAGAAGGTATTGTCTTAATCACTATAAAATTCAATGAATTCTTGAAGATGAAATTCTACAAAAGAAAGGAACTCAAATAAGGTAAAGGTGATTTAAAACATAAATACTCTATCATTATTTACTTTGAATTTAGAAAATCGTGTCATATGAAGTCACAATATTCTCAACTCAAAGATAATAAGAAGTATGAAAGAAATTATAAGAAGCAGAAAAAGGACAAAAAGAAGGAACTTAAATCATCCCATAAGTGAATCTAAAAATGAGCAATTAGAAGGAGAGATAGCTCACATATGCTTTATCTTTATGAGCAATGATGGGGTAACATCTAACTCTAATTATGTGATAGTGATTGTGATTTGACATAAAATAAACTAATCAAAAGTTTAGAAATCATAGGTAAGCTAAGAAAGAAATTATCTTTTAAACTCAAGAATGTATAAAAATAGTTAAATGAATGCATAAATGAGAATGAAAAGATGAAAATTTTGCGTAACATTAAATAATCAAAAATTTGATGGCTGATAATAATCATGACTTAGGTGCATTAACGCATGAGAATAAAACATTGAAAAAAGAGGTTGATACCTTCATGTACAAGTTTACAAAGGGACGTGAAAAGCCAGAGAACATGTTAAGATTTCAAAAGAATTCTAATAATAAGATATAACCATGGAAGTAAAGTCAACTCTAAAACCATGTTTTTCAAGGGAAAATATTTACATAGCAAAGAATCATTGCTTAATGTGACAATGAGTATCAAGCATCCAAATTTAAACATATGTATACATATGCCACCTTCACTAGGACTCATTCTAAAAGCAAAAATGTTGGTTTCTTATATGTGATCATAATCTAGGCATAGAGTTTCATACTCTCAAAGGAAGAATAGGCATAAGTCTTATGATAACATGCAAATCCACTTACACCCTTATAGGAATCAAAGAAGCTTGTATCAAATATTTAGTCATAGTAGATATAATGCATATAATTAAGGTAGGACATTTCACTATCTTAGAAGAACATTCAATAGCTCAAGTGTCCAAATGAATATTCCTCATGAAGAATACATATATAGAAGACTAAGAAATTTGTTTATGCTTCATCATTACATGGTGTCTCATTTTTATGGTAAGTATTGACATATTGATAGATTTTTTTTATCAAACAAAAAATGGTAAACATGAAAGTGTAGGTCAAAAAAAATTAGTCTTAACAATCAAGGAACCAAGCTCATTTAGGTACCTAAAACATATTGATTGCCTTATTTTGTAGGGCTTTTAGAAAAGAAAGAGTAAATGATATGTATTAGAGATGGCATTTATTGAATTGAGTATTATTTCTAATAGTTTATTATTTTATCTTGATGAACTAACCTTCTTGTTTCCAAGAAAGTATTATAGATGTTTATGCATAATATGAAAAAATTAATCCTCAAAGGGGCAAGAATGTTCAAAGACTCTTCAGAAGAGTCAATTATTGAACTAAGTGAGGATGATATTCTTCCAATATCTTGAAAATTCAAAACGAATCGTCATTCAAATAATATCATACTTGATATTCAACAAGAGGTAATTATTAGTTCATGATTTAGAAATATATAATATCTTATATTTATGTGTCAATTTAAGTTTAAATCCTTAGTGCGAATGTTTGAGTTTGCACTATGAATAAGTATTGAACATTTATTCCATATATTATCAAACTAAACTTAGAGATTATATGATAATAGGGTATTGAGTTAAAATTTGTTGATATACTATACCAATTGTGATATAGTTTCACTAAACCAATGAATGGTGTTAATAGGAGAAAATTGCACATGATTTTATATGATTAAAGTATCCTTTAATGTTTATAATTTTTTATTGATACCCCCATTATTTATTAAGTATTTTGATGTTTTAATTTAAGTTTAAAGGCTATTTTACAAGTTATTTAGTTAACTAGTTAACCAATATCTTAGTATGGTTGACTAGTGTTCATAAAATATGCCCTCCCTTGCTCTCCAATGAGTTTGTTAGGTGTTTGGTCGCTAATTTATGTGATGATTTAGACATATTGATAGAATAATATCCTTTTATGGTTAGTCAATGGCACTCCACCTAAGAAAATTTTCTTCTTTTCAATAAGTTCATTCTTTGTTTGCTAAAAGTCATAGTCGTCCACTAACTCAAATTGGTCGACTAATGTCTTCGAGTGGTTGACTAATGCCTCCTCATCAAAGAAAATGTTTCCTGAGTTTGTGAGAAGATTGGTCTTATAAATTGTCAATCATTTGGCCCCAGTGGTCGATCAATATGGAGCATTGGTTGAAGAATATCTCTTTTAGGAAAGAAAATTAAGTTACAGTGAAATTATAACCCATTTGGTGAATATGAATGGTTTATCAAAACCTTTAACTAGTCACCAAGTATCTATGAGTGGTTGATTAATACACACAATTTTAAGCCCCCTTCTTTTGCCTTTCTTCTATTTGATGTTTTATTCTTTTGTTTATGCCTCTCCTAAACCCTAGATAATTCACTTTTTCCTAGAAAAAACACCATTCCCCATTGCAACTAGTTACCTTATCTTTGATTTTTTATTTTTCCTTTATGTACAAAACTATTAGCACACATATTCTCTTTATATCATCCCTAAATTTTAGGAGTTTTATAATATTTATGTTTTAAATGTTTTTCTATAAATTACATGATGCATTCAAGTTTTTTAGGAATCTAGTGTGATTGTATCATATTTGTTTCAAATTTGAGTATTTTATTCTCTCAATTTCTTTGAAATTTTGGGGCTTTTAGAATTATACATGCTCAGGTAAAAGACACATACCTCCCTTATAGTTTAAGAAAACTTTAGAAAACCTCTTAATCTTTTAAATTCTTAAAAAAAACTCCTTTTAGTCTCAATTTTCCAGAAAAATCCCTTCTCTTAGACTTTAGTTAAAAATAATGATAGAACTTATGTAGTATAAACGTTAGACATGGATCAATCAAATACTATTTTCATGAAATTTAACTAAGCTCTTAAACTCGAATCGAAGTGATTAAATCTTATTTAAAACAATAATTATTATAATTATCCTACATTATTAATTTAAATCAAATTTAATTGATTTGGGTCGGATTTAAGAGTTGAGTTTGATTACTATATTAGTAACATTTGCTTAGTTTCTAATGTTCATATTACGTATATTTTGTCATTATTTTTTAGCCATAATCTAAGAGAAGGGTTTTTGTTCGGAAAAAATGAAACTAGGAGTTTTTTTATAATTTTAAAGATTAAGAGATTTTTTAAAAACTATAGGGAGGAGATACATGTGTTTTATCTTACATAATTTTATGAAATTGATTGCTTGATATTGCAATATTGCTTATATTTTGTTTACAGTTTTGACCTCTACTTTTGTTAAAACTTGCAAAAGTAGATATAGTTATGGATGCTTACATTAAGATTGACTTTTTAACCTGTAAATATCTAATGTCACTCTTTATTGAGAAAGCTCTTCAATCATGATCAAAGTAGATTTAATTTTTTAACCAACTTAGTTTAATGTACGATAACCTTTTTTTAGATAAATGATTTATTTTTTATGATTCCAAATAGGGGAAGAAAGAGTAGATATATTAGATTTGAAGGAAGTGATGAAATTCAAGATGAGCGATCGTTTTGTCATTTTTTTATTCCTTGCACTTTATGTTTTATACTTGAGTAAATTTATGTTATCTATATGCATGAATGTTTCTTTAGCATTGAATATCTCTTTTATTTTTTATATTGAATTATGTTCTTGATATTGATTATATTTTATGCATGAATTAAGAGGAAGCTAATCATTATCTTTATATGATTAGTTATTTGCACGATTAATTATATTAGTATTCTCTAACAACATAAATATATTATCAACATAAAAAATTGGAGACTATTGAACCAAAGGAGGTTCTAATTTCAAAGGAGGTTCCAATTTTTCTTTTGATGATAATAAAACAGAGTTACTACTAATGAGTTTATTATTTTGATGCAAAGCAATATTAAAACAAATTGAAGCAATAAACTCAAAAAGATAGTTTATGAAGTTGATAAATAAAAGTTGAATTTTGCAGCTGTAAAAATGAAGATAAACCAAGAACAAAAGAAGATCATGATTCATTAATACCATTTGACATTTTGTATTGTAATCTTACTTTGTTAATTTGATAATCTTAAAGGATCATCATGTATAAAACTTTCATCTTACTTCATTATATAAGTCTATTCATTCATTAAGAAGCATTAAAGCCTTTTGTTTTAATAAAAAAGGCCTCTTGATCATCATAATTAATATAATCTTATTATACAAATTATATCTAACATAATTAAATTATGAAAGACAACCTTTTTAAACATAGTTTTATTCTAATTATTGATTCGATAACTAGTTTAATTTAATAATTAACTATTAAAAAGAAATCTAAATTCCAAAAAATTCCTAATAAAAATTGGCCCTTTTGAAAATAATTTTCAGTAAATTATAAAAATTTTATAGATTTATTAGAATTCAAACTAATTTAAACTTAATCTAATTAAAAATCAATTTTTTAAATAAAAATATTACAAACAAAAATTAGAAAAAGTTGTGTCAAATGCCTGTCACGTTTTGTAACATCCCATTACTTATGTTAAGACTATAATAGTGTATTATGAGAAATTACTGAGAAATTAGAAAATACATATCATGCTTAAATTGAATATGAGTTGCACATACAAGAGAATATTGATTGATGCACATTAACATGATTATACATGCATTCATTGGCATTTCCGGGTAAATTGGTTTATAAATGAAAATTGTGGATTAAATTGTTTTACAAATTAAATTGGAGTGTGTTAAATGTGATTTGGCAACTTTTGTATATTTCGGGTATTTCAGAAATTTTTGGTGAATTTTACAAAAAAATATTAAAATTTTGACCAATCCTAGTGTGACAAATGGCTTTCGTGTTTTGAGTTAGGAGAAGAACACTGTAGCATGTTCTTCACCATAAGCTTTCAAAACACAACTTGTTCCTTGTTATCTGTTTATTCACCGAAATCTCACTACTAAAGATTTGTTACTGCTTCCACCGAAAGTTACTGTTAGAGTTTTTGTTAAATCAAGTAAGTAACTCTAATGATGTTTTACGGTATAAATATATACATGCATGAGTGGGATTGAGAAGTGTGGTTTCAGTGATGAGTGAATCAGATGAAAAATTTGTGATATAGAAATACAAAATAGGATCTGTTTTTGTTTGAAATGAGTTATGGAAGAGTACTGGAAAATTGATGAATATACTCTATTTTGGTTTAGAGAAAACCAAAAATGGGTTGTTATCACTTTACATGCACGAATCTGTTGAGCATCGATAGAAATGAATTTAAATGAGTTTGATGATAAAGAATGAAAATTGGGTAAGGTCGTGATATATAGAAAGGTGGAAAAATGCTTCAGATGAAAGTAACATAGATAAATAAAATGTAGAAAATTGAATTTTGCATATATGAGAATCAGATTATGATGTTTAAGTGTGAATCTTGGATTTTTGAATTGTGTGTGTGTTAATGAGATGAAAATGGGTTAGAAAAATTGTTTTGAGTGTTATTTGAGTTAATTGATGTGAGAATTAACTTTTGGAAAATTTACAGTAGAGAGAGGAAGTGAATATGGAGTTTTGGATTTTGGTGTTTGAATGGTAAACTTGAATATGATTTGTTTAGAGATTGTATTTGGAGCTAGAAATGTAGAATAGATGAATTAGGAATGAGTAAATCTGGAAATAAAAGGAAAATGGAAGGAGAAGAAGAAAAGGAATTCGGTGAAGAAGATGGAAAACGCGATCGTGCTTCTCAAAAGAAGATTGCGAATTGTGATCATGCTTTTGCATGATTTTGACTTCATAGCTAAAAGTCATGAATCGCGATCGTCTTTCTGCATGACTGCGACTTCGCAGGTGCAGGTGGATATTATGTACGATCGCGACTTTCAATTGATTTTTTTTGAAGAAATTATTTATAAACATCCTTCAATATTTTTGTTATAACTTCTTCATCCGATGTTAAAATGACTTGATTCTTAAACCAATAGACTCATAAGAAATTGCTCTTCATCTCCACCTAAAATTATATCCATCTAAAATCGATTGATTCATGAATTGAAGATGAAAATGTTGAGGAATACTAGAATACCAAAACTCGTATGATTTCACTGAACATACTTTGGTATTTTGATTATATTTTAATCACTAGGTTTACAAATGGAATGAATCTTGATTTAAATTGAACTGGAGACATATGGATACAAATTTCCTGAAGAGATCAAATTTTAATTCTATCTCTAAGAATTACAGAATCTGACTTGAAGTTCAATGCAGAGTACAGTTATAGTTCATAGAACATTACAAAGTAAATTGAGTATAACTTTTGGAATACTGAATCAAATGGTATGATCTTGGTGTCATTAGAAACTTAAGACATTTGAGAATAACTCTCTAGAAGGAAGTGTTGCTTAACTGTGTCATTTACCTTATCAGAATGATTATGCAAAGTTGATCAAAACGCATATTGTTAGAAAATTCTGAAATGATCAATTAGGTTATACAATTAGTTGCACATTGTTTTATTATGGTCCAAATTATAAGTAAAAATGGTAGTAATGAGGGTTTTGATAGCTGAATGATTTGATGATAAGGGTCACCATAAGATACCCAGAATTGTCATTGAACAGGCATTGTGCATATTTTATATAAGTAAATGTGCATAAAGGAATACTTATACATTTGTGCAAAAGTGTGATATTTGTAAATGTGTTTTGTATGTTATAGAGGAGCACATTGGATGCCAGTTAGACATTGTCAGTCCATCCAGGCAATAGCATATTGGAGTGTACTGTAAGTCAACCTAGATGATTTTCCTAGGATTGGTTGAATTTGTTTGATTTCCAAATATTGAACTGATTGTGTTATGATTATGATTTGTTTCTGAATTCCGAACTTAAAGTCCAAGGAGTTTAATATTCGGGAATGTATTGGAAGTGCTCTGATTGTTTTGAAATTCTGAATGCTATATGAATTCTCAACGAAATTTGAATGCCGGATTTAGGTCCGAAGACTATGAGATTCTGATTGTGTATCATGCTATGTGAATTCTCAACGAAAGTTGAATGAAGGATTTAGGTTCGATGATAGTGAGATTCTGACTGTGCATCATATATGACTTATACATGGCATATTTTGAATTTGATGCATTTCATAAAATGCATGCTCAGATAAAGGCGTAGTGACCAGAGTAGCCAGTATGAAAGCGTTCGCACGTAGAGCTTTGCTTCGTTATTTCTGTTTCTGCACGTAGAGCTTTGCTCCATGATTTTTGATTCTGACTGAGCCCAATGGGCCAGTATCTATATATGTATGTGAAAGGCACTTGGACATAACAATAATAACTAATTTGGAGTCTCATATGCATCTGTAAGTGTATATATATCTGTTCTGATTTGCAATAATTAGCCATGTTAATGTGAGTATTTGGAATATACATGTTCTAAATGAATATTTGTGAAATACGTGATTTGTATATATGATCTGGGTGAAATCATCAATGATGGTTTGCGTATTGAGTTTGCAAAACTCATAAAAATTGCAACGTGACTTTTCAGGTACGAGACAAGAGACCTAGTTTCTTAAACGGGATTAGAGGAACATTTTGGACTTAGTTATGGCTCAGAGGTCTGTCAGCTGACACTAGAAGATTTGTAATTTTGTAATTTGTAGTTTCTTGTCTAGAACTTGTATAAGGATTGTAAAATACAGTGAAAGCTTTTGTCAATGAATGCAGTGAATGGTTTTTCATTTGATGACTATTAAATTATGTTAGATGATGCCATGTGTAAGTTGGATTTGTTTTTGCTCTAACATACCATTATCATAGGATATGTACTTGAATGTCCTTGGATGTTCGGGTATATACTCTATGGTTGTGGGATGTTGCATTTTTGGTATCAGATCATGGTTTGGCATCTTTAGGGACATAATATGATCAATAGTAAGAGATTCAGCTAGTGATCACAACTTTTGATTGCTATAAGTCATCTTCCATAGGAGATCAAATTAGAGAGTCAACTGACTTAAAGTCTATAGGAGCCATTTTAAAGTCTCCTGTACCTGAGTTTGCTCAAATGCCTCCAAGAATTTCAGAAAGTCGAGAAGAAGATATGATAAATTGAGAAAGTAGGGGACTGTAGACTTTTACAGAAGTACAGACCCAGCTGAGGTAGAAGGGTGGTTAGAGAGAACTGAAAGAGTGCTTAACGAGATGGACTGTGAAGGAGATGAAAGATTTGATTATGCAGTCTCACTACTGCAAGGTCCTGCATACCAATGGTGGAAGACTATTCTAGGCAGTACCACCAGACCTTGTAGTTTGACATGGGAAGATTTTCTAAGGGTGTTCTGAGAGAACTATATGCCTAATATTTACATGGATCGGAAAATGAAAGAATTTTTATATATGAAGCAAGGCATAAAATTCAATGAGTTAATAGGGGTATGCAACTGCATTGATCCCAACTGAGGAAGGCAAATGTAGACAGTTTGAAGACGGTTTGAACATGGAGATCAGAATGAGGCTAGCCCTTTCGAATTTGAGCAGTTTTACAGAACTCTTAGTGGCCTCAATCAGAATTGAATAGTTGTTGAAGGATGGTCAGGGAGAGCATAGGCAAGAGGTTAGAGGAAAGAGGTAGGATGAATCTCAGGCTAATTCTAACAGGAGCTTCAGAAAGCGCCAGAATAGATTATCTCGATTCCAGTTTAGATCGAGACAATTTAGATCCTGATCAAGAGGTAAATTTGTTAGGTCTGGGAGAGGTAGAGGACAAATGCCCTCCAGTCAGTCTCAACAACTGGCTGATTGTGAACACTGTGGTAAAAAGCATGGTGGTGAATGTTGGAGGTTAACGAGAGCTTGTTACCATTGTGGTTCTGTAGACCATATGATCAGAGATTGTCCTAAGATGTTAGGACCACAGTTTGGAGTTAGAGGAATAGTGACTAAGACAACGATTCAGTAGAGTAGAGCTGGAAGAGTTACACAGACAGGCAGAGGTAGAGGCAGAACTCAATTAGTAGGGCCTAGTGTCAAGACTGAGGTGCAGAGTAATCAGCCGCAATCTTAGGCCAAGGTCTACGCCCTCACCAGACAGGAGGCGCAGAACTCCCCATATATGGTAGCAGGTGTGTTGAATGTTTTTCATTTTGAAGCATATGCATTGGTAGATTTAGGATCTACACATTCATTCATCACACCACATCTGGCATCTAGATTGCATTGTGAGCGAAAGATACCAAAATGTGTGTTAGAAGTGAGTACTCTAGTTGGTAGTACAATAGTGGTTGGTGAGGTATGTAAAAGGTGTATAGTTCAGATTGATCAAGCAAAGTTACAAGCTGATCTGATTGTATTGCAGTTAAAGGAAATTGATATAATTCTTGGCATGGATTGGCTTACAGCTCATCGGGCTATAATGAATTGTTACACTAAGGAAGTGGTTCTTGAATCTCCTAATCAGCCGAGAGTAGCGTTTCGAGGAGTTAGTCAGGTTATGCCGGCCCGACTAATTTCATTTATGAGTATACTGAAACTGATCCGAGGTGGATATGAGGCTTATCTAGCCCACGTAGTTGACACTCGAAATGAACCAACCATTTTGGATATTCCTGTTGTTAAGGATTTCCTGGATATATTTCCTGCAAAACTATCGGGTTTACCCCTAGAAAGGGAGACGAAGTTCACCATAGACCTTGTGTAGGATCGCGTATGGTCCAAGTATTCACAATACGCTGCAGAAAAGACCATACAAGAACATCACGTATAATCGAAAACACAAAGGATTTACGAAAATACCTTATTGTCGTGAATGGGTTGCTTCTTTTTCGGATTCCAAGACACTGCAAAACGCGAAT
>JAOSBP010000004.1:11855126-11868533 GCA_027563825.1 Erythroxylum mucronatum | reverse complement strand
AGAGATTGTATTTGGAGTTAGAAATGTGGAATAGATGAATTAGGACTGAGTTATGCTGGAAAAATAAGGAAAATGGAAGGAGAAGAAAAGGAATTCGGTGGGGAAGAAGAGATGCACGACGGTGATTTCTCTAAAACAGCAAAGTCGATATCGTGCTTTTGCATGACGGTGACTTCGCAGTATCGATGAAAATCGCGATCGTGCATTTCAATTAATTTCTCTGAAGATATTGTTTCTGAGCATCCTTCAATCTTTTTGTTATAACTTCTTTATCCAATATCCATATGACTTCGTTCTTGAACCAATAGCTTCATAAGACATTGATCTACATCTCCACTAAAAATCATAGCTTTCTGAAATGGATTGGTTGATGAATTTAAGTTAAAAATGTGACTGTACTGAAGTATGATAACTGGGATGATTTTTACTAAACATATTTATGTAATTGGACTATATCTTGATCTGTTGACCTTAGAATGAGATGATTATTAATTATGATTACACTAGAGACATAAGGATACAAGTTTTATGAAGAGATTAAATTCTAATTCGGCCTCTAAGAATTTCAGAATCTGATTGGAAATTGAGATAAGAATTCTATTGAAGCTTTAGAACAATACAAGTAAATTAAGTATATCTTTCAGTATACTAAACCAAATTAGATGAAATTGGTATCATTGGAAACTAAGACATTGGAGTACAACTTTCTAGAAAGAAGTGTTACCTAATTTTGTCATTTAAACTATCAAAATGATTATGAAAAGTTGATCTGAAAGCATGATGTTAGAAAAATATGAAGTGGTCAATTGGGTTATGAAATTGATTTCACATTGTTTTATTTTGGTACAAATTATAGGTACAAATGATATTAATGAGGGCTTTGATATCTGAATGATTTGATGATAAGGATCACAATAAGACACTCGAAATTGTCAATGAACATGCATTATGCATATTTTATATAAGTAGATGTGCATAAAGGAATACTTATACATTTGTGCAAAAGTGTGATATTTGTAAATGTGTTTTGTATTTTAGGGAGGAGCACATTAGACGCTAGTCAGACATTGCTAGTCCATCCAGGCAATAGCATATTGGAGCATACTGTGAGTCAACCTAGATGATTTTTCTAGGATTGATTGAATTTTTTTGATTTCCAAATATTGATTTGATTGTGTTATGATTATGATTTGTTTCTGAATTCCGAACTTAAAGTCTAACGAGTTTAATATTCGGTAATGTATTGGAAGTGCTCTGATTGCTTTGAAATTCTGAATGCTAAGTGAATTCTCAACGAAAGTTGAATGCTGGAATTAGGTTCGAAGACTGAGATTCTGATTGTATATCATGCTATATGAATTCTCAATGAAAGTTGAATGCCAGATTTAGGTCCGATGACTATGAGATTTTGACTATGCATCAGATATGACTTATATATGGCATATTCTAAATTTGATGCATTTTATAAAAATGCTCAGATAAAGGCATTGTGACCTGAGTAGCCAGTATGAAAGTACTTGCACATAGAGCTTTGCTCCGCGATTTCTATTTCTACACGTAGAGCTTTGCTCTATGATTTCTGATTCTGACTGAAAGGCACTTGGTTATAAAAATAATAACGAATCTGGAGTCTCACATGCATCTATAAGAGTATATATATCTGTTCTGATTTGCAATGATTATATGATGTGCCATGTTAGTGTAAGTATTTGGAATATACATGTTCTGAATGAATATTTGTGAAATATGTGATTTGTGTATGTGATCTGGGTGAAATCATCAATGATGGTTCACTCATTGAGTTCGTAAAACTCATAAAAATTGTAACGTGGCTTTTCAGGTACGAGACAGGAGACCTAGTTTCTTAAACCAGATTAGAGGAACATTTTGGACATAGTTTTGGCTGAGAGGTCTGTCAGCTAACACAAGAAGATTTGTAATTTTGTATTTTGTAGTTTCTTGTCTAGAACTTGTATAGGGATTGTAAAATACAGTGAAAGCTTTTGTCAATGAATGCAGTGAATGGTTTTACGTTTGATGACTGTTAAATTATGTTAGATGATGCCATGTATAAGTTGGATTTGTTTTTGCTCTAACATACCATTATTATAGGATATGTACTTGAATGTCCTTGGAAGTTCGGGTATATACTCTATGGTAGTGGGATGTTGCACGTTTGTCCCATATGGGTCATACCCTATCGTCTTCTCCAAGATTAGGGTTTTGGTGGTTGCGTCATTGTTTCTAATGTTTTCTCCATTCCTTCCCATTATCAGTGGTGCTTTTCCATCTCAAGCGCCTATTAGCTAATTCTAACATATAAATTTAACAATAATATAAGTTAGAATAACCTATAAAATAAATGTAGAAGAAAAACGAAATACCTCTAGTCATTGTTGTTTGTGTTTGAGGAGTTTGCATTTTTGGAATTCTTCTAAGCTCTCAATTCCCAATTTGATGGTGTATGCTTTTCAGAAGGAAAAAGAAGTTTAGGGGACCCCAAAAATCTGAAAGAAAGCCTATATGAATGTCTTCCATCAAGCACATTATGAGTTACCACAAAATCAGGACATTCATACCCACTAATTCATAACATTGGACCATTTATGACACCAAGAATATGAAAAAATCTCACATTCTCCTACTTGGTCCATATGTTTAACTTAGTATCAAATCCTAATTTGATCAAGTACAATATACGAATCATGGCGATAGGTTCACTAGTGTTTAAGTATTATCTTCCATGTATTAATAATTGTATAAATCGGAATGTGGTAACATTAATTAATGAATAAAACTTATGTTTATTCTAGGTCCAAAATAACCAATTTTCTCAAAATTCAATAATGTGCACCGTAATATGAGAAAATATTATAAGAGTTTCATGAAAACAACATTGTACACACAATGAAAACTATATAATTGAACTCAATCCCTTCCTAACATCATGGTCCTTGAACTTCATTGATTACATGCCTTTTGATAAAGGATCAGCTATCGTCAATTTAGTGCTACCATATTCAATCACCACTTTCTTATCTTTAACATGTTCCCTTATAGATAAAAACTTGATGTCTATGTGTTTACTCTGACTATCACTCTTATAGTTTTTAGCTAGAAAAACAGCAACTAAATTGTCACAGTACATTTTCAATGGCCTAAAAATGGAATCCACGAGTCTAAGCCCATATATGAAACTCTTTATCCATATACCATATGATGTAGCCTTAAAAAAAGAAACAAACTCAACCTCTATGGTAGAAGAAGCAGTCAAAGACTGCTTGACACTCCTCTAAGATATCGCTTTATGGGCAAACATGAAGATATAACCTGAGATCAATTTCCATGAATCAACACACCCAACAAAATCTAAATCTGAGTACCCTATCATCTTCAAATTATCAGTTCATTTGTACATAAACATGCAATCTTTGGTCCCTTGAAGGTACCTCAATAATTCCTTTGTATTTCTTTAGTGATTTAATCTTGGGTTACTTTGATATCTGCCTAACATTTCAATAAAAAAATGTAATGTCAGGTCATATACAAACTTAACCATACATCAAGCTTCCGATTACAAAAGCATGTGGAATGCTTTTCCTTTGTTCCCTTTCAAAATCATTTTTAATGGATTGGTCCAAATTGTACTTATCCCTTTTTACAATGGGAGCTACACTAGGTGAACAATCTTATATCCGAAATCTCTCTAAAACTTTATTAATATAGGTTTCTTTAAACAAACCTAAAATACCACAGAAGTTTTTCTCGATGAATCTTAATACCAATGATATAATATGCATCATCCATATCTTTCATCTCAAAATTTTTAGAGATAAATTGTTTCACATCATCATTGGTTGAAACTAATATGTCATCCATATAAAATACCAAAAAAACAAAATTTACTCCCACTAACCTTATGGTATGTACATTGATCTA
This sequence comes from Erythroxylum mucronatum, assembly GCA_027563825.1. Classification (NCBI taxonomy): domain Eukaryota; kingdom Viridiplantae; phylum Streptophyta; class Magnoliopsida; order Malpighiales; family Erythroxylaceae; genus Erythroxylum; species Erythroxylum mucronatum. The sequence continues at coordinate 11,864,594 of JAOSBP010000004.1, read as the reverse complement.
TGAAATTTTCTTCAAAACTAAGTGATGAGATAATATCATGAAATTTCAAATACCACTAGCGGGGTGTTTGTTTCAATTCATAAATAGATCTTTTCAGCTTACAAACCAAATGCTCACCATTATTAGAGGAAAAATCCTTCTAGTTGTTTCATGTAAACCTCTTCCTCCAGGTCACCATTTAAGAAAGCTATTTTCACATCCATTTGATGCAATTCCATGTCAAATTGAGCAACCAATGCCAAAATCATACGAAGTGAATCTTTTCTAGAAACCAAAGGAAATGTATTTGTGTAATTGATTCCTTCCTTTTGAGTGAATCCTTTAGCAATGAGGCTTGCATTGTATCTCTCAACATTTCCTAACAAGTCTTTCTTTGTCTTAAATACCTATTTACATCCTATGGTAAATGGGTATTGCTCCTTTGAACAACTCAATAAGATACCAATCATCTTTATTCTTTATAGCATTCAATTCTTCCTTCATGGTATTTGTACCATAAATTTGATTCATTGTAACTCATAACTTATGAAAAGTTTTTAGGATCATTCTTGGCTCCTATATTATAGTCAGATTCTTATAGATATACAATATAATCACTAGTGATAGTTGATTTTCTTGTTCTAGTAGATCTCTTTAATGTTGCGCTAAAATCCTCCTATAGAGTCTATTGTTCAACTGATTACTAAATGCTTTCAAGCAATTCCTGAATAACTGGATCTGCTAGATTATCGGCAACTTGTGTAATTTCTTAATTTTCATTTATGTTTATAATAGGCTATTAAATTTCAACAGTTGATTATAAAACATTTATTTAAACTTGAGGATCATTGTGAATGACAACCACCTTACTATTTTAGATGGAAGGTTGAGTATACATATGTTCATTATCAGAGACTATATCTTGAAATTGATCCCTCCTACTAATCAAGTCATTCTTAAGAAATTTTGCATTTCTTGATTCCACAATTCTAGTGTAATGTGATGGACAATAAAACCTGTATCTCTTAAACCTTTTGACATATCCAATGAATACCCACTTATGGTCCTTGGGTCTAATTTCTTCTTTAGTGGATTATAAATTCTTACTTCAGACAAACATCCCCAAAAGCATATATGTCGCAAACTCAATTTTTAACCTTTAAATAACTCAAATGGCATCTTTGGAATAGCGTTAGATGGTACCTAATTTAATATATACACAGTTACTTTAAGAGCTTCGGTTTATAAGGATTTAAGAAGTTTGGAGCTACAATAATGTTCGGTTTTTTCTTTCTGTCACACTATTCTAGTTTAAAGATCTAGGCGTAGTGTATTGGGCTACTATCCCATTTTCTTAAAGATACCTTGCAAATGGACCAATTTCTTGTCCACCTTCAGTATATCTACCATAATATTCTCCATCTTTATCAGATCTCACGATCTTAATTTGCTTATTGCATTATTTCCTTACTTCAACTTTGAATATTTTGAAAGCATATAGTGCTTCATTCTTTTTATAAAGCAAGTAGAGATACATATATCGTGAATAATCATCTATAAATGAGATAAAGTATTTCTAACCATATGAGTCCATATATGGACTACAATTATCCCTATGTATGATTTCTAATATGTCTAAACTTTTTTGGCACCTTTCTTTGAATTATTGGTCTACTTTCCCTTTATGCAGTCCACACAAGTATCAAAATCAGCAAAATCCAAAGTACTAAGTACTCTGTTAGTCACCAATCTTTTAATCCTTTTCTATAGAGATATTTCCTAATCTCTGATGCCATAACATAGAGGAATTTTAATTCTTGACACAACATTTTGTTCCAGCATGAATATGCGTTGCATTATAACAAGTATTATCTTGTAAATTAAAACAAAAAAAACCATCAAATAATGTGCCATTCACAACAAATTTAGATTTATAATTTAAATTTAATGATTTATCAAAAAATTGAAAGGAATATCCAAATTGTACAAGTCTTGAAACTAAAATCAATTTCCTAGAGAAATTGGAAATATAAAATGTCTTTTCTAGTTTTAAAATAAAACCAGTACATAAAATTAAATTGCAATCCCCAACAACCTCCACACATGAACGTATCTCGTTGCGGATAAGATGTACTTCTCACTTCCCACTAGCTTCTTTGGGTTTTGCAAATCCTACAACACATTTGTAATATGAATTGTACAACCAGAATCAATCCGCCATGTTTCATTACAAACTTAAGCAATATTAGATTCAAACCAAACTAATGAGATTATATTACTTTTCTTTTCAAGTCATCCCTTATGTTTGACACAATACTTCTTCATGTGTACTCTTTTCTTACAAAAGAAGCACTTGGATTCCTTCTCAATGTTTGCTTAGGTAGGTATTTGACCTCTTCCCTTTGAGTTGGTATGATTTTTCTTCTTTCCTTAAACAACCAGAAGTGTACCATGCGAACTTTCTCCTTATTACATCGACAATCTCCTTTCATCTTGAGAACACATTGTCATTAATTCATTTATTGACCACTTATCCTTATGTGTATTATAAGAGATTTTAAAGGGTCCGTATGGTGTGGAAGGGGTTTTCGAAATGTAATACATGCACAAGGAAAGAATCAGACATCTCAACCTCTAGTTTCTTTAACTAAGTCGCAATGTCCCTCATCTTCATAATGTGCTCACGCCCACCTCAGACACTGGTGAGCCTTATAGATTAAAACTTCATAATTAAGTTGCTTACAAGTGTCTTCGTCTGAAGTTTCAAATTACTTATTAACAACCTTCAGTAAAGCACAGACATTGCTATGTTATTGTACAAAACCACAAATGCCAACATAAATTTTGGTTTTAATGAACATCACACTTAGGTGATTAGATTGCTCCCAACATTCATAAAGAGCAATTTCAGTTGTACTGCTAGCCTTCGTTAACTTAGGTTATTCTTCCTTCTGGATAGCATAATTAATGTCCATCCGCCCTAGATAAGGAAGAATTCGCTCCTTCCAAATTTTATAGTTTTCACCCCTTAATTCAAGAATTTCACAACTTGTATCGGAGAAACAAACAGCTTGAATAGTTGCATAATTTAAACATACATGCTACTTGTCAATAAATTGAGGCCAACAAACTATATATATGTATTACCAATGTAAAACATATATTAAAAGACATAAATCAAATGACATAAAAATTATTTGTGGGCTAAATTTTTAATTCAAACACATTATGATAAAACTATCAAATTATAAACCAATTTCTAATACCTATAGGTAAATTAGAAAAATAATTTGATATCTCATCATAATTAATTATTTAAAAATAATAAAAATTCCTATGGGATAAAATTTATTATACTAAAATAATTAACTACAATAAAAAGTCTCTACACTTTATATGATTAAATATAAATATATAATTTATATAATTAGGGTTGTGGCTCAAACCTAATAATTAATCACAAAAACATTTTCAATAAAATTCTATTCACAATGTAAAATATAAACATAAAATTCATGTGATAATATGCTTCATGTCGAACATTTATAGAAATATAATTTTAACGTGCCTGAGGCTCACCATAAGCCCCCATGAGGGCACTGGTTCAAGCCCCAACCACACCATCTGATGTTTTTAATAAAATCAACTCATAAAATGCACAATATTTGGTTTAATAACTAAGGATGGCAAATATGGTCCAGCCCTCTCGACTCGGCTTGGATTGACCTACGAGATAGGTTGGCCTAATTGGGCCAAGGGCTGGGCTCCAATTAAGGCTGTTCTGGCCTAACCTAGCCCACGACCTAACGAAAAAGTACAAAACGTTGTCATTTTGACAAAAATGATGTTTTTATATTTTAAAAAATATTAAAGTCCGGCTAGTGGTCCATTGGGTTGGGGCCAGGCCACGGGCCGGCCGATCAACCCCATCTTGGCCCATTGCATCTCTATTAATAATATGACAACAAAAAGACGTAGCATCTATGTTGTTATTAAAACAACACGAACATATAAAACGACGCACAATATTTTTCTTCATTAAACAACCAAAACGACGTCGTTTAGTAAGAGGTCTTCTTCAACCTCTAGCTGGGTCAAACTAACCCGATTTGTGGCCCGTCAGATACTCAATAAAACAAAACCAGAGAACACCACAAAATTTGATTTTCAAATGTAGAAACACTTCCAAAACACTCAATAGAAGAGTTCTACCTTTAATCGAAAGGAAAAAGTCCAAAAACAACTCTAAATTGAAAATTTTTTAATATGAAAAAATTTTCAAAAATTGAAATTCTCTAAAAACTCCAATAAAGCAAAGGTTAAAATGCTCTGATGCCAAATGTTAGTCAATTTTAACATATATATTCAACAATAATATACGTTAGAATAACATATAAAATAAATAAACAACAACAACACTCATTATAAATCCCATTAGACCCAGAGATTGGAGAGGTCTAATAGTACATAGCCTTACTTTTAACTAGTAGAGAGGTTGTTTCCAAATGACCTACATATATAAATAAAAAAAATAAAAAAAAATAAAAATACTAAAAAAGAATATAAATAAAATATAAATAAAGAACCATAAGATTAGAAAAGAAAATAAGGAAAATAAATAAATAATGAAATACAAATAAAAATATCCAGAGAAAATAAATAAATAAATGAAAATATATAATATATAATATATAATATTAAAAGAGATAAAAGAGATAAAAGAAAATCAAAATAGTATTAAAAGTAAAAATCATAGTAACACTAATAATCATAAACGTAATGACATTAATACCACTAAAGAGAATACTAAATATTCTAATAATAATAGTAACAATAATAATCATAATCATAATCATAATCATAATACTAATACGAGTAATACGTAATTACCACTCAGGCTAACTACAATAGTCAATAGATAAAAGATATACAAGAGTTACCAAGATCTCTTTATGAGGTATCCTTTACCTAAATAATTGCACGCCAAAGTTTTCTATTACGGGTCATGTTCTAGATAAAGTTCAACATTAGTAAATCATTTCGCATATAAAATAAATGCAGAAAAAATGAAATACTTCCGGCCATTGTTGTTTGTGCTTGAGGAGTCTATATTTTTGGAATTTTTTTAAGCTCTCAATTCCCAATTTAATGTTGTATGTTTTTCATAAGAGAAAAGAAACTTGAGGGACCCTAAAAATTTGCAAGAAAGCCTATATGAATGTGCTCCGTCAAGTACATTATGAGTTACCACAAAACCAAGACATTCATACCCACTAATTCATAACATTGGACCATTTATGACACCAAGAATATGAAAAGTTCCCACAATGCCTATTTTAATTGCGAGTAGTCTCCTAGGTCAGTCTCTTCCTCTAATGGCATTTTGTCCCTTATCAGTGGCAACAGAGGAAGTTGATTTACCAACAACTAGCATTATCACTAGTGATGACACATCACGCACAAGAAATATATATGAACCCAGATCCACAAATAAACTAAAATCACATTCAATCAGTTACCTTAATCTTTAATCTATTTTTCTAGGAATTCAATCTAGCATTGATCGTCATGTTTTCTCGCGCCTAAGTTTTAAAAAAAAAAAGTAAGGCAAAAAGACAATCCAAGATTGCAGCAACTACAAAGTAAGGCAAAGCATACGATTCAATGAAATTTTAAAAGAGATGAATAAATACGGCAAGTTTTTTCAAAAACATAACACAAGTAGCGAAGATTTAATTTTCCAAATGGTTCAAGCTAAAAGGGACATGCAATTTTGTTTTAATAAAAAAACAAAACCCTTGTTAATTGTGCCCTATGTTTTTTTTTGGTAAATCAGAGAAATAAATTAAATTAAAAAACAAATATGTACAGTAAACGTTCACAAACGAAGCTGATAAAGCTAAACTAGAAGAGCCTCAGGGAAGCTAATTATTAGGTTCTTGAGATTTTGAAGGCAAAGAAGGGAAATGGACAAAGTGAGATAGAGTGAATTCCATAAACTACGAACAGAAGGAGGCTTAGGAATTGTGCTAATTAATCTATCTAACAGTGTGTTGAACCAAGGCGAAGCACACCTAACGCTAGACTAAGCAAGAGTTAAGGATATCATTCTAAGGGATTAATGGCACTGCCATGTTGGATTCACCTGTCTAATAGCTAACCTCCCTATGTAACCCTAACCCTAATACTAATGACACACCATTATCTAGTTAAAGCACAATCTCATTAAATTCACTAACAAATTACTTCCTTCGCACGAGATGGAGAACGGGTCATAAGGATTTGCACGTTCTTCATATTTCCCGAGAATCTATATCCATTATGACCCCACTGGCACTCGAAGGAAAATTGGTGTTTTCCTGACATAGATATATCCTTAGTGATTTACATTCTTTCATTGCTGCAAACAAAGAGAAAAAAAGCAATGATAAAATTCCATGGCAAATTAAATATTCATTTGATTTTTAATTTATTTAACAATGGGACATCCTATCAGTATCAGTTTACAGAATTGTATCTGCTCAAATTTTAAACAAGTTAGATAAACACAGTTTCAGTTGTTCATCCAAATTCCATGAACAATGACCTGGAAACTGTTGAACCCGAGTTTGTGTCCATAAATATCAAAAGAATACCCCTGTTAAACGTATCAGCTTCAAATGTAAAACAGTTTAAGTGCAATGCAATATCATGATCCATCACATCGTAGTTTACATCCAACCAAATTACTCCAAGTTCTCACAGATGGTTTAAAGATTTTATGGAATCAAGACTTCAAGTTATTTTCCAAGTCTTTGCTTACCCACAGGATGCTAAATTGTCTCAACTAATTTTCTGACAGCAGGGACTTACATCTTTGCCAACCTTCTCCAGTGGACAGTTGCTTATATACCCGGAACTTTGATCGGCCATACCACCAGCTATAAGGCCATAAAATAGCTTTTCTCACAGGGAAAGCAGGGCAAATTAGACACAAGTGAATTGCCTAAGTGACCTTTCAGTACACTAGCTTAAAAGTGTATATCTGATAAAGGTTACTTAGACTTCAGGATCCAGTTTCAGTATGACAATGGCAATGAAGAGTCTCAATATTAAATATTTCTCCTCCTTTTTGCAAGAGTGCTACGCTGCTTATAGTAAGAGTGATCTTGCACAATTGACCAACATAAATCAGGCACAGAAACTGCAGATTCATATTGTGTGTGAATGCTTCTTGGCCAATAGAGTCCTGAGGCAGTTGGCGGAGAATGGACTTGTGGCACTGTCCGGGAAGTGTCTGGAACCCGACCCAGGCACTCATCACTATCTCCATCTTCATCACCAGATCTTACCATTGCAGAGCTATCAGAGTCCCCACGCTTACCACTGTCATCAGCCTGATGGAAACACAGGAAGACATAAGAAAAATTTTAAATAAAAACTCGTAATTATGTTGATGTCATCTGTAGGACTGAAAAACCCAAAATGCAATTGAAGCTTAACCAATACGAATTCCAGTTGACAATGAACTCAAGAAGCATCGATTGTTGTACATTGTTGTACTTGATTGCAACCACAACAGGCAAATTGAAACTCATCCTAATAACTTTGGTACCGAAACTTAGCATATCCAGATATTAAGGAGACATGGAAAAAAGAAGCATCTAATTTATTTCATAAGCTTTCGTCATCTGAAAATTGAAAACTACATGGACACATAAATGAAGACAGAAAAAGAACTTTCTCATTCATCCTTTTGGATCACCAATGTCTTATTTGGTCTTTCTCGACAATCATCATTTTAAGGGAAATGAGACTTAACACCTCATAATTGGAAAACCTGTTAATCCTCAAGTAAAGCTGCTAAAAGAACCTATTATAGTTTAGAAAGTGACCCTTCTCATACATGAAGACTTTGAAAACATCAAGGAAAAAACTGTTCTACATAGAATTTTGAAGCTAGCAAATACACCAATCATCATGGCTTGTTAAGATAGCTTATTTGCTCAAAAGAAAAATGTGTAATATACCCAAATACTTTCACTCCAAACACCCAGAAAAGTATAGCAAGCCTGTGTCTCCTAATCCCAAAAACAGAATCAGCAATGTCGCAAGTTCTCAACTTGATCTCATTAAAAGCAGAATCCATCAAGGATGGACCACAAAAAATTACCTTGAATTTGGTGGATGAGAGAGTAAGACAAATTTTATACTTAAGCATTAAATGATCGTATGTAGCCATAACATGCATACCTTAGAAGAACCATTATCTGTGTAGCCATAATGTTGATTGAACTCGTGTAGCTCCATAAACTCATCTATTTGCCACTGGGGGATTGTCCCAGTTGCAGAACCTCCAGAAAATGACATTTTAGCTGACCTAAAGTCCCCAAATCCACCAAGAAGTGGGGGTAAAACTTCATTGCGTGAACTAGCCAACGGAATTGAGCAATCTTGACCAGAGACAGAATGTGATTTTGTTTCTGAAGTTTTTTCACCTGAAGGTGACTTCCCGGAGGAAGAGGACGCACCATGGTTGGACAAGTTGGTGGGTTCTAAACCTACTTTTACCCCTGTAAGAAGAAATCTTTGATGGGCAGACACAAACTGGTTGACTGTATGTATAGCAACATCACATTTCCTGCAGAGTAAAGCACGATCCTCTAGACAAAAGAAGAAGCCAGCTGCCTCCTGCAACAAGTGGCAGATTTTATTGTCAACCACATGAGAGATATATGAATGAAGATCTCACCAACTCAACAAAAAATCCAGCCAGACAACAAGCCAATAAGAGGAGGAAAATTATTCATCATTTAGCAATTAAGATATGATGTCATTCACATCCATAAAAATTGCTTCAAAGATCAGCCGAACAAATCACTACAATTAATTACAAGAAAAAAAAATTATTTTTAGACCAAGGGGAAAAATACTATCTGCCATGAAACCTCAAGTCATGCTTTTTTAAAAAAAAAACACCTCGGCAAGAACTAAAGGAAGGAAGTTATAAGAGTAGCCACAGACATCCAACTAACCCAAGCACAAATAACATAGATGGATCTATCCTAGATAGCCCAGCTAACCATTGATTCTTCTATTTTTGTCAACTTTTGGTTATTTATTTATTTATTTACTAGGGATGGGTGGGATTGGAGGGGGGTTAGTATTTGTCACATAAAACATGATTTTCTACCATCATCAACAAGATTAACTAACATTATGTAACAAAGATCAGATAGTAGTTATCAAGAACAAAAGCTACAAAAAAATGTGTTTTCCTTCTAAGGGCCCGTTTGGTTGAGCTTTTATCAGTAGAGCTTTTATTAGTAGAGTTTTTGCCAGTAGAGCTTTTCTGAAAAGAGCTTTTTTTTAAAGTCAGTTCATTGTTTGGCTGTCAATTAAAAAAACAGCTTTTTTAAAAGAGCTTCATACCGTAGACTGTTTGGCAACATAAAAATAAAAAGCACTTTTATTAATTTTAACAAAGCAAGAAAATCATTTTGAAATAGT
>JAOSBP010000004.1:11834291-11852748 GCA_027563825.1 Erythroxylum mucronatum | reverse complement strand
AATAGAAAACTAACTCTATCAGAGGCGTAATTCTAGTAAAAGTAGAAGTCTGTCTGTATATATTTGTACTTTCGTTTTTTGGAATAAACAGAGAGAGAAACAGAGGAAAACCTTTCCTCAAATCTTTTCACAAATGAATTTTAATCAAGTACTTAAATCCACATTAGAAGAAGGAAATTATGATTACCGTGGAAGCATAAGCTTAGCTGAGCTGACCCTTATCACATGGGACTCCACATGGGAAATAAGCCCTTCTACAGACCACAAGCCAAAAGTTGGAAATGAGTTTCAAAGAAGGGTTCCACCAATCTTTAAAATACCCACATCACCATGTCATGACTGTCACAAACATCCACGTGGGACCTTGAGTCACGTGCCAAGTTCCTATCTAACTCCACGATCCAGCTCCACGTGGATTCGTTCTCAATATGCTCGAATCTCATCCGTCGATTCCTGGTCCACCGTCTTCGTTACCGTCGGCTGTGGTTGTCTCTTCTTTGTCCCCCTGACAGAGAGCACCTAACTCGATCTGTCCCTCGTGTTACAAGCAACCGTATCCGTTGCTGTCACAAACTTTATTATATTAATTCCACGCGCCTTGAGGTGACCTTCATCAACAGCAAGCAACTTGTCGCCTAGTCTTTGGCTCGTGTCATGGGCTTCGTGAACGGAGCGTGTGGGGATCAAAACACGCCTTCAATGAAATTCTTTCACGAAGACAGGAAGCCACCCAGACATTGTCTACCTTTAACTATCATCCCTATAAAACTAGTTGTCCAAACCCTACTTTCTCATCATTCAACGAGAGATTTGGTTCATCTTGATCGTTATTACAAGATTTGCCACGAAAATCATCTCAAGTTTCCTTCTCAAGCAAAATATTCAGAAAAAAGTATTTTCGTCAATTCAGCTATAAGGATACTGGCGTGTACAGGTTCTAAAGGAAGGGGTACAGAATTTGCTGAGTTTGAAGGGAATCTATGGCTTTCGAGAGCGATCTCAATCTCAAGGCGACCGAGCTAACACTTGGTTTACCTGGTATTGATGTGTCCGAGAAACAGTCTAGTGCTAAAGCGAGTAACAATAAGAGGGCTGCACCAGTAACATCCGAGGAGTCAAGATCTAAGAGCAAGTCCATTGAGTGTAATTTCGGAAATGAAGACCAAGATTGCCATGCCCCTCCAGCCAAGTAAGATGTTTTTCCCTTTGATAGAAGATGATTCCGGGCTCAAAGACTAAAACGTAATTGAGAATTTACAGATCCATGTAGTTACTGATTTCATTTATTGATATTGTGTTGGTTGATAATAATGGCAGGGCACAAGTCGTGGGATGGCCACCAATTCGATCCTACCGCAAAAACTGTTTGCAAGCCGGGAAAAATGAGGCTGATGGTGTAGGAATTTACGTGAAGGTTAGCGTGGATGGAGCTCCTTATCTGAGAAAGATTGATCTTAAGATGTACAAGAGCTACCCTGAACTCCTCAACGCCTTGGAAAATATGTTCCAGCTTACCATTGGTTAGTATACAGAAACTAATGACTTCTAAACTTTGAAGAGTTTATGAATATATTCTGCCACCTAGGTCCCTGGTTATCTGGGCTCTAACGAATCTGAACGACATTCAGGCCAGTATTCGGAGAGAGAAGGTTATAATGGATCTGATTATGCTCCTACATATGAGGACAAAGATGGGGACTGGATGCTAGTTGGAGATGTTCCATGGGGGTGAGTTCCCATAGCCTACCCTGTTTTCATCTTGTATGGATTTGCTTGTTTAAACATCATTCAGAAACTTATACCTTTGTTCTTTAATGCAGTATGTTTATCTCTTCATGCAAGAAGCTGAGAATCATGAAAGGATCTGAAGCTAGAGGATTGAGTTGTTTGTGACGAGTGATTAGCCAAATCATGAGGAAGAAACAGAGATTCATACAGAATCACTTAGCTTGGGATCTGTCATTGGCGCACTGATCCCAGAAGTTGGACCTTTTAGAGATTATAGTAGGAGCAGAAACATATTGTTGAGATTGTTTTCCCCTTTCCTTTTCTTTCTCGAATACTTTGGTTGTTCTTGTTTATGGTTTTAGGATACCTTGAAACCAATACGGAAAATAGAATAAGAAAGTATATCGAAACTCCAAATTGCACAAAAGAACGATATTTGATTTACTTCCTCGCAAGATTTGAAATGTATGGATAAACTGAAAGGAAATTATGTTGGATTTTAGAACGTGAAACTAACTAAAATAAAATAGAATAGAAAAGAGATAATGCGAAAGGTAATTTTATTGATTGGTCCTCTTTAATGAAGGCTTAAATATATAGATAATAAGATAACAAACTTAGCTAATATTTAAATACGCATTACGCAAACAAGTCAAATTCAAAAGTTTAAATCTTAACTACGTAACAACTTTATCATAATAGATAAAATTTTATCTTTTAACAAATATCTTATCTTTAAATAAAAACTTTATTTTTAACTTTGAATCAATCTTTCCAACATCCTCTCTTGATTAAAGTTGCAGAAAATTCAAACTTTATGGAGTACATCTCTCCAAAGCACTTCTCTTAATTGTATGATGCACTTTCTCATTACTGTCTTCAAATTTGTGTGATGCACTTTCTCATTACCATCTTCAAATTTGTATTATGTTCTTTCTCATCGTCTTACCATTATTGAGCACTTCTCTCAACTAATTCAAAAAAGATTCTCTTCACTGTATGATGCACTTTCTCATCATCTTATCATTGTTGAGCACTTCTCTTAACTAATTCAAAAAAGAGTTTTTTCTTCAACCATTTCAACTAAATTTGCATGTTCTTTTGTAAATCTGCAATTCTTTTGCAAATGACCAAATCGTTTACAATTATAGCATTGAGGCTTTCCTTTGAGCCAATAATATTCCTCTTCATGACCCGGCTTCTTGCAATTTGTACATTAGAGACCTTTCTTCTTCGATAATGGAACCTTTGCTAGATAGGCTTCCTCCACCATTTTTTTCACTTTCTTGCTTTCTCACTTAATTACTTATAGGCCTCTCAAGGATCTAAAGCTCTGATACCATGTTGGATTTTAGAATGTGAAACTAACAAAAATAAAATAGAATAGAAAAGAGATAATGCAAGAGGTAATTTTATTAATTGGTCCTCTTTACGTTGACATGAAGGCCTAAATATATAAAGAATGAAATAACAAACTTAGCTAATATCTAGATAAATATTACACAAAAAAATCAAATTCAAAAGTGTAAATCATAACTAGATAACAACTTTATCTTAATAGATAAAATTTTATCTATTTTATCTTTTAACAAATATCTTATCTTTAAACAAAAACTTCATTTTTAACTTTGAATCAATCTTTCCAACAAATTACATAAATTTGGAGGAACTTACGTAATACGATATCCGAAGCAAAATAGGTCCATGCTTTTGTTAGCCAAGACCAAGCCATCTATTTGACAGAAACTACCATAGCTTCCACAACAACAGAGGACGAAGGTTTTCTCGAGTCTAATAAGGACTGACATGCACTATGCAAGAACTAACATCATCTTTAGCTCAAAAAATGAGATTCTCTGGAGAAATTCCAATACAACTTTCTCAGCTTTTTTTAAAATAACTTTCTCATACTTGTGTGACTAACCTATGATCAAATTGACGCAAGTAAGGTTACATGGGCTGGCTATCTTCTAGCACAATGACCCAAGACAAAGAATTATCTTTTATGTAAATATATCAATGGGACTTTTAATCCTATTGAAAGGAAATATCCTATCTATGAAAAGGAAACACTTATATGTATTAAAGCATTAAGAGCATAGAAAGTTGATTTATTACCTGTCGAATTTCATATTCAGACAGATTCGAAGTATATTGATTGTTTTTTTTAAGTTGTTAATTAAACCTAGATTAGAGCAAGCTTTCACTTCCATCACTCGAGAGGAGCAGCACTTTAGAGGAGATCTCGAAACTTAATTTCAGAGTTTTATAGAAGTCGACACCTACCATAATGAAAAATAGTAAGAAACAAGTTGTCTATGTTGGACATGCATTGTCAATAAGTTTTTATTTATTTTTGAACTGGTCTTTACGAGTTAGTTTCTGTGACAAGCTGTAAGTGGGCATGTTTTCTTTTCAAGAGTTTAGAAGTGTTAATCATGGTTTATTGGGTTCTATTTTCACGTTAATTTGTTATGTTTATTGTCTATTTAAAGGCTCAATTACATCAATAAAAGTGTAAGAGAATTTGCAATCATTTCCTTCTCTTGTATTTTCTATTAGTTACAAACTTTTATTAATGGTATCAAAGTCAATGAAGGTCTTGACATACTGTTTGTTCCATAATGGGCCTATCATTTAAGGAACTGGAGAAGGATTTGGAATTTGTATGGAGCAAGTGACCTAGCAGTATTATTTGTCCCATGAGAGGGCCTATTTATTCTCAATCAGAAGTTAAACCATGATGAGGATTGTTTACGTACCTCTCTAAACTGCCCAAGTAAAAGGGGACTCATATGTTATCTGGAGTGTTGAGAATACTCAAATGAGAGGTTCCACATCAAAGAAAGAGGGGAAATAAGAGTAACATATAAGCATAGTAGGCTACTCCACCTATAGTCAATAGGTTTTAGGATGAAACCTCACTTGAGCTTGTGTGTGGTCTAACTTTCCTTCTCGTGTAGGCCCGTAATATTAGGAATACCTACATGTGAGTGTCCCACATCAAAGAAAGAAGAGAAAAAAAGATTAATATATAAGTCTAGTGGGTTACTCCACCTATTGCCAATTAGTTTTAGGATGGAACCTCATTTGAGCTTATGTATAGTCTAACTTTCTTCATCGCGTGGGCTTGTAGGTCTATTGTAAATTTGATTTTTTTTCAACTTGGGTAATCTGGAGAAGTATATAAATAATCCTCATTAGGATTGGACTTTTGATTGAGGTCAAATAGGCCCCCTCTTTGGGCAAACAATACTATTAGGCCACTTGCTCTATGCAGACTTCAAATCCTTCTCTAGTTGCTTAAATGATGGGCCCCCTTTGGGACAAACAATATGTCAAGATCTTTATGGGCTTTGATACCATGTCAAATTTGCAATGGGCCTACAGCTCACACGAGGTGGAAATTTAGATCACACACAAGTCTAAGTAAGATTCTATCCTAAAACTAATTGACAATAGATGGAGTAGCCCACACAAGGTGAAAAGTTAGATCACACACAAGTCTAAGTAAATTCCATCCTAAAACCAATTGAATCACATGTGGGTATTCTCAACACTCCCCATTTCTTTGATATGTGGAGACAAGAAATCATTCTCCAAGCTTGATGAATCATTCAAAACGACTATCAAGTTTGGAGACAATTCAAAGAAAGCTGTAGTCGACATTGGGATAATATCCATCCAAACGATCGAAAACAACACCCATAAAATTTCTGATGTTTTCTTTGTGCCTGATTTGAAGACAAAGTTTATTAATGTGGGCCAGCTACAAGAGAATGGTTATGAAGTCACCATTAAAGATGGTCTATGCTAAGTCCGTGATGATGAGATGAGCTTTAATGCTCAAGTGAACATGATAGAGAATCGCTTGTTCCCTCTATATCTATGTCACACCACACAAGCTTGCTTCTCAATTAGTGTGGAAGACATGGAATGGTTATAGCATTTTCACTATGGTCATTTGAACTTTAGAGGATTGAAAATGCTACAACAAAAGAATATGGTAACTGGTCTTTCCTAATTCCCAATTCTCGTCGGTGTGTATAAAGAGTGCACAATTAACATGCAACCTCAGAGTCCATTTCTTCATGGGAAATCATAGAGAGTAAAAAAGGTTTTGGAGTTGATATATTCAGATATATATGGCCCAATTGATCCAAGCTCTAATGTGGTAAACGATATATTATTACTTTTATTGATGATTATAATTAGAAAACTTGGGTGTACTTTTTGTAGAAAAATATTAGGCGTTTCAGGCATTTAAAGCATTCAAGATGCTGGTTGAAAAGGAACAAGAGAACCCAATCAAAACTTTACGTACAGATCATGGAGGTAAATTTAGCTCATAAGAATTCACAAATTTATGTGAATTTCATAGGATCAAGAGACAATTTACAACAACATTCACTCCACAACAAAATGGAGTTTGTGAGAGGAAGAATCACATTATCATAAATATAGTGTGAAGTATCTTAAGAAGAGGTGGTGTAGCAAAATAATTTTGGCTTAAAGTAGTAAATTGGAGCATTTATGTTTTGAATAGACCTCTTAATTATGTTGTTCAAAATATGATACTAGAGGAAGCATGGAATGCAAGAGGACCAAGTGTTGAGCATTCAGAATTTTTGGGTACATTGCCTATGCACATGTTCAAGATGAGAAGAGGAAGAAGCTAGATGATAAGGGAGAAAATTGTGTTTTTCTTAATGTAAGTACTCAATCAAAAGCTTATACGTTATATACTAACACTAAGAAAATCATTATTATTCATGATGTTATCTTTAGTGAAGAGAACATATGTAATGGGGTGACAACGACAATCAACAAATTGCAGCTGACTTTGATGATGAAAATGAAGATGAAGAGCAGCAGCCTCCAATAGGAAATCCATTACTAGCTACAAATGAAAGTTAGAGGCCTCAATGCATAAAAAGAAGAACAACATGGATGGAAGAGCATGAAGTACGCAGAATTGATCAAATAGAGGATCCACTCACTCATTTTGTTCTATTTTCATATTGTGATGCCACCACCTTTGAAGAAGTTGTCAAAGAAGTAAAGTGGAGGAAAGGAATGGTTGAAGAGATTGCAGCCATTGAAAGAAACAACATTTGGGAGTTAATGGAGCTTCCAAAGGGACACAAAACCACTGGAGTCAAATGGGTGTACAAGGAAAAACTGAAGGAGAATGGAGACATAGCCAAGTATAAGGCAATGCTAGCGGCAAAGGGATACAACCAAAAAATTGGAGTTGACTATAGTAAAGTGTTTGTACTAGTTGCAAGGCTTAACACAATTTAACTTGTGATTGCATTTACAGCTTAAAACTCACGGCCTATCTTCCAATTGGATGTGAAATCAACCTTATTGCATGTAGAACTTAATGAAAAGGTATTTATTGATCAACCTCTTGGCTATGTTAAAATTGGTGAAGAACATAAGGTGTATAAGTTGAAAAAGGCACTATATGGATTAAAGCAAGTTCTAGGAGCTTGGTATAGTCGTATTAATGAATACATTACTAAGGAGGGTTTAAAGAAGTGTCCTTATAAGCATACTCTTTTTGTTAAATGTGATGGTGGTGGTAAAATGCTGATAGTATGCTTATATGCTGTTGATTTGATCTTTACTGAGAATGATAGGGCCGTGTTTGAGAAATTTAAGATGTCTATGATGGAAGAGTTTGAAATGTTTGGTTTTGGGATGATTCATTACTTTCTTAGCATTGAAGTAGTGCAATCAACTGATGGAATTTTTATTTCACAAAAGAAGTATGTGCAAGAAGTATTAAACCGGTTTCAAATGAAGGATTGCAACCCTGTTAGCACACCAATTGAAGTAGGATTGAAACTTGTGAAAGGACACGAAGGAGAAAAGGTGAATGGGACTCTCTACAAACAAATTGTGGGAATTTGATGTACTTGACATCAACCAGACCAGATATAATGCATGCCATTAGCCTAATCAGCATATACATGGAGAAACCAATGGAAATTTACTTGCTTGTTACAAAGAAAATCTTTTGCTACCTCTAAGGAACTAAATACTTTGGTTTGCTCTATAAAATAGGAGAAAAACATATTTATTTAACTTTACTGACAGTGATTTTGTAAGCTATCATGATGATAGAAAAAGCACCTCAGGTTATGTCTTTTTGATGGGCGCAACAACTATTTCTTGGCTTTCCAAGAAACAACCAATTGGTAATCTATCAACCATTGAAGCATAATTTATTATTGCAACAATGTGTGCTTGTCAAGGTATTTGGTTGAGAAGAATTCTAGAGGAACTCAAGTTCAAGCAAATGGGGGAAACTATTATCTTTTGTGACAATAATTCAACAATCAAACTTTCAAGAATCTAGTTTGACATGGAAGAAGTAAGCATATTGATGCGAAGTACCATTTCTTGAGAAATCTTTACAATGATGGAGTAATTGAACTTGTTTATTGCAAGAGCAAAGACCAAGTAGTTGACATTTTTTATAAGTGTAAATTATACTATGTTTTTGTTAAGTCAATTAAAATGCATATATTTTGGACTTAATATTTATTTATTTGTGAAATTGGTGTTTAAAATTGATGGAATTATTGTTAAGTCAAAATTGACTTTACGTATTGAAAGATTTTGATGACAAACAAAAAGAAGATAAATTGAAAAGCAGACGAAAGCCAAGTCGTAAAAAGCAGACGGAAGGCTTTAAATGAAAAGCAGACGATATAAAAAGTATAAGGAAGCTGAAAAGCAGACGATATAAAAAGCAGAAGGAAGCTGAAAAGCAGACGATATGAAAAGCAGACGATATGAAAAGCAGACGATATAAAAAGCAGAAGGAAGCTGAAAAGCAGACGATATGAAAAGCAGACGAAAGAGAAAAACAGACGGAAGTATCAATCTGAGGAAGCTACAGAGCGCAACTGCATAACCGTTTCTTTCAAGAATCAAGAAGCAGTTACTCAAGAAACAGTTGCAGACTCAACTATAAATAGACAGTCAAAGTCGAAGACATGGACTACTGAAAGTTAGATTACTAAAAGTTAGATTACTGAAAGTCTTGCGATTACAATATACACGAGAGATACTTACGCATATACTGTAAAACTCGAAAGAGTTCTGTGCGAAATTGTTAGAGCTACATTCTGTTGTAGACAAGTTCTATCTTACTTTCATTATTCTGAAAGAGACACAGATAGCCTGTGGAGGCTAAGAGTGAAAGAGTACTTTGTTGTAAAAGAGACCTGAAGAGGCTCGTTGAAAGAATACTTGTAAACTTTTGAAGATAATGAAATCTCAGAAAGTTTCTGAGGACTGGACGTAGCCCACGGTTTGGGGTGAACCAGGATAAAATCTCTGTGTTCCAAACTTTCTCAACTTTCATCTTTTATTACTTGTATTCTGAATTAAGCAATTGTTTTTTTAAAAGAGGGAAAAACGAAAAAGTATACACAATTCAACCCCCCTTCTTGTGTGTTGATTATCATTATACTAACTTGTGATTAACTTCAATTGTTTGTTTAATGTTCACATATGGTTTTCAATGCCGTAAAGATGAAAATGGATAAAAAAAGAGGAAAATTATGGAAAGAAATTCGAAAATTGCAGTTTGGCCGAAATTCAAAGATTAGGCGTGGGCACGCCTAAGGTCATAATCTCAAATATGCAGATTTTCGGAATTTGTCTCCAATTAGAACACAACCATCCAAGATCTGCTGGACTTCTTTTCAAGATGTTTTCCACCGAAATTAAAAGACCAATCAATATGAACAAAATAAAATCAAGATAATGGAGAGATTGAATTTAATTAGGAAGTTAAGGGTATTGCCGCATTTGTATAAGGGTTAGGGTTAGGAAAAAAAGGAAGATCATCATTGTATTTTATGTCTGGGGAGGCTGTTGCAACCTCGATTCTCTTTGTTTTTCTGTCGAAAATTCTAGTACTGTTTTCATAGATTCTTGATTGGAGATTGCCTCATCTTGATTTCGTATTTCTCTGCACCATTCAACAGTACAAGCGTATTCTTTGTTTTTCTCCAGAAGTTGCTGCACCCTTGTTTCTTTCTTGCCACGATTCTGAATTCTCCCAACAGCATCCTCGCACTCTCTTTTCCTTGGCTACCGCAAATTGACTTATTTAGTTGTTATGATGTATTTCTTCTTCATCTTTCAAGTAGTAGTCGTATAGATTTAGGAGCTTTTGGTTGATTTAATTTTCTGGTTTACTTATCTTTCAAATTCTACAGATTTCAATTAGGGATTTAATTATTTTCAATAAAAACCAGTTATGGAGACTATTTCTATTATTATTTCTTTTGATTTCAATTCGAGCATGATTAACTAATTTTCTTATCTTGGTTGAGGGATCCATGTTCCATGTTATTCTAGTGAGATTTTGTGGCTATTTTTCATATTGTTAATGAACATTGGAAAATTTCAAATTTGTCTTTTTAATTAGATTTGTTAGTTTCTAGGTGCGCAACTAGGAATTAATTAATTTAGTCTCTAGGTTAACAAAATCTGACGTTCAATTTTGGTAACCACAAGTAGCAATTAGGATTATTTCAATTTGCAATTTTCCTTTTGATTTTCATTATTATTTCAGTAAGTAACAAAACCCACTTTTTATTATTTGTGCCATTTGAATTCGTAATTTCCATAATCGTAAATTTCCTCGTGGGAACGATATCCACTTATCGCTATTACATTAATTTGTTTTAACGGAAGTTATTTCTTTTATATTTGGTTATAGGCGACAACATCACCAGGAACCTTACATTGTTAATAATGTAATGAATGAATGTCATCTATAAAACTCACAATATTATTTTATTAACTTGGTATAGCAATATCATTAACTTGGTTTGCACCAATAACATATGTTAATCAAAAGAAACATATTTTTCAATTATTATAAATAAGATAAAATTAATCATAAGTAGAAAGTTTATACACCTATAAAGATGCCTCAGTTACAACCTAATAGTAATAATGACAAATAAAAATTAGTGATTGCAATTACATAAAATGATTCATATTTAAATGAATTATATAACAACGAAAGTTTTATATACATATGAAGATACCTTGGTAGGTAACATTGTGCCTTCCTTAGTGCATGTTCTAAGAGTTATATTCATATTGGTCACATTTCCTATATTTCTATAGTTATCCCTTTTGAGGCAATTTGTTTGGATTTTTCAAAATTTTAAGCTCATTGATTCCTTTCCTTCTTGTAGTTTTAGGTCTCCCTAGCATGTTAGGTATGAAGAAGAAATGCTTTTCTTTAGCAAAAAGATCATTAGGATCATCCTTGCCTTCATTCAATCAAGTCAAATAAAGATATAATGTGATATAACTACCTTTAATTTAATTTTAAAATGACTTTGGAAACTATGAAAGAAGAAAGAAATAACTATAACAAATCCTTGTATGTAGGGATATCAATAAGTTTATATGGTAGGTATAACACCTTGGCATTAGTTGTAAACCAAAAACTTTGATCCCTAATAAGATGTGGTACATGTGCTTACAAATTGAGAAACTGGATCTTCTTATAGTAATCATTAGAAAAATTCTCAACCATTTATTTAGAATGATGGATAACATTTATTGCATGTTTCGATATCCATATAGTTTTTGTGCCTAAAAACTACATGTTTGTATATCAATCCTCACAATTTGCTTGCCATTACCTTTATAAATTTCATATGCCTTACCCCCTTTCCAATTTATTCTACATTGCATTGCATCTTTTTGTTCTTCTCTAAACTCTTTAAAATAGTAGGTGTAGTATATGTGTTCCATTTATGAACCAATAGTTTCCTATCTACATGTCCCTTTATTACCATAATTCTAATTATTTTAAGTAAGCTTATTTTTGGTATGTCTATAGTTTGTAAGATCTACCCATTATAAATCCTACTCATATTGTTATCAACTATTGTGCATTTCAATTCAAATAATTAGTAACATCTTACCCATCTATCCTTAAGATATTCAAGCAATGCAGAAGAATATCCATGCTTTTATTTGTCCAAGCCTCATAGAGCATGATCGTGATAGAGAGGAAAACTAATAGAGCACGATCATGTCTTTAAGGGCACGATCATGATAGAGATTTTCTAGGTGTAAATTTTTTCATTTGTTTTAAAGTTCGGGGATATTTTTGGAATCGAACAAAGTGGGAACATGAAATACAATAAAAAAAATGTAACAACCATCGAATCAAAGTGGATCAAAAAGGAGAGATCAAGAAGAACATATGAAAATTCCAACTTTCCAGATCAAGGAGAAAATAGAGTTTTTATTCTTTTTCCCTTAGTTCTTTCAATATCTTAATGTTAAACACGTTTATGAAATTCTAAACTTGGACTAGGAATTATTCTGGATTTATCTTGTGATTTTATTCATTGTTGAATTTAATATATTTCTGGATGCTTGTGATAATTGTTTATGCATAAACTTGACAACAAATCGAGAGAGTGAGTCAAAAGTAATTAGCGTTAGATTGTACAATGAGAGTTGACAATTTAATAGACCCACAACTATCAAATTAAAGATCAATCAAAGAGAGATTTTATTTGTGAAATTAATTATCCGATGGATAGCTTTAGATTTAATTAAATAAGTTAATAATAGTTTTGTGAATCGATAGATTGCAAATCTGGAAATTTCAAAGTCAATTATGGTTAATTGATTAGATCTTGAGAGAGAGTAATCAATACTTTAGAAAATCTAAAATCAAACACATAAATTAAATTAACAATAGTAAAGAAACAAAATAAAAAAAGAATAGTTCCTAAATATTCGATCTTGATCAAACCCTAGTTTTTATTAGCAACTCACTTATTGTTTGATTATTTGATTTGTTAGTTTTAATTTTTGTTATTTAAATTCAATTCAAATCAATTTTTGAATACCTTAGGCAAAGTTAGGCTCAAATTGTTGGCTATTGCATAATCCTCATAGGAATGATAACCTTTTATACTACAAGATACAATCCACATACTTGTGAGTATTAAGAGTTTATTATTAGATATAAAACTTGTCAAACAAGTTCTTGGTGTAGCATTGGGATGATTTGAATTTATTTGGTTTAAGGAATTGTTATCCTTTCTTATGTGATTAAGATAACCAATCCCAAGAAATAAAAAAGGGAAAGTTTAGACATAAAGTGGAAGACACATCAATCTAGACATCACAAGGAAAGAATGAGGAATTTGAAGAGCTAAATGCTAAGAAGTGATAGACAGAATAATGCTAGAGGAATTACATTAAAGAGAGCAACAAAAGATCCTTATAGACTTCATGAGGATAGGGTTCAATGCTAATTATCAAGAAATTACATAACCACCAATGCATGCAGCATACAACCCATTAGCAGAGCTGGCGAACAATAGTTGTCTTTGGGCATCAGAACAAAGTAGACAGCAATCAACCTTCTCAAATCTAAAAGGAATAATTGCAATAGATTCAGTGAAAACATTGCAGTTGAGGTTGCTCACCTAACTAAGCAATTGAATAGCCTGATAGCCACCTCTTTCTCTCCACTTAAAGTAATTCAGAATAGATGCGAGCTATGCGAACAAGAGAGCCATATCACTGCTAATGGCTTCCTAGAGAAAAACAACAATGTGTAGCAATTCCACTTCAGTGGAGCAAAATTTGGTCGGGGAGGTAATAATCCTTACTTGAGAACATACAATCCTAGGTCACAAAACCATCTAAATTTCCTTTGCTCTAGTAACGCAGGGACTCAGTTAAGAAATCAAGGCCCCTCGAGATTTCATATAACATCCCGTTACCCATGTTGAGGCTAGAATATAATATATGAGAGATGATTGAGATATTAGAAAATGCAATTCTTGTTCATGCATAATGTGACATACGCATACACGTGAATAGTAAAATTTTGCACATGAAAATGACATTCATGGATAATTCTGGGTATAATTGTTTATAAATGTGAGTATATTGAGAATTTTGGTTTATATATGTTGAAAATTGATTTGGAGAGTATATATTTCAGTTTAGAATTTTTGGTAAATTTTAGGAAAATTCCTGAAATTTTTGGGTAATTTTTGAACTAGAAAAAATGTCAAGTGCCAAGACAATTGATAAATGGCAGTAGAAATTACTGTCCAATGGCAATGGAAATTTTGATTAATGACTTTAGGATTTATTGACAAGTGCCATTGAAAATTGGGAGACAATTGGAGTAGAAATTGAAATTGATTGGACTAGTTAAATAAAAGAACCTAGTCTAATGCTTTAGAAATGGGACATATGGCAAGTGACAAGTGTCACTTGCCCAACCATGTCTTAAATTATTATTCTTGTTTTTAATTGAAAGACCCCCTTTTTTGTTGGCTCTCAGGATGCTTCTCTCTAAAAAGGGGTATTGGTGTTTTGCTTTGGTTCTTCCCTTCATTTTTGTAGCTTCTTTTCTCTTCTTCATGAGTTTTAGTTCTTCAAATCTCCATTCATGTTGAACCTAACCCTCTCATCTTTCATGCTACTATTTCACCTCGCTTTCTCTTTCATTCCCACCAAAAACCCAAACCTTCCAACCTCAAGATGATGATGATCGTGGGTTGTTGGTAAAGTTAGGGATTTTTTATTTTCTTGAGGAGTTTGAAGATTTGGTGGCTAAATCAAGTAAGTCATGTTTTAATCATTGTGGGTTTTGTTAAATGAAGCATTTATGATGAAAGTTAGACATTAATGACATGAAATGGTGTTTTGTGTATGTGTGAGTCATGAATGATGAAGGGTATGTAAAATTCTTGCATTTATTAATGAGTAATGAGTTATAGAGATGCTTTAGGGGTTGAATAATCATGACAAGGAGTTTTGTATATCTAGAACGTTGGTGAAGAAATGAACATATATGTATATTGATGTTTTGTTTCATATAAATGGTAAATAATGGGTTAAGAGTTGTTTTATGGATGATTGATGTTGTATATGATGAGTAAGAAACTATGAGTTATGCTACACATGTTTTAAGATGAATTGGTTGTGAAAAGAATGTTTTAAATTGGAAGTTGATGAGTATATAAATGTGTTTATGACCTGTTTGTGATAATGGATGAGTGTAGAAATGAGCTGAAATGGAGTAGAGAATGAGGAGTAGAGGGACTAGAAAATGTGATCTTTGTATGAGCTGTGTTAGGGTAAGATTTGGAAACAAAATTGGTAGTGATCTAGAAAGTTTAGCAGCAATATGATCTCTGAATATGCTCCTGTATTTTAGCCATAACTTTTTCTCTAGTTATCCAAATGAGATTATTCTAATTTTGTATTAGACTAGAGACATATGGCTACATTTTTTATAAAGACGTCGAATTCAAATTCTATCTATAAGAGTCTCAAAATCTGACCTGAAGTTGAAAAAAAATTGGGTATGGTTCTGTGAAAGTTAGCCGCGGCAAACTCCTTGCTTCGCTGCGGTGAACTTGAAGGATTTGGCTCGGATTCCTTTCAGGTAAAGTTTTCCACGGCCAACTCTAGGTTTCGCCATGGCGAACTTGTGAAAGTTTTGCGAGAATTCCTCTTTGGAGAAGTTCGTTGCGGAGAACTTCTAACTTCACCGCGACGAACTTTTCTCTACATTGAACATATTTCGGTATTTGGAGCATATGTTCTTCTATAGTTATCTAAATAGACTGATTTTATCTTTGGAGTAAACTAGAGACATAAGGATACAGATTATATGAAGAAACCTAATTTTAATCCATTCTTTAAGACTTTTAATTTTTGGATGGAAGTTAAGTATAGGGTACTGTTTCAGAATGAGAACAGTCCAAAAATGTTTGGGGTATAATTTTCAGATTTTTGAACCAAATTGAACGATCTTGGTGTCATTAGAAACTTAAGAGATAGAGAACAATTTTCTAGAAGAGAGTATGACCAAAATACTTCAGTTTCACTTTCTGATTGAATGTGAACAATAGACCTGAAAGTGTGTCTTGGAAAAATCTGAAAGTAGGCCAATGAGAAATGAATTGTGATTTAAATGGTTTTAGTGAGGTATAAACCTAAGTTGTTGGCCCCCGTTTCCGGAACCCAACTCTCTTGCGAAAACATGAACGCGAGCCTATTACCTTGAAGGATTTTTTTTTCACTGAACCCTTGTTAGACATTATCAATTCATCTTCATTCTTATAACGTTCCAAAAATTCACTCACAATTTGTTCAATAGTGTGCCCATACATATCGGACACCATGCTCAAACTCATTTCTCCTACTTGCGAACAGAATTTGGAAAACTTAAAATCTTAATTTCAATTTAACTTCTTCATAGAAATCATAGCTCTATGTCTCTTGTTTGTTTTGGATCAACTCAATCGAAGTTCTATAGCTCAAGATATCATCAAAACACCAAAATGTGCTCATACTCCATTTATTCTCTCTCAACCGACCTCTCACTTACTTTAATACAAGCTCTCTCAAATCAACTCAAATTGATACCAAATTTTTAAGAGAGATATCTACATGTCTTAGGAATCCATTGGTCAAAGAATTACTTCAATTGGAGGTCGGATGAGAGAGTTATGCCCAAAAGAATAGACCATGTTTATACCTTAAATCGATTTGTACCTCTCTTGGCGCAAATGCCACAACTTTCACCACAAATGTCGGATTACTTTAGTTTTTGGACCATTAGAAAGAAAACATCTCGACCAATAACTTTCATGAAGACCACAAAATTTGATTCTGGCTTTAACAGTGTCAAAATTTGCCATATTTCCCGTGAATGTCTGTTTAACGGACATGTATCGGGTAAACTGCACCATTTCACGCAAGGGGTCCTTTTTGACCCGAGATGGTCCTCCGTTTAAAGGACACGGGGCTTCCAAAACCCCTCCAAACCTTCCAATATGCTTCCTACATCAAACCTAACATCATAAACACTTATAATCTTGCAAAATTTAACTCTCCTAGTGCAAATTCAATTCATAGCAACTCAAACATCAAACTTATTTCATCAAACTCTCAATTCTTGATCCATTTGGTCCATCAAAACCACAAATTCTCATCAATTACCCTAGCTATCACATACACACCATATACAGGACCCTAACTTGTCACAATCATATCTTTTGATTCCGATGTCCAAAAATTACAATCTTTATAGCGTTGAAAAGATAAGAAGAGCATCTACAACTTCAAAGAAGACAACTTTTACCAATTTTACCTAGATTATTCCAGATTTTCCCTTAAATCAGTTCACAACATTTACCCTTATGAAAACTTAGAATTCATCTCAACTTCATTTCCTTAACTAAAGCAACACATTCTTATCCATTCATAATTCCTATCCTTCTTTTTCCATAACATTTCACTCATATATATATCAATTCATATGCAAAGTTCATTAACTCACATGGATCGCTTCTTCAAATGCACTTAATTCCAAGTTAACCTTATCCTTAATTAATCCATATTTCAACTCCACCTTGATCAATACCCAATTTCGCATTCAACATTGACAATCATCCATACACAATTTCACATTTCATTATCATCATACACAATTCTATATTTCATTAACATCATAAAATAAGTGTTTTACAAGCTCTAATGGCATTTCCAAGCCATGTTACAATATTTCACAAAATCACAAATTACATCATTCAATTGCTCAAAATGCAATTACAACTTTGTATTTACATCAATTATTCCAAAATAGGACAAACATGCAAAGTCCGAAATAGTGCCTTGGTTCTCACTCTGATTCTTGGTCAACACCTGAATTGGGGAAAGAGAGTGGGGGTAAGCTTTAAAGCCCGTGGGTAACATGCTTATAACAAATAACAGGTAAAACTGTTCAAAAAGTCCATTGTTACAAAGTGCTTATTGAATCATAAAACTCACTTTTCTCAAAATTCTTGTTAAGAAATCAAAATCGCAACAACGCAACTTATGCATTTTTCAACTTGTTCATAAATCATGAATGCATCAAAACTTGTCATAATTCATAAACATATAAACACATCATAATGGTTTAGGTAAGTCCATAAACATGACGAACTACACAATTCCATATAATGACCTTGTGTAGTCGTAAACTTGAGGGAGTCCTTGAAGAAGCTCCGTACCACTAGCGGGAAAGTGGGAGATGCCTATTCTTGGGTCAACATGCACGTGACGGTTCTTGGATGGACTACCAAAACCCACATAACATGTAATTCAAAACTTGTTGCCTAAAATGACACTTTTCGAAAAACTTGATTTTGCTTGACATTTTGCCATAAAGGCATATTTCAAAAATACAATTATTCATGAACATGAAATATTTCACATTTCATCACGGTTCTTGAATGGACTACCAAAATCCACATAACATGTAATTCAAAACTTGTTGCCCAAAATGACACTTTTCAAAAAACTTAATTTTCCTTGACATTTTGCTATAAAGGCATATTTCAAAAACACAATTATTCATGAATATGAAATATCTCACATTTCATCAACTAAATTCACATACCAAACACATAACAATTTCTCAAATCAAAAGCAATGAATGCCATAATTATAGTAATTTCTCAATCAAAAGCAATGAATGCAACAATTATGGAGTAATTTGAAATCATTTTATTTTCTGGCTTTAAAATAGTTATAGCTCATTAATTCTATTATAAATACGAAACCCACCTTAAATCCTTGCTTGTAAACCTTGCTCAAATTGCCTTCCCTTGTTCTTGATTCCTCTTGCCTCTCTCTT
>JAOSBP010000004.1:11782127-11793939 GCA_027563825.1 Erythroxylum mucronatum | reverse complement strand
GAAATAATTTTGACATTTATACACTGATTTGTTTATTTTAATGGCAGATATAGATTCCAGCTATTTCGAACGCAAAAAATATTTGAAAAATGTCATAAAAGAAACATACGATCGTCAAAATGAGCTAGATAAATTACTTATTAGATACTATGTACAAAATAAAAAAGCACATAATAGTTCACATGTTCATCTCTATATCGAGATGTATGAAAACTGCTCGAATGATAGACACCGCCAATAATCTAAAACGCGTAGCCATCCAAATGAGAAAATTGTATGAAAGACAAATTAAAAAGCTTATAGATTAAGCTATCTTTCAAATTTTATGTAATTAAAAAAAATGTCCCATTTCAATTTCAATTAAAAGCACTGGACATTTTTACTGCGCATTTGCTCAGGATTACTCTGCTAGTTAGAAGAAAACACAGCCATCCATCACATTTTTCCCCTCTTACCGCTATTGCTCTCACCATTAAATTTCTTGATCAAAGAAGACGCAACAAGTTATTGAATGATACCAATTATAATTTATGTATGATCAATTATCAACATAGTTTCCGAGTAATGACATGTATTTGCATGCCTGGGTTAAATTAATTGCTGCACTTGCAATCTGATCCCATCATCTCTAATCACTACTTCGAAAGATACAAACCTTTCAATCCATAACACTGACTACCGAGTTACCCAGTCCCATGTCGCTATTGTTCTTTTATGCTTTGCTTAGTTCTAGGCAGTGAAGAACTAATGCCCAGAGGAGGAAAAAAAAAATCTTCTTAATTTGAACAAGAGTCCCTCTCTATCTCTACCTGTAATGATGTAACCCTCCAATAATGATCTGGAAGAAAATAAGTCAAATGCTTTTTGGACACACCATATTCCCCACCATAAGCAAAAGTACAAAACCATAATTTTTCTATCGGACTATAACAACCAGCATTCGTTATCCATGCTAACTTTTACATTCCTTCCGCTTCCCCTTAATTACTATATTCAAGGATATTTAATATGTACCAGTCTACATAAAACTTTTAAAAGGTCCCACACGCCACTACCAAAAAATTAGGCCCCCACTAAAAAAAGTGTTTTACTTTTACCATCATTTTCCACTACCTTCCCTCACCGGTACCAAAAGGAGGGAAGCACATCCAAGTGGGAGCTTTGACAATGCTGCCGCAATCCTAACTTGGCAAGACATCAAAGGCCCTAATGCGTTCTTTTAGCCTCAGGCATTGACATCAAAACCCTGTAATGAGAATTTAAAAACATAAAAAGAAAAGGCAAGAGCAACTACTCTGGCATCTGACTTTGATTGAAATTTTGGAACCTACGCCAACAGCTATTTGTGGGAAGTTGGACCATGACTAATAACTCGTGGGGCCCAAATGCAGATTGGTGATCTTTTTTGGAAGGGGACCATGTGATGGATGCTTAACCTTCTTTCTTATTGGAGTCTATGAAGGGTTATTGGTTTCTGGTTTCACAACAGTAGAGGTATCTGTTGGTTGTGTATGGTAAATTGCAGTGGCTAATGAAATCGGCATGATGCATAGAGCCTTTGATTGAAGAAACTGCATGGCTGCGCCAACATTTTCTTCCATGAGCTTTGCTACCTGTCGCTCCGTGCCATCGCTTGACCACTTGTCCCAGCCTGGCTGGTTTCCTCCACCTTCCCCAGTTTCATCCTATGATCGAAGGTACAAAGCTTAGCTAACAATTCAAAGGCAATCTCAATGAATTTATTATTGATGAAAAACCTACTTCAACTGATGAGAGGGGAATGTCTGTTACAAGAGGTGCAACAGCACCAGCTCCGCCCAGTCTACTCATGCTTAATACCTGTTCGGAGATCATAGCAACATGTTGAATAAAAGAACCTGACACACAATGATGAAAGCATTTTTTTGTGGACGCTGCATTTCCAAATGCAAGCTCGTTTATCCCATAAGTACGCCATCTAAATCTACAAAAAGGGATAAACCCAGTTCATCATTTCTTTCTACCGATGCTTGCCCAATTATCTAAGACTGAATGGCTGAAGAGTTCAGTATATCGACTCTGACCTCCAAGGCGAGCTGGTATCATTGAGATGAAAGCAACACCAAGAATATCAAGTTAAAGAAATTCATAATTGGTGACAGGTCACAGCCATATTTTGGCATGAAGGTCATCTAGGATTGAAAAAAAATAGACTCCTATCAACACCATCCATAGGTTTGGCAGCTATTTGAAAGCTGACTGTGCTTCAGCATAAAGTAGCAAATAAAGATCAAACAAGATAATTTATACTTCATAAAGTTAGTCAATGGCCATGAAATAGACACTATGCATCACCCATGGCCATGGGAGATGCTAAGTGATTCCACTGAATTGCAGATTCTTCCCAAACAAAAATATAATAGGATTTATCTTAATACCTTTACTTGGAGCCTCAGAAACTTCACATAATCCACAATTTCATCAAGCATGGCCGCTCGGTCAGTCTTGCCAAAGGTAGAAAACATAGGTCAATACTTAGGATGAAAGAAGTAGACATTCCATTTGGCATGTACATCCCTCAGGAAGAAAATCAACCACATATCACTCATAATAGGGACATCCTCCTAGAACAGTGAACCCGTTACCCTCCAACAGTAAAATTAAGTCACAAAATAATAACCAAAGGTTACATATTCCCTAGCTTAAAACAGTTATGAGGTATTACTGCCATGGTCATCATCATTATTAATACTGGTTTAGTCGATGTTCACTACTCGGGACAGAGGTGGATCCACAGTTACCAAACAACTTATAAAACAAGTCAATTTCTACGTAACAAATGCACTTAACCTAGACCATAGTTGGTGCCAAACCAGATAGATGTAAAAGAGGAAGTTACTCAAAGAGTCATTGTCAATGCAACAACAAAAACCTGATAATTCTATTAGCCTCTTTTAACTGTTCCAAAAAGATGCAATACAATTTGTTCAAACCAAAACAAATTTCACATATCAAGGTCTTGAAGCAATGTTCATGCATTTTCCACCACATAGCAGAAGCAATTAGTTAAGGCATCCATAACAAGACACAAGTTTTGGCATGAATTATGAACTTCTCATGTTTAAAACTAGTCGTTCTCCAAAAGCTAATCAAATTCAGCCACAGAGTAAAAGTGTAATGATATGTATCCTCATCAGTAAGATAATTTGATTGCCAGGATAAAGACAAGTACAAGAATAAATGGTTCTTAAAAGGGCCAATTTTTTTAATTGCAATAATTGATACCTTTCTTACTTGTTAAATTTTGCAATACAGCTGACAAAAGATAATTTGCCAAGACATGCTAAGACAGTAATCATAACTAATATCAATTGGTTTTTCACACATGAACATATATTTCCTGAAAACGCTACACCAGAAATGTGCGATTATCTATGGGACTATTATGACCTCCCTGTTCATCCATGGAAGAGGAACCAGAGGATTTAAAAATATCTGTAGAGTAGCTCATATGAATATTCTGAAAACAGTCCAGTTTTTACAGTAGATATAAGCTTAACTCAAGCTAAGACAGTAAGCCATACCTACTTCACAACAAGAAGAATGTTTTAGTTAAAACGTTGCATGTCACAATTTAACATTTCATGCCTCATGCACACTTGAATACCAAAACCATCTTTTCCATATTTTGCACCGAAGCTACAGGGAGCCTACCTCAACTATCGTAAAATCATGCAAATTTGGAAAATCATGACTCCGAAAGGGAATCAATATCAACTTAGAACAAAGGAAATCCATCATCATTTTAAAATCTCCACTATAAACTTTCCTTTTCTTTCCAGGATAGAAGCCAAATATCAAATTAAGAAAGTTTATATGTGCAATACAAAAAACGAATAAATCCTTGGAAAAGTTTAATCGACCACAAGGGAAACCTGACCTTATTGACAGTAGGAACCAGCTCCTGCAATGCTCTGATTCTTTCTGCTATGCGCTCCCTGCGCAACTGTGACAAAAGGTAAAAATATAAGAGCAAGTGTGCACTTACTATAGGGAAGAATTAAATTAAGAGAAGTAGAAACTAATGCCAAATATGACATGTTGGCTGTAATGCAAGAAATAGATTAAACATTTTCTTCGTTTACTATCTGCAACTTCAGAAGCATTGTGTTGGCATTCCAAACTTTCCGTGCTGAAGATGATTCACCTCAAACATCACATAACAAAGGGTTGAAAGACAGATCCTTGTCATATTTGGTTGATGGTCCGTTTCCAGAATTGTGAACCACACTTGCATGTATCGCTTGCCAATACACACAACTTTAAGTCCATTTGGCAATCGTTTGACAACTGACTGACAAAATAGAGTTCCATTTACGATAAAAAAGAATTTCCAAGACTCTCAGTGAACCTTTCTCTTTTACATTATCCAGATATGTGTATCTCCATCCATGATGTCATTCTTTTTCTTGTGTAAAGAAAATACAAACCATGACAGACTCTTGGTAATAATGCATATTTTTCATGGTCGATTTTGAGAGCATGCTACATTACACATACCCTTTCAGCAATGCTGTGTGGATCTGTGGCCTGTCCTCTTCTAGCCCGTACCCTTGGACGCATTGCTGGTGGATGTGGACAAGTGGCAACAGTTGCAGGCATTGGTTGAACATGAAAAACCTGCAGAAAGATGAAGGCATAATCAATGATGAGAAAAGTTACAAAAGAAAGATGGATGATGGGCAAACAAAACTACATCTTCCAAGTTGCACAACCCAACAACAGCAACATGACGCTGAAGAATAGAAAAACATTAATAACTGACTTGGCAGAATCTTAGCTGTCCAAAGAAAAGGTAGCATCTTCTATTTTTAATTTCTTGCTATGCCAACAATTCCAAGACAAAAGGATTAATGTCAGATCCCTCTATACCATAACAACATTATCCTGGTTTATTAACATCCCATGAATTCTATTGGCACATCAAGTTGATCACTAGAAGGAGAACTTCAAACAGCTAGACCTTCAAGCAGCTATACATAAGCACAAACACATTTATTGCCGTACTCAGACATTTTAGGCTAGTTTAACAGTTGAGCCAGCATGCACAAACATTCAAAGCACCATATAACCGAAAAAAGCATTAGACTAGAGCTCGTGTGAAACGCGTGAATTGCAAAAGTCTAAGCTTGATAAACAAGGTGGTTCACAAAATCAAATACTTCTTTGGAGCAATCCTAAGGTATGAATATTCAAAGGTGAAGGCATTTAACCTTATTAATTCTAAGGAAACAAGATATATATCCCCTTAAGGGCTTATGATCTCAGTTTCTTCATTTCTCAATTCACCTTCTACATATTTTCCATCTTTTAAGGCAGTGCACCAAAATTTGCCTAGTATTCCAAATTAATATGAAAACAAAATACACATATTGACCTATCATAGCTAAATCGAGAATTTGACTTTTAAACTTCTTTTTCCCCGTTGCCACGTTCATCATTGATGTCAAACCAACAGAATTTAGACAATTTGCTAACACAGGCTACAACTGCCGTTTCCACAAGAACTGCAACTTCAGATATCACTTCAAGGACACGTGCCAACCAACGAGACAGGAACCACAGAAAAATCATGTCAACCTTAAATGAAAATTTACCACATCAGCATTTGCACATGAACATAGGTGTCCTGTTTCTCAATTACTCAACTAGCCGACGAGAGCCTGCTTGTAACTTTTTCTATGTCAAGAACAAATCTTGGAATCTCAAAACATAAAATCCTAATCAGTGCCAATTTAACATTTCTGTATGAAGCTCATTTCTCTCCTATTCTTCAACTATAACAAGGCTTGGAAAAACTGAAATTCCTCCAAAAACTATCCTCTGTAATCAACCATGGAGAGGCAACAAGAAACCATAAGGACGAACACAGAGTGAAAAGTTCAAAATAAGAACATCCAATCTCCAAAAGTATGTAAGTATATAAAAAAAATACCGAAGGAATGCTGAAAACTATGTGGAAAACCCCTGAAATTGAGAAAAGAATCAAATGAATACCACTAGTAATAAATCCAGCTTATGTTTTAGTCAGACTACTAAAGAAGCACTCCACCAAAGTATTTTTATTCAATATTTCCTTGGCTTTCCCAGCAACCAAACATGTAACAGACACGCACATACAAACATACACAATAAAAAAAAAATTGACTCACATTTTTGACAGTAGCAGCACCTCTTCCATCAACAACATCATCGCGAAACCGTTTCCCGCTTCCGGAAGCTTCCTCGGGTTTTATAAAGGCATCCTTGCCCTGCTCCAAGCTCAGACCTAAAGGAAAGCCATGAAATCCGGGGGTGGAGAGGGAGGAGAGGTGGGAGGCGGAGGGGTCACCAGAGCTGAGCTGAAGCATCATAGAGGCCTGAGCCGGAGAAGGCAAAGCGGCGTCGGAAGAGGGAAAGCTCGGAAGGCCGAGGATTTCCTGGAGGAAATCATCGGTGGGAGGGTCGGAGGGGTTGTTGGCCATGAAGGAGTGGAGTTGAAGAAGAAGAACAAGTTGTGTGAATTGGGATTCAAAAAGAGCATCGACTCCCCATACTCCTTGCTCTTAACTCTACTATTATTGCATGCACTCTAAAAATCTGAATTTTTATTATTGTTAGCTACTCAAAGTTAGTTCCTATCGTTTCTGGCATTTGCTTAGTTGCTTTCCAAAACACAGCAAAGAACTAGAACGACAAGCCTCCGCCTCTACCCTCCCTTTAAATGTCCTTTTTTCTTGAAAGCCCTCCTTTTCACCTTATTTACATGACTGCCTTTCTTCCATTTTTTTTCAATGTTATGTTAAATTCCTTACACTGTTACAATACGACGTCATATAATGCCACAGTTAAAAAAACTCTGTGCGCTTGGTGACCAATAATTAAGAAATTAGAATAAACAAAAGGGATTTTCATTTTGACGAAAATTGAAATGGGAATAAAATTATTAATTATACATATTTTATATGCAAGCTTAAAAATGAGATTATTGATTTTAAAAGTTATATCATTATTAAGAATGATAATAATAATTTTTTACTTACGATCAGTGATTTTGTAAATAATTAATTAAATCATTTTATATTATTAATAAAAATTTTTGTTTTTAATAAATAATTAATTAAAAATGATTTAATAAATTATTAATTTTTAAATAATTATGTATTTTTATAATAGTTAAATTAAAAAATCATAATGAATTTATTTTATGATATAAAATTATTGAAATAAATTAAATAAAACAATCATGAGAAGAAACACAAAAAAAAAGGAAAAAAGTTTCAATTACACACATGAATTCTGATTTAGGTTTGGCAGAAAAAATCTAGATTATTTAAAATAAATATGCCAATCCTTATCCATTAATAACTACGAAATATGAAAAAATTAAAAAATGGAAGTTAGTTGCTTACCTATTTTCACATCTTTATTCTTAGAAACCAAACATTCCCTTAGCTCAGTTTTCCCTCATCTCATAAAGATAAAAAGGAAAATAAAACGTTTTTGGAGTTTCCTCCCCGGTGACCTTATGTGTATGTGTTCTGCTTTTTTTAGTATATAAATAACCGTTTAGTTTCATTTTTATTTTTTTTTGTTATTTTTTATTTCTGCTTCTTTTTTTTAGTTTCTATTTTGTCAAAAAAAAAACAAAATCTTGTTTAACTGAGATTTGCAATATAAAAATTGAAAATAAAAACCTACAACAGCCAACCTCTCCTCAATATATATTTAAACACACAAGGTCCCCAGAAAATTATCTTGTCATGATATAAATTGTGCTCTAAATGAAACAAACTGTTTCTCCAAAAAATTGTGGAGCTAATTTAACAACAATGGGATGGTCGTGGAGCAAATTTAACAGCAATGGGATCTTGTTACTGTTAAATTAGCTCTACGACCTTTCGGGGAACAGTTTATTCTATTTACAACACAATTTATATCTTGACAAGATAATTCTCTCAGGAATCTACTTTATAGATCCACAAAATTCTTATTCTTTTTAAAGCAAAAAAGAATTGGAAATTGAAACTTACATCAAATAAAATAAAAGTGAAAAGGAAAGAGTAAATGAGTTTAAATTTCACTGCTTCCCTTCAGCAACCGTCACAAACAGCTATGATCTTATGGAGTCCAATCGAAGTTGCTCTGAAACTACATCTCCTGTTCTTCACAGCGAACAGGACAGGACACTGGAACTCATCCAACAGTTTCTTGTATCATCGCATAACCTTCCTAATGGTTCTAGGAACTACCGAAAATTTCATTAGCACCCATCTTAAATGGAAGCCTGTCGGTTCCCAATACACACCACATTGTGAGGTAATGGCTTAAACTGGGGGTACCTGTAATAGAGAGAGAACATTAAACACACACCATCCAAACTGTCATCATCAACTCTCTGATACAATTTCCGATAACTTACAAAACATCAAATCTAGTGGACCATGCTCGCTCTCAAGCAGATTTCTACACCGAAACTCATGTCCT
Organism: Erythroxylum mucronatum; assembly: GCA_027563825.1. Taxonomy (NCBI): domain Eukaryota; kingdom Viridiplantae; phylum Streptophyta; class Magnoliopsida; order Malpighiales; family Erythroxylaceae; genus Erythroxylum; species Erythroxylum mucronatum. The sequence continues at coordinate 11,785,434 of JAOSBP010000004.1, read as the reverse complement.
ATAGGCAACCATCTGCCCTATAATAAAATGCTGAAATTAAAAGCAACTGCTCACCTACAGATAAGAAGCCATTATCTCTCAAGTCTATTGAAAATAATTCGAAATCATCTCAAGCTTCATTCTCAATTTCACTTCAGCATGGAAAATGTACTAAAGCATATTCCAATATATCATATGCAAATGCTCCTTCTATGCACAAAGAAAATGGTGAATAACAGAGACTATAAATTACTTTCATTCACAATTTATTTTATTCTGCGGTTGCACAAAATCTTCTTCCAAAGAATCACATGCTAATGCTCCTTTTATGCACAAACAAAATGATGAATAACATAGACCACAAATTACCTTCATTCATATTTTATTTGATTCTGGGATTTGTGCAAAAAAGTCTTTCGCATTGTGAGCGACCTCAGCCTCCAGAATAGCCTCTAACACTACATCAGATCCTTTCACATCATCTGACAGATGAACCATAGACTTCTCATAGCATAAAAATATTATGTATTCAAAAGGTGAAACTTTCATGAACTAGTTCAACAAAGGAATTACTGACATAAATGTCAAGAACATCAATAATCAATAATAAAACGCAACTGATCATGCAATAATCTAGTTTTTAAAAGTGATTCGATAAAGAGACATTTATGATGTACCAACAGTTTGACAGTACTTAAAGGACGCACAAAATAAGAAAACAGAAAAACCTCAAAGGTGCTATTGCAAATCAAGAAGTGAAATCTACATTACTTCTGCAGGAATTATGACGAGAAAAGAAAAAATGAATTTTACATGAACAAAGAAATTTTCGTGAAAAATCTAACAGTAAGTAACGCAAAATCGACCATGTTGATATCGAATTAATATAAAAAGAAAATTTATGGGTTGCAAGTACTGCACCAAAAAAATTGTGGTAAAACACTACCTAACATCTGCAACTTCTTAATTCAGTAATAAATCTATAGGTTACATCGGTGTTTATTGTCACTGCTTGAGGAAGAGAACATTGGCTACCTGAGTTTAAACTTGAAGAGAGTGTAAAATCAGACAAGGATTAACCTTTTTTTTTTTGGGTAGTAGTTAGCTTTCTAGAGCTGGATGTAGCGAATCTGGAGGATCATCACATTGATATGTCCAAATATATGCAGATAGGAAATATTACAGTACGATAAGGAACTATAAATTCTGATGTGGTAACATCAACCACACTACTATGTGAAACTTTTTTAATCCATGTTAGAATAGGTATACTAGAGTAATATATTGATATCCCACTTAAGTGTGCTATAAAGTGAACACAACGGAGACAAAAAGGATCATAATTGCGTGAAAAGGGAGAAAAGAACATTACCCTTGTGCTTCGGTAATAAACCAGCACTTTCAGCAGACACAGGCAAAACATCAGCAACACTGGGATCTTCAATCAGTATTTCTGCATTTGGACCAATCCGTGATGCCGCATTCTTCAAGGCCGAGGATTCAGACAACCTTGCAAATGCAGTTGCTTGGCTACGTATACAAGATGTATCTGAGGCTTTTGAACTGGAACCCTAAGATTACAATGAAGCTTAAATGAAGGGAAATTTAACACTAACAGGCTGCATACTACAAAGACATTAATGAGTAAAAAAGGAAGTACAAGAGCCAGAATGTTTCCAATTTAAACCTTGAATATGGTAGTTGTTGAAACACTCTGCGCATTTACTTGCTCAGCAGAAACTCTAGAACCAGTAACTTGGGATGCAGTCTCTGAATCTGGAGTTTCAGGTGCATTGTCATCTGTCTTGTGTCAAAGGCAACAAAGATTAGCAAGTCCTAACTGGAAGAAACTACCCTATAGAAACAATTTGCAAGAACAAGATACTGAAGAATACCATTGGAAGGGGATGTATTGTGGAGATTATCCACTAGCCTTCGAGTCATAGGCCCAGGATTCAAGACAGAGATGCTTCGGATTTCATGTCGAATAGCTTCAAGTTGAGCCATTGTATCTTGAAGTTCCTTGTGAACCTAAGGTACAAAGTGCGTATATTTGAGTGGGTGAATAACAAGAAGAAAACCCAACAATCTCAATCTCAAACTGATATACTTTGTAGGCTGCCTGATGATAAAAGTTCAGGTGTAGAAAAACTGAACCAAATAATTTAACAGCAAAAAACATTGCGTACACAAAATGTTTCAATGTCTTGATGTACAACTGAAGCCTCAGAAGTTATAACGTAAACAAACAGGACAAGCACACAGTACTCCTGCAAAATAATGCGGTAGAAAAAAAACGAAAAAAGAAGGCGTAGAAATGTACCTGACGAGCTTGAGTTTGTTGCATAACGTTCTCGAACTGACCACGAGCCCGTTGCACGTAACCAATGGCTCTACCAGCTAGCCTCCCAGCTGTTCTCGCCACAATTGGAAGATCCTTCGGCCCTAATCACAATCCAACTTAGAAAACCGTAAAATTAAATCCACTTCCAATTTGGAGGAAATTAAACATGAAAAGTTACCTACCGATTAGCGTAGCCGTAGCTCCGAGCAACAGGAAGATTTCTCCGTACGAAAGCCCAAGCATAGTTCCAAAAGCAGTGGGTTTTAAGTGTCAAGTGAGTTCGTCGTCTAATTTTGTGGTGAATTTTGGTGCTCAACTTCTTCTGTGCAAAAAGATGACTTCACATGCTCCTCTGCAACTCCTATGGAAGTGAAATGTATGGGCTTATTCTGTGACTCGGTAAACAATGGACCCAATGTCAGGCTTGAGAAAAGAAAGGCCCTTCTCTTGATACCCAAAAACTGTTATGGTTCATATTTTCACACGGAGATGGTAGCGTGGGATTGCCAAGGTATACTGCTTGGAGAGGGGAGAAGAGAGGGCTATATTCTTGAGAAAGAAAAGGATGAGGATTGGGAGAGGTTGGCTATGGTGGTCGAAGATCGGCACTGGAAAAGATTTCACAAGCAACAATCACATTTGCTGGAGTTGATGTTTTGGGAGAGTGTTTTACGTAACTGGGTTAGGCTTGATTCATGTAATGGTCTCAGAGAAGGGCACGGTGGTTTCTTCGAGATTGGGAACAATGGGCAGGAATAACTTGGGCTAATTTTAGTCAAAACAGCATACGATGAATCAGATTATTTTTAAGGTTGGTGATAGTACATTTAATACTATCTTGGTAATGTGCCAATCTAGAACCAATAGCATACCCCAGAATTGTGCCTTTTCCACAACGCGTCTTTGACCATATCCAGTACCACGAACCCACCACATAAAGTGCTGTAATAGAGGAAAAAGAGGCACTATCAACATAACTCCTAA
>JAOSBP010000004.1:11762440-11773830 GCA_027563825.1 Erythroxylum mucronatum | reverse complement strand
GGCGCCAGTTTAATCACCAATCTCCATAAAACATCTAGAAGTGATGATATCACTATAAACTCTTTATTTGAGTGAATATTCCCTGATAAATGTTTCAATTAATAATTCCAACATGCAGACACTAGGTTAATACTCTATAAAAATCCATTATGATTATATTAATAATTATAATGAAACACATATAAGTTCACCACTCATCAAAATTGTGGTCCATAATAAACGATTGCTTAAGTTGTATGTTTTAAGATTAAAGTAACGACCCACTTTATTCTTTAAGACATACTTGATTCCAGATTCATTTAATAGTGCCATTATCAATAGTCAACTACTATCATGATATAAAACTCATCATTCTCTGGAAGTTAACTCTTTTACTTACACGGAGATAAATCGCGACACTATAGTCTTAACCATAATCAAGCGACCAACTTGATTATTCAACTATGAATCCATTATTTTAGATTCTTAAAATATACATGTTTCCCATACATCTCTATGTATATGTATATTACTTACAAAAGAATTTTGGTACCTTATGACTATATATATAATGCTCATAAAAACCAAACTCTTTTGTTTCACTAATAATAAATATTTTTATTACAAAAGTAACTAGAGGAAAATTAAGTTATAAGTAAATATACTTGCTTTCCAAGGCACTATATTTACATAACTCCAACAAGTTATACAGATAATGCCACAATATGCGTGAATTATGTAGAGGATAAATGTTCATCAAGATTATTGTTGTCCCTCGTATATAATATGAGCGACAATGTCTTTAGGCCCTTAATAAAGTAATATTGTATGAATGCAATATGATTAAGGAGTAAATCATATTTACAATTTATTTTGGAAATTAAGAAAGAATAAATTGGCAAGAATGACATATTCCATTCTTGTATTTATTCAGGATATTATGAGACAAAAGAATTAACACAGGCAATTATTGCTTCAGAATCATGATTTATGTACAATGCTTATTATCTATGTCATTTGAGTAATTATAATGTATTTTGCTAGATACCACTTATGATGAATAACATTAAAAGGAGTTTTAATTCTATTGTCAACATAACATAGATCTTAATGAGTCACACCAGAAAAGATTTGATTAGAAAAAGCAAATTATTCTAGTATATCATATGGAGATATGAATATGACGATAAAATTAATTATAAATGTTATAATTATTTTGGGGTCATATGGTATTAGAATAAATGTTATTAGATAACAAATTTAATCCTAAATAAATTTATTTGATATGTATGACATTTCGTATAAATTTAATGCTCAACAAAATAATACATATAATTATATGGTATAGTTATATGGCAATTGGGTCAAATGTTTAATTATTTTGAAGCATGAGATTAAATGGTAAAATGGCAAAGTGACAATTAAATGAAATTTACAATGCCAAACATATTAGGACAAGGGCTGTCCATGTAAAGAGCATAAGAATATGTTTAAACCCTTATGAATTTTAACCTTATGCTTTGTTCCTTTGCTTCATTTAAACAAGGGCAATTGAGACTTTTTCAAGAAACCCTTTTAACCCTAGTTTTGTCAAAAAAATAAGAAGTGATTTTTTGGCACTCCCTTCTTTTTCCTCCTTCTCTTTGGTTTTCCAGCAACTATCTTCTTCTTTGTTTTCTTCCTAGCAGTCGATTCTTTATCCTTCTCCCAAGCCGAAATTGCCTTTTCCATTTAGCTAATGAGTAATAAAACACCCATCCTTTTGTTTATTTTGGGGATTTTCTCAGATCAAAGATAAGCCATTGAAGTATCATCTGGCTTTGGGAACCATTGGGCTTTCTAATCGATCTTTGGTGGAAACCTTGGAGTGCATCTCATTTGGTGCAAAGGAGATATAGCCATGAGCAAGGAGACATTGCCGTGAACAAGAAGACATAGCTATGAGACCTTCTATTTAGTTTGGAGACTAAGTTCAAGTTATAATGGCTTATATGCTTTGATTTATACTATATTGGTTTATGAATTGGTTATAAGACAAGATCTTTTGGGTTCTTATTGGTTTTAAATTTTTATTTTAACCCACTTCAACCCTCACAAAGCCGACAACCAAAACTAAAAACAAAAACTAAAAATTCAAAACAAACATATTTTTTACTGAATTTGAAAAGAAAAAATCAAAAATAAAAATAGAAACAAATAGACCATTATTACTCCAGTGGAATTTACGGTAATAAGTAATAAGTAATAAGTAATAACTCGGTTTTATTTTTCTGGAAAATATTTTTTGTCCTTAACTTGAATATTTTTTACTAGATTAATTTATATAATCCTAAATTGCTTTTTGACCTTAACGTGAAAAGAGAGTTTTTAAGGACCTGTTTATCTCTATTTTTCTCTGTATTTTGTTGTGGTTTTCGTAAAAAAAGAAACAAGTCACTAAAATGTGTTTGGTTGAGTTTTGTTATCATTTATTGTTTTTTAAAATAAAAAATCGCAATAACTTTAAAGAAACGTAGAAAAGATGTTTTTGTATGTTTTTAAAATAGGTTTCTTTTTTTAATATAAAAACAACACTTCCCTGTTTTTCACTATCTTTTTTTTTGTTTTTCAACCTCGCTTTTCCTTCATTGCTTTGTGCTTACTTCTTCCTCTTTAAGAAAAGGTCAACAATGCAACGAAGATTTGGTGCTTGGCAAAGTTTTTCCATCGTCTCTTAAAACTTGAAGGTCTGGGTAGTCACGTTAAGTTGGTAATTTTATTGAGCTTTTATTGGTTGCAAACCAATCCCAGATATGATCCACCCACTAGTCCTCCTTTTCCATTACACGTTGTTCCTTCCATATTTTTTTCGTTTCGTAACGAGTTCTAGTTGAAAATGGTGAAGTCTTTGTGAATTTTCAACACCATTCCTTCTACTCATTTTCTCTCGAAGTTCCTCTCTAAAGGTTGATGCTTTCTTGCCCATTTTATGAAACCTAGGTTTTAGATTTTCAAAAGACTACCATTTTCTAGTTGTTAGATCTAATTTATGTTGTTTTCTTGCTTCATTTATTGCCTATTAAAACAATATGTTTTTGGGGTTTTTGGTTATATAGATGTAGATTGTTAAGTGGGGTTTGTGAGATTTTTCGTGGAAATGGTTAGAAACTTGTATATTGTTTATGTTTATACATATATTGATTAATGGAAGTTTCTACCGTAGCTTCTTCTAGTTTGGATAGGTTGGAGGAGGGATCTGATTCATCTAAAGGGACTTATTGATGAAACTTTGAGCTGGAGTCATCTAATACAAAAAATGGACTTAATCATTAGTTTCATTAAATGAATGCATTGGAGATCTTGAGGGAAACCATATCTGGGATGATAGAATTTTAATTGATAGAATTTTATTATATACAATTAACCTGTAAATTTCTATAATTATATAAATATACATACACTACAAGAAAAATGTGGATTAGTAACAGAAATTTAGCGACGGAAAATATACCGTTGGAAATTAGCGACGGAAAGTATATTTTCGTCGCTAAAATTGATTAATTTAGCGATGGTACTAATACTCGTCGCTAAATTTGGAGGGAGTTCGTGGCGGCAAAAATTGCGACGGACATTAGCGACAGAAAAATACAGCCATCGGTAATCACTACAAGTTAGCAATGAACAATTACCGACGGAAAATATACTATCGCTAAATTTGGAGAGAATTCATCGCGGAAAAATTTGCAACGAACATTAGTGATGGAACATATACCGTCGCTAAATTTGGGGGAATTATTGGCGGAATAAAGCAAATTTGAGTTTACCTACAGAAAATGCCGTTGGTAAATGGATTTAACGACGAAAATTTTCGTTTCGTCAGTAAAAAGGCAGGAAATATTGGCGGAATAAAAAAAATTGAATTTACCTACGGAAAATTCCGTCGGTAAATTCAGGCGGTAAATGGATTTAGCGATGGAAATTTTCAGTTCGTTGGTAAAAAGGCGGGAATTATTAGCGGAATAAAAAATTTTTGAATTTACCTACGAAAATTTCCGTCGGTAATTCCGTCGACAAATTCTTTTTAAATATTAGCTCACCCAACATCTCCCCCCTCTGTGTTTTCTTCTTCCTTCTTCCTTCTTCCTGCGTTTCCTTTTCGGTTTTCTTCTCTCCGATTTCTCTGTTGTGGACTCCTTTTCTACTCATTGGAGTTGTCTTCTCCGACCATTGTCATCGTGTCCTTTACTGGAGGTATTTTTACAACTACTGTCATGTGTTTTTTTTTGTATATTGGATGAAAGTTAATTTAGATATTTAATTACTTTTGTTTATTTATGTATTTTGTTATTGGAAAACAACTTTAAGGTATAAATGGTAGTGATAAATTTCTAATTCTAGCAGTGTGAGGTGGGTTGTGGTTCTTAAAGATTTTGTCTTGGGCTCGAACAATTTCTCTGACCAAGTTCAAGGAGCTAACCATAAGACACAGTTTATTACTGAGGCAAAGCTTAGATGGGTCCATAAACACTAGCCAAACTTCCCTTATCTCAATGAATGTCTTGGCCAAGAAATAGAAGGTAACCAGAGAAACTGAACACTGTACAGGTAAATTTCAAAAAATAATTTTTAGCAAACTTACCGACGGAAATTATTCCGTAGGTAATTACCGATGGAAACAAATTCTGTTGGTAATTTTCTGACAGAGATTTACCGACCGAACGAAATAACTGTCGGTAACAATTTCCGTCGGTAAATTTACCGACAGCCATATTTCCTACGCTTTTTTCCATCAATAAATTCCGTCGCTAAATAAGCTTATCGATGGAATTTGTACACATTCCGTCGGTAATTTTCGTTGCTAATCTCTATTTTTCTTGTAGTGATATATTTTATTTATAACCATAATGAGAAATAATTTATTTTTAAAAATAATATATTATTTTAAAAATAATTAACATAAGAGTATAATTAAAAATAAAAACATGATGATAAAATTAAACATGTTTTTGTTTTTCAGTTTTTTATATTAAAAATCTCAATCAAACAGGTTTTTTAAATTAAAAAATAGAAACCAAAAACAGAAAACAAAAACTAAAAACTACGATAGAAAAATAAAAGTGGAACCAAACAACCCCTAAGTGTTTGGAATATGACCTAATAAATCTCACTTAATTAAAAAATGAAATTAACTCGAAGAAGGATTTGCTGATAAGGATAATTAGGAGTTGTATTAATTCGTTTCAATAATTTAAAAATTTTCAATAAAAAATCACAACAATCGTCAAGTCGGGATGTATATTCTTTCTTTTAGGCAGCTACTATCAAGAATCTCAAGCAACATTGAAGGATGACTTTGTTTTATGGAGAGAGAAAAGTAAAATAATCTTCCAAAATATTAATGAGACCATTCAAGTTTTCAATGGTTTAGACAAATAATTTTGGCACATAGAATTAAACTAAGTATGAATTCTGTGCTAGCCTATAATTGTTGTGTTATCTAAAATTTGACTACCCTAATATCAATTTGTTGCTGGATGGAATTGGTGTTTGGAGAATAGGCATAAACTTTATGTTTCTTTTATGGAATTTGGTTTAGGCTTTATTTTGTTTTGAGTTAGTTTTTTTAGTTATATGTTAAAGTCTATGTTTTCCCATTGTATGTAAGGATAATAGTCATTTTGAAACTAAGTTTAGTTTAATCAAAGTCAATGAATTAAGTCTAATTAATGGGATAAGCCTAATTAACCTGAGTTTGGACTTGAGATTGAGCCTGTCAAATGTGAACTTCCAATTGAACTCAAGTCATGCTTTTAGGAGTTAGATTAGGTTAGACAGGCAATAGGTTAGACTTGTTATCATCTCCAATTACAAGAATTAATATATTCTTCTTTTTTCAATTAATGTTCAAGCTTCTTTCACTTATAACCTTGTCTTAATCTTGTGGGAAAAAGATCTTGAACATTTCAAACTTTCACAATCGTGGGAGGCTTTAAGGTTAATGTTTATAAGCAATAAGGCTAATAGAGGAGACTAGGGTAAGTGTAGCAAGTTTGTTAAAATGATGACTTGTCATTTTATGTTCTATTTAGGAAAAATTATGCTTCTTAATGATGAAGATTAATCGTTAATCTATCTAATTAAAAAAGCCCCTTTTAATCTCAAACTTCACATTTATAAACAATAAGACTCTAAATTTAAGAGTTTTAAAAAACCTCAAATATTTTAAAAATTTATTGTATTCAATCTTAAATTACTGGAGCCCTTAACTTTATCATAATTCCATCAATTATTAACTGAGATGAAATCTTTTTTTTCTACTAATAGAACTTATTTTCTTTCAAAATAAAGCCCAATTTATAGTGACGGATCACATTACCAATAAGTCTCTTCTCTTTTCCCTTGCTTCTTCTTCATTTAGCCATCAATTAATATTTTCTTCTTCCTAATGAAAACATGATATTATAACAATAGGGTTTGAAAAATCTTCTACTTCCTTCTATTGAGTTTATCAACTAAAGAATATAGCATTATCATGCTTTCAACCAATGTAGTAAGATGAGCTCACAGATAAAAGTGTTTTTAGGGTTACTTAATTGAATAACCAATTCACTACCTTTAGGGATTCATTTTGATACAATATGCTAGTAAACTGTACTCTTCAAAAGAAGTTCCAAGCTTTCCTAACTATTCAAAAAGAAACACATAATCATATCAGTCAATCTTTGTACTTCTTATTAAAAAGTCACAATCCATGGAATTATAAAAATAACGAATAAGAATTAGTTGTAGCTTTTCTTGATCTTCTTACTAGAAATATGCATTGACATCTTTATTTCTTTCTCCTTCCCCTTCTTCAATCTCAGATTCATATAAATGCTAAAATAATTACGTTTAAGAATGGTGATCTCTTTTTTAGTAGTGTATTATTACTGACAACAAGTTTCATTGCACCAATTTTAGAAGATTGACAATATTTTTGACATTTAAAAATCTGCATAATTTGAGTTAACCGATCTTATACAAATAAGAAGTTTTATTAAGATATAATTTATGTAAGCATTATTATGTTATGTCTTTTTTACTTATGCTCCTTAAGCAATTTGCCATTTTGGTTTTCGTTTATGGAAGGCAGTTATTAGCTCATGATTCTTTTGGATATACCACAAACTTTATTGATCTTGACAGGCCCCTATCTTGTAATTACTAGGCGACCTGCCCGGTACTCCACGATAACTCTCTAATCAATAACCGAGTTAGCTGGAAAGTTCCCGTAAAGCTAAGCCTATTGCCCTTGTTAAGGAAAAGCTTTAATTCACCATAAGAAATGTAAATAGCGGAGTATTGTTTTCCAGTTTAATAAAAATTTATGTAGCATAACAACTGTGTTCTGACATGCCAAAAATTTCAAAGTATGAAAAATCCAGAGACAATAATCATACCGGTGACTACCTTTGGTGTGGCATCGGCCTCCTGCTGAGTGACTACAAAAACTCAGGCTTGTGTACAAGGTCTACCTACCTATCCTAGAGGGGCTGCTCCCCTACCCCTGAAACCTCTGCCAGATCTAGTAAAACACGACCCTCTGGTATGAGAAGCTCATCTGCCCTGTCTGTAACCCCCTCTAGCTTGTAAAGGTGCTGAAGATCTAGCCACCGACTTCTCTGCAGTGACTGCAGACAATCTCTGATGAAATGACTCTCCTGACCACAATGGTAGCAACCCTTCATATTCCTCTGACATTCACCTAAATGTCTTTTTCTATAAGTAACACACTCTAGCACTGTGGTCCTACTATCACGGGAGTCTCTGGGCCTAGTGTGTGACCCAAAAGATCCCTGGCTAGATAATCCGCCTCTACTAAACCTCTTGCCACCACTCCATCTTGACTTATTTTTCTTGACCGAACCCTGAGATGAACTAACTGGTGCATTGTGTTTTTGTTTTGATCTTGAACTTTCAGTGATTGTTGTTGCATTTCTCTCCACTTTTATTACAGCTTCAACTAATTCCCCGTAGTATGTCTGTGAAGCCAATGATATGTGAATCGGTATTCTAGGACTTAAGCCTGTAACAAACCTCTTGCACTTTTGCTTATCACTATTAGCAATAAACTAAACACTTCTGACAAGTTCTAAAAATCTCTTCTCATACTCTGTCACTAATGTCGAACCTTGCTATAGTCGGAAGAATTCCTCTACCTTTGCATCCCTATAACTCTATGGCTAGAATCTGTTTATGAACTCTTTTTGAAATTTTGCCCAAGATATCCTATCCGAATGTTGTCTCTCAATGGCCTCCCACCAATCTTTAGCCTTGTCCTCAAAGAGGAAGGTGAAGAACATAACTCTCTACTCATTTATGCATCTGACAACTCTGTATATCTTTGTAATATGATCTAACCACATGAGTACACTTTTAGGATCTCCACTTCCATCAAAAGTCTTGGCGCCCAATTTATAGACGCGCTAAATTGAGCATCCAGAAGCTTCCATACTTTCACGTGACTGCCATATTTCTGTTGCAAGAATCTAAGCCATTTGTTCTGCATTAAAACTCACTTTAGCTGGTTCTGTAGGCCCTAACAGTTGAGACTGTGGTTGATTCATGGAGGCACTTGCTGACTTTAGAATGTGATCATCCTCCCGTGTTAGAGGTGAATTAGGTGCAAGAGCTATTGGAATGGCTCTCTTGGGACGTCCATGACCTCGTCTGCGCATTGTAATACGTATTCGAGAAAAATGCAATGTGTAAAACTTTCATTTTATGAAATCATATGCATGTAAATCACAACTTTTTATTGGTCACCTCACTTTTAAAACAACATAAAAACCTTAAATCATAAAGGAGGCAACCCATTTTTAAAAGTTGGGCTCTAATACCAACACTGACAAGCCCCTATCTTGTAATGACTAGGTGACTTGCCTGACACGCCACAGTGACTCTCCAGTTGATATCCGATTCAACTGGAAAGTTCCTGTGAAGCTAATCCTATTGCCCTTATTAAGGAAAAACTTCAATTCACAATAAGAAATATAAACAGTGGAGTTTTGCTTTTCCGTTTAATCAAAATTTCAGCAACACAACGACCATATTTTCACATCCAAAAATGTTGGATGCCGCTTGTTTCCAGAATCCAACTCTTGCTTTGATACCATATATGTTGGATCCCGTTTGTTTTCAGAGCCCAATGCTTGGTTCCTTGTAATCTCCTTAACCATCATTGATTCATCTTCTTGCTTTGATACCAAATATGTTGGGTCCCGCTTGATTCTGAAGTCTAACTCTTGCTTTAATGCCACATATGCTAGACCACGCTTCCAGAGTCCAACGCTTGCTCTGATACCACAAATGTCAGATCCCGCTTGTTTATGAAATCTAACTCTTGCGAAATCCTGAAACGTGATCTTTGTCATTACTCCTTACTTCCGAATTTCCAACACTTTTTGGAATCATGAAACATATGTGTAATGCCCTGTAGGGTTAACTCATTTAACCCTCATAAAGCATGAGCGGGTTTCCTTGGAGGGTAATGCCAGTGTACCTTAACTAGCCATCAACGGTTCCTCCTCATTCTCATGACCTCTTAAACCACAAAGGTGAGCCCACATAAATAAATCATAATAATCACAATTGACCTCATCAAAATGGTAGCTCTTTGTCTCTAGTTTATTTTGAAACAAGAACCATCTCATTCAGAGCTCTATAGCTCAAGATATGCTTAAGAAACCAAAGTATGTTCATGGCCCAATCACGCTCTCCCAACTGACCCCTCACTTCCTTTCCATAAATATTTCTGAATTTAATAGAAATGGTTATCAATTTTTTTTCAAAGATAGGAAAATGCTAGGAATCTATCGCTTTAAGAATCACTTAATTCAGAGGTCAGACGAAGAAGTGATGGCCAAAAGAATCCAACATGTTTATGTCCTTACTCAAATTGTACATGCCTTGGCGCAATTTCCATAACTCTCACTAAAAATGTCATATTGACTTCATTTTTAGACGGTTTGAAAGAAGACTTCTAGATCTACAACTTTTGTGAAGACTCTGAAATAAAATTCTATTGTTTGTAGGGTTGAAAAACACGGTCCGTGTAAACCAACATCGGCAGGCCGTGTAACCTTAGGGTGTAATAGTGCTCCTGCGCTGGAAACACACGGCCTGTGTGATTTTACACGGGCAGGCCGTGTAACCTTTAGGTGAAATACCAAGACCCCTCCAAAGGATCCTAAACCCATTCTATCATCCCTTTTACTCATAATCTTCCCAAAATCAACTCTTTCTAGTGCGATATCGCTCTATAAACTCTAATTATTTAGGATACAAATCCTAAGCAACATTACCAACTCAAACGATCATATCTCTCAACACCGACATCCAACAATTGCATACTTTATATAGTTGGAAGGATCGAAAGACAAGCTACAACTTTCATGAAGACAACTTTGTCTAATTCAATCTAAATCAATCTAGTTTTCCCTTAGAAGTTGGAACATACAATTTTACCCTCATGAAAAACTTGGAATTTTGCACTATACAAACTTGGAATGTCATGAGCATAACCATTCAACTACCAATTGAAATTCTTCAATTATCAACCTCAATTCATTTGACCCCTCATATTCAATAACATCTCATCATTCACCAAAAATCCTATCTTTCTTTTGCCATAATATCTCACTTATACATACATACAAATAAAATAAAACTTCATGTTCAAAGTTCATCAACTCAAACGGAAAACTTCTTCAAATATATCTAATTCCAACTCAACTCATCTCATCCATAAACAATTCATATTTCATTAACATCATAAGATAAATGTTTACAAACTTTATTGGCATGTCATGACACAATACATCATTTCGTAAAATCCCCAATTTACACAAGATAACTTGAATGATAATTGCTCAAAATGCAATTACAACTTTGTTTTACATAAATTACTCCAAAATAAAACAAAACATGCAAATTCGGATTTATGCCTTGATTCACTTTCACTCGATCTCTTGCTCATCACCTGAATAGGGGAAAGAGAGTGGGGGTGAGCTTAAAAGCTCGTGGGTAACAAGTTTATAACCGAGAAATAAGCAAAAACCATTGAAATATTTATTTTCATTGTAAAACTCACATTTAAATCCATGAAACACATATTTCCCAAATTCACAACTTATCAAGCAATTCATAAACATCATAAATCATGAATTTATCAAACTTGTCACAAATCGTAAATGCATAAGCACATCAGAAATGGTTTGGGTATGTTGGCCCTCGAATGTTTTTTTAGTTAAGCATGATTTAGATAATTATGAAGTTTGGAGAGATAAAATATTTTTTGGTAGTAATTTTTTTATTTATTTAATTATGTCTATGTTAGTGGAATTTATTTCATGGGTTAGTTGAAGTAAAGGTGGTAAATTCATGCATAAAGG
>JAOSBP010000004.1:11750259-11762340 GCA_027563825.1 Erythroxylum mucronatum | reverse complement strand
AACTTTATGACTCTTGAATGCTTTGAGAATGTGTTATGTGTTTTGTATGAGCATATTGTATTGATGAATTATGAAAAGATTGTGCAAATGATTTTTTTTAAAATGACATTATGCTTGAAAAATCAAGTTTCAGAAATGTGCCATTTAGGCAACAAGATTTCAAGTATTGAGATACATGTTATGTGGGTTTGGTTTGTTCCATTCTGTGTGTCAAGTGCACTTTGACTATAGGCTTCTCCCGCCTACCCGCTAGTAGCATGGAGCTCCTTCATGGACTCTCTCATGTTTACGACTACACGAAACCACTATGTGGGATTATGTTAGTTTGTTCTGTTCACGACTACACAGGACCCTTTTTGAAAAAATGTGCTAGTTCGTTCTATTTATGGACCTTCCAAACCATTTAGGTGTGTTTATGTGTTCTTGATATATTGACAAGATTGATGCATACCTGGTTTACATTATTGAGAATTTGGTTGAGAATTTGAGAAATATGTGTTTTGTTATTAAATTGTGAATTTTTGTTACAATGGAAAAAAGTGTTTCAATGGTTTTGCTTCTTACTGGTTATAAAATAGTTACCCACGAGCTTTAAGCTCACCCTCCATTTCCCTCCCATTTACAGGTCACGAGCTAGAGATCGAGTGAAAGAGAATCGAGGCATCACTCCAAAATTTGCATCTTTTTGTGTTTTAAGCTAGAATTGTAACTACAAGGCTTTAGTTGCATTTTGAGTAAATTACTATTCATGTAACTTTTTGTATTTTGGCATTTTGAGATATTGATGTATTGTGGCTAAAAATGCCCACAAAAGCTGTGTAAAAACTCTTATGTTTTGATGTTAATAAAGCATGTTTGTGTTTTGCCGATGATATTCCAAAATTGTACTTTGCATTTTCAAGTTTTTCTATAAGGGTGAGAATGTGTGATATGTTTTTAGGCAAAATACTGTATTGATCTAGGTTGAATTGGATGAAGTTACCTTCTTGAAAGTTGTAGATTATCTTTTTAGGTTTCCGTTGATATAAAGTATGAAGTTTTTAGACAATGGAGTAGAAAGATATGATTCTTAGAAGTCAGGATGTTGTTTGGGATGAAAATGTTGGACAGTCACTTTGTCAAGACTTTTGACCCTTTTTGAGACCGAAATTATTTTTAAGTCCTTCATGGAAGTTGTAGAGCTTTCTTTTAACTTTTCATTGATACCAAATTTGCAAATTTTGGAGTTCTGAGTCAAAAGTTATGAATTGTGGAAGTTGGGATGTCGGATGAAGAAAATCCCAGGAGGCAGGCCTTGCGCGTGTCTCGCTAGTGCGAAGCGTCTGGAGGGCGACTGCGCGGCCTCTCGGGCGTGCATTGTGGTCTCGGGCGATGCGGCCGATTTTCGTTTTTCCTCCCCTAACCTGAACTCTCTCCACTCTTTTGGCCATAACTTTTTCATCTGACCTCCGATTGACTTTATTTTTAAAGCGTTGGATTCCTAATACATTCCTCTACCTATCCATAAAAATATACAGCTTTTGATATTAATTTGAAAATATGGATTGAATCAAAGTGAGAGGATCTGTTAAATGAGTATGAGTTGGATATGTTTCTGAATATGCTTCAGTATTTTGGCGATATCTTGATCTGTAGAGCTCCAATTGAGTTGATTCTTATTTCTAAACAAATTAGAGACATGGAGCTACAACTTATCTGAAGGAATCGAATTTCAATTTGGGCCCTAAGACTTTCAATTTCTAGAGTGAATTCGGGTGTAGTATTCAGTCTCGGTTTAATTTTAGCCCGAAAGTATTTTGGCCATACTTCTTTATTTCTAAACCAAATTTAGCGTTTTTGGTGTCGTTAGAGACTTAAGACAATGGGGAACAAATGTTGTGGAGAAGTCTAATTGAAATTCTTTTTGGAGCTATCCCAAAATCTGTTCGGAATTAAGTGAGAAGAGTTCATTTTTTGAGGTTTGACTTGGTGTGGGCATGCCATCCTTGTGGGATGCACATGCAGATGTCTCGTAGGACATTGGGCACATGACTCGCAAGGGCGGGGTCCCAACAGGGTAGGTCCATATTCATGACGCATTACACATTCCCATATAATGGTCCTGTGTAGCCGTAAACTTGAGGGAGTCCTTGAAGGAGCTCCGTGCCACTAGCGGACAGGCAGGAGAAGCCTATTCTTGGGTCAACGTGCACGTGACGGTTCTTGAGGGACTACCACAAACCCACATAACATGAAATTCATTACTTGAAAATAGATTGCCCAAATGGCAAAATTTTGGAAACTTGTTTTTCATGAACATGCAATTTTTCGAAAAAACCCTTTCATGTCGCAATTCATAATTCATCATCAAAATTTCATACACCAAAACATATAGCAATTTCGCAAACCATTCAAAAGCAACAAATGCCACATTTATAAAGCAATTGAGAAATCATTTTATTCTCTTAACTAAAAAGAAAACATAATGGCTCATTATCCAATTATAAACATGAAACCCACCTTAATTTCCTTGCCTGAAAACCTTGCTCAAAAAGCCTCTACTCTTGCTCCTTTTGCCTCTTTTGATTTTTCTCAACATTGACAAAAATCCCCAAATCAATAGGCATTCCAATTGAGAAACCCACAATACATAATCACTAAAATTGATCTTAGAAAGCTTAAACCCATTTCTTAAGCTTCATGAACCAAAATCTTTCAAAAAATACAACAAATCAAACATACTTTTACCTTGATTCTTCACCAAATGTAGAGTTTGTTGGCTCTAATGGAAGCTCTCATCCTCTTCTTCCTTTTTCCTTCTTGAACAACTTGAAAATCCCTCTTGAAAACCCAAAAATGAAGAAACCCTAGCTTCCTTCTTCCTTCCTCTCAAAATCGTCACTCTCTTTATGCTTTCTCTCTAATTTTCGTTGTTTCTCACATTTCCCTCTTCCTATCCACATTTTGCCCCTTCTTACAAACAAGACCACACCTTTTATTTCAAGTTTTCTATTAATGAGTGAACAATGTCCAATTTACCCTTACATATATGCCTTGAAACTTAAAATGCTTAAGTGATCTTCCCAAAAAGCCCTCATACATACATACTCTTACTACTTAATTCAACTAATCTATATTTTAAAATCCTACCAACATTAACATAACAATTAACTCCAAATAAATTAATTAATCTAGCAAAACCTCAAAATTATTTAAATCATGCTTAACTCCTTTCAAAAATCAAGACCTTTTTCTAATCATGTAATTGAAGGAATTTGATAATACTTCCTTCTAGACAAATGTTTCTCATTGTCTTAATTTTCTAATGACATCAAAATTATTCAATTTGGTTCCATAATCTAAAAGTTATACCCCAAACATTTCCGGATTGTTCTTATACTGAAACAATATTTTGTGCTTAACTTCCATCCGAAAATTGATATTCTTAGGGACTGAATTAAAACTCAATTTCATCAGACAATTTGTACCCTTATATATCTAGTTTAATCCAAATGAAGAATTATCTCATTTGGATAACTAGAGCAAAAGTTATGGCTAAAACACTACAACATACTTAATGAACATGTTTCAATTACATTTTTCCAACTTTTAGCTTCCAATATATCACATAAAACCCATCTTGTACATAAACCATCTTTTCCATTTCATTTGAAATTCAAGAATTCTCCTTTTCTTTACACATAAATAATCGCCAACAATTTCTCCTTTAATAGAAAAGTTCGGGGTCTAACACAAAAATTTTAAAGTCCCTATAAAAGTTCAAAACACTTCTATTATCACATCAATTTCTCAACTCCAAATTAGGGACTTCAAATCCACTCATATGTAGTCTTAAATAGTTACATCAATAAACTTTGAAAAGTTAAAACAACGTCATGTATCCGATTAAAAAACTTTTATACACATCCATTCTTTATACAAATGTACTTTCCAAAATATGTTTAAAGATATGCAACAGTTCTCAAAAATATGTATAAGGAAAAATAAAAATTCCTACATAACAACATTCGATGAAGTTGACTACTCGTAAGGTGGAGTCCCTGCTACTAAAGCCCCTGAGCGTGTACCTGGGAAGTTTTATTTAAAAACAGAAAATAAAGGGTGAGCTAAATGAGCTCAGTGAGTGTTATTAGTTTCCAATAAAAAACATTTATACAAAAATTAACCTCTATAAAAGAAAACAATTTCTTTTCTTTTAAGGTAATAATCAATGTTCTTACAAAACACATTCTTTTCTTTTAAGGTAATAATCAATGTTCTTACAAAACACATTCTTTTCTTTTCAAGATCAATGCATACATAAAACAAAACATATATATCTTTCTGAGATCAAGTTCCACTTTTCTTGTAAAGTAAATAGTGATGGAAAATAATACTTTCATGAACTTGCTTTTAAAACATAGCCTATAAATACTTTTCTTTTCCATATGGTACCCTTAGGTGTAAGGCCACAAAGCTAGTTATGCATCACTTACCCGTGCCTAGTTAACCTCTATATATCAATTGTTATGAAGCTGGTTCTGCATCCCTTACCCATAACGTTGCTAGCAGTATATATAAATCAGTGGTTACGGAGCTAGTTCTGCATCGCTTACCCTTAACAATGCTAGCATAATATATATTCCACACGCGTAGAGGGCAACTCATAGGACACATTGACAGACACAACACCACCCATGTTAGTGAAAGAGGCCCCCCAAACACCGCTATGCACATTAGGGCATACTCTGATCTATATAATCGTATGTATAAAGACCTAACGACGTACCATAGGCTAAATCGCAATTAATACATAAGCGCAAATCCATTTCTATGCCAATTCAAAACATATGCAAATCCATTTCTATGCCAATTCAAAACATATGCAAATTTCAATTCAATGCCAATTCAAAGCGTGTGTACATCTCATTATTTTCCAATTGCATTCAAAACTCAATTCAACGCTAAATCAAAGCATATGTAAATCTCATGAAGATTAACCTTTAAAATCAAGTAGTAGCACCAATGGAATTATTCATAAACATACTTTTCATAGTAAGGTAAAAACCATCTTTACAAAATCAATTTAATTATGCACTCACTATTTATCATTTATTGTTAACCAGCCGCACATGTTCGGTGCTTTTTGTTTATTAGTCCCGAGTCTACAGTTACAAGAAAACTTTATGGTCTTACTCAACTATGAGGGGGACCCTTGAAGGGTTCCTAAAACTTGCCAAGTATAACCATAACTTACCACTTTGTTTTAAAAATTTTATGACAAAGTGCTTAGCTAAAATCTTAACATTTTGTAAGATTAAAATTCTTTTTTCTTTTCATTCAACCATTGAACAATCATTGAACAACTTCCATTTCCATTTAAATAACGTACATAGTATATACCTACTATTTTCCTTTCATTGAACCATTAAACTATGCACAACATACATGCTGCCATTGAACAGTCATTAAGCCACAGATATAGCATCTAAATGTTGCCAATTAATACCCATTGAATAACATTCGTAAGACATGGATATACATGTTGTTTTCCTCTCCATTTACCAGGCTGTTTTTCTCTTCATTTAACCATGCCTCCAGTTGTTCCTTAATTTTCACATACCAAATGTTCAAATTAGCTTCTGAAGTCTTCTAAACATTTGTTTCCCTATGTCTCTAGTTTCCATATCATCAAAAATCATGCCATTTCACCTTCTAAATTATGAAACAAGTACCAAATATCACAAGCTGCTTCAACACAAGGTCAGTATCAGGTTACCATAATCAAACTCAAATTTCAATATCATTCAACTAGAATTAGGTTTAGGTCTCTTCTAGATATTTTTAGTACTATGTCTTAGGTTTCATTTACAGTTGGAATCACCCAATTTGGAGTTCTTTAGGCTAAGTTATGGCCAAAACACTAGGATTGTTCAAGGAATCCGAGAATCCTAATACAGAATTTCACTAAACAAAGTTAGGAAAACTTACCGCTTTCTTCAAATCATGCTCAAACATTTATGCAATTCGTAAGGAAATTCATGTTTCCAGCTTAAGCATTCACGTGACCAGAAAAGGAAGATGGAAAAGAGTGGTTTAACATACCTAAAATCAGATGGTAACGTGCTGCCCATCTTTTCCCTTGGCGTCTGGAGGTGTTTTCCCTGGTTGGACGCTTAAACAACATGCTAAATTTATTTCCCAAAGGCAGTAACTTGGAAGGCCTATTCTTGAAGAGAGTAGCTTCAATTATTTTTCAACAATTCTGGTCCAACGGAGAGCTAAAGTTTTAGTGGAATGAAAGTGGAGTAGCTCCCATCATCTTTGTTTTACATGCTACACGTTGTTGGAAGCTGTCCAACACGTTGCTAGCTTAATTTCCAACAGTTGTCCATTGTATTATCTCTTACTATCTTGTTTAATTAAGCTATTAATTTCTTGTATGATCCACGACAATGCTTGTCTCCCACGTATAACAAATTGTTTTGATTTTGTCTCGCCAAAATGACACATGTCCATACCATGAATTGGTCTCTCATGTAATGAATTTTACGTCCTTCACATCTACTCCTTCATAAATTTGACAACATAAGATTTTCATGCATTCTTGTTCCAAAATAATAAGAACTTCTTCATGTATGTGACAACTGCCACTTAAGGTTCATTCACATTTACATGTACTATTTCTTGTCTAAAATAATTAAATGGCTTAAGAAAAATCTTTCCAATTTCGATAGAAATTTCTTGTCCATTTAATAACATGATACACCTAAATATATCAACATATAAGTTGGATCGATTTCCTTTAAGTATCTATAACTATGATTGATTCTTATGTCCTTATGTTTCAGCTCAAGAATTCTTAAATTTTACTCTACAATAATTTAAAATAAGGTCAATCTTGATCTATCATAAATCCCTCTGATTGAATTTATTTTTAGTCCATTTCAATACCAGTCAACTCCAATATTTTTCAACTATCATTTGAATTTAATACTTGTCACTCAGGATTGGGTTCCTAATTTACCTTTTAGCTAAAATAAAATTTACATTAGCCCAAAAACATTATTCACATGAAATGAAATT
Organism: Erythroxylum mucronatum; assembly: GCA_027563825.1. Taxonomy (NCBI): domain Eukaryota; kingdom Viridiplantae; phylum Streptophyta; class Magnoliopsida; order Malpighiales; family Erythroxylaceae; genus Erythroxylum; species Erythroxylum mucronatum. Next base: position 11,755,275 of record JAOSBP010000004.1, on the reverse strand, counting down.
TTATAGACATGTGAAAAGAAAAGTTTGGGGTTTTACAGATCTGCAAATGATTAATCATGAACTTATTTAAATAGAGATATTATGAGAACATATATGTCCTACTATCCATTTTTGTTTAAGTAAGCTCGTTGAACTTTGAACAAGCTAATGTAACTTTCAACTATCTTTTACAAAAGTTGCTTGAAACGACATAAGCAAGATATTTATGCACCTTTCCTAATTCACAAATCTCTTAATAATTAAGTGAAAACTTAATATTTGTGAAATTTACTTAAGCAGATGCAGGAAACCTAATAGCTAGTTATATTAACTTTTTCAAGTCTCCCTATCATATATCTACTAAACACTTGACTCATATTGATAAGGCTTTATTTTCTTTACTAGACTTTAGCCCATCAAATTAAATCATTTATTAGGATACTTTATGTTCTTTATATTAGATCAAATTATAATTTTTTTATCCTTAATTTTAAAAACTAGAAATTAATAAATCTCCAATAAGGACAAGTTCCAAAATTCTCCCATTGAAAAAAAAATTATCACATTTGTAATAAAGAAAAATAATAAATGCTAAGAGGATCTTTTATTAGTTGACCTTTATAACATATTTGATCTAAAGATAATTGAAGTACACCATTATATCCTGTAAGGCTATGAATACAAGAAGATATCAACTACATATGTTACATGTGAAATATATCAAATGCAATAATGCATATCTAACAATATGAATGAGAAAAAAGAGTGTGGCAAACTATAATGGTAACCAAATGATTTATAAAGTATCATATTTCATATATCGGTCTCAATTTCCCTTAGCTTTATCCTAAATTGTAATGTAAAAATATGTTTTCTCTTACTGTATGTTAAAGTGAATTAAAGAAAACTTTTATTGGACTAAAACTTATATCCTTTATATCTTATAAACCTATAAATTTATCTATATACCTAAATGTGTCAAGAGACTTATGATTAAGGTTAAATTGTAAATATGCTTAATGACCTATCATATGTTTAAGATGGATACAAATGCTAATTTCACTTGTATTATAATAATACAATATAATTTGTACGATTAAGATCAAAATGATGACCATGGATATATAAAAAATTCATTATAATATATGAGAAGAAAATTGTATCTTCATCTCTAACTAATAATGTCAAAAGACTTCAAAAAATATATATAATATAAACATGTATGTAAAAGATAGTAGCACAAAATCTTTTAGTTAGAGGATCAACCAACTTACACTAAGTCAATAAATGCTCCATTTTAATGTCACCTTTTTGTACAAGTTCATTTTATGGTTAAATATTGAACTCTAAACACTTAGACCATGTGATATTCTTATAATTGTTGTTGAACAAAACTATTGACATACTGTCTATAGTTACAAACATATAAAGTCAATTGTAGATAACTTGCTAAAATTTAAGTGATTTTAGAATATCGATCCTATAAAGAACCAATTACTAAATCAATTAATCTTAGTTAAAAACAACCTAATTAAATTAGAGAGTTGATTGAAAAGAATTTAATTACTAAATAAAGAAAACAAGATAAATAAATTGAGAGAAAAGACTAATAAATAAACATTATAGATTTGATGTTCACTTATATGGAATTCCAATTATTGTATTCAATTGATTATCTAAGTTGAAATAACAATTAACTTAAGATATCTATTCCATGCTTTGAAGAAAATAGGTATATCTAATTAAGTATCTACCACCTATCAATGTGTAATTTTACCTAATCAAACTTATTAAGCATAGTCAATTTGTATGGTTATCACAAAAGTTTATAATATCATTATTCTCTAGTGTTAAAGTGTTCATTCTCCTAGTACACAAATTCTACTTCACCTATAGATCCTCTGTATAATACCCAATATTGAATTTATAGTGATTAGGCATAAACTCATAATTAAGAACAAGAGAATAAATTCAACCAATTAATAATTAAATCATATATTGAAAATTGAAAATTCCATACAAGCTACATGTCTCACCCTAACTAATTTTTCTAGCCACTAAACAACAAAAAATTTACTCTCAATATAGAAGAAAAGAATAAGAGAAGATGTCACTAGTTCCTCCAATTTGTGCTTTAGATATTCACTAATGTTAAGGAACGAAAAGTTATCCTAAAAGAAAAATAAGAAGTCTTTTAAAAGCATGCTATAATCCCTCCAAAAAGAATTAAAAGATTAATAAGAGATACCTAGGTTATCTATAATATATATATTTATAAATAGGGTTATGTAAATAGAGATTTAGAGTGTAAACTTAAGAAATCATGTGTCCTCATAATTTATGTTTGAGAACCAATTATGGACTAACTCTAATGTAGACGCTGATATTATTTTAAAACTTTCATTCTTCACAAGTTAAGGTATAACCAACACCGGACACCAAGTTGTAACTAACATTGATCTTATGTTATTTCTCATTGTAAATTGATCTAAATAAAGTTGGTAAATTTCTATAGTAGTTTTATTTGAACACAAGTTGAACATGATCCTATGTTCAAAACACAACATCTATATGGAACCATGTTCAACTTCACTTTACTTAAGGGTGTATTCTACTTCTTTAATAAGGTGGTCATATGAAGAACATAACCTAAACATTGTGTAGTGTTCCTTAATATGGAACTTACAAGGTATTGTGTCCCCTAAATTTAGACTTGTGTTTCAAGTGAGGTGTCTCAGATGCAAAATAAAAATGTAACTAACTTAATATAAGGTCAACATAATAGTTTAATAAAAACATTAGGAATTCATGATAGAAAGACAAAAAAAGAGAAGGGAAAAAAGTGGGGAGATGTCTGGGAGGACTGGAAATCAATCATAAGGTAGACCTTCATCCATAATTGACATTGATTATTCTCTGGATCCCTAACTTTGTGCTTCAACTTGAATTCTTTTGTTTTCTTTTCATTAATTCTCATCCCTATGACTTTTACAGTCCAAAAACATATATCAAACTAAAACTTAACCAAGAAACTATGTTAGTTAACACATAAATAATGAAAAATCTTACAAATTTTCAACCCTCACGCTTAAAAATAGCACTACCCTCTATGATAAAAAATATGATACTAAATGCAATCTAATTATGTAATTAAAGTTTAGAATTCCCCCTAATCCTATACATTTTTTTTTGGTAAAACTCTAAAAAAGTCTAGCACATAACTACTTACGATAGAAATTTAGCTCAATATTAGTAAACAGTAAAACTAACAAACAAAATAACTTAAGGTTAGAATGTTTGGATGCCTCCAAACAAATGTTATTTTATAAGTCTTATAGTTGGACTAAATCACTAAATGAGGAAAGAAATTGTGTAAATGTAACCCACACTACCACTATTGAGGTAATGCTTTAATTGTTACTCATTTGACCATGAATGGGCTCCCCTCTGTACCTTTAATTTCAATGGCACCACAGGGTTGCATCTTTTATACAAATTACAATGAAAATTTTATACTTTCCTTAGAAATATAATTTAAATAGATAATTAAAAATAAAACATTTTACCCTACTTTAAGTTCTCTTCGTAGAAAATTTTTGTCATGAAATGTCTTGAATTACTTCTTGTAGATTTGGGATTCTTAAAACAATCTCCTTAAAACTCATCTAACTTATTCAATTGGAGTAGTTTTGCCTCATCAATTACATTAAGATCATAGTTGATTTTTTGTATTACTACAAAGCCTTAATGTCAATCTCAACTAAAAGGTGACAAGATTTACAAAACTCTAATCTATAAGTAAGCATGCCTAAGGGGAGTCTTGAAAGCTATATTGTAAGCCCAAAAAGCATCATCAAGTAGTTTTAATGTCCAATCCCTCCTAGAAATATTAACGTTTTTCTCCAGCATCTAGTTAGATACCTTTACTTGTCCACTTTTTTAAGGATGATAATTGATTGAGATTTTAAAGATACACCCATTATTCTTCAAAAGTGACTTGAACTTATAATTCTATAAATGGACCATATTGTTACTAATGATAACTTACGGTACACCAAAACAAGAGAATATGTTCCTTTTTATGAATTTCACTATACTAACACCAATGTTGCTGGGCAAAAATACTACCTCCGTCCACATTAAAAAAAGTTAACTATAACCAAGATCTGTGTATTGCTATATAAAGAAGGATATGATCTTATAAATTTATACCCTATATATCAAGTAGTTTTACTTCTAAAATCATATTTTGAAGCATCTCATGTTGTCGATCAATATTTCCTATTCATTGGGATCAATCACATATCAAAATATAACTCCTAAAATCCTTGAATAATGTAGACTACTAAAACCCATATTACGAGACATCAACAGTGGTCTTATTAGCATTATAATGTCTACTATTATTAGGAGAGTGACATTAATGTAAAATCTATCCTCATCTTATCCTTGGGTACACATTGCTGTATAATCCCATGAAAACATTTTTACAATAAAATAGGATCATCCTAATAGTATAATTACACTCTAGAGAGGAATTTCTTCTCCAGTAGTAGGGAATATCTTTTGGAACAATTACTAGCTTAAGAAAATTCTCAAAATTAACAAAGAAAAGGGATTTATACTAACGAACAACCCACGACCTCTCATAAGAAAATTTATCATCAATGGGTTCCTCATTAACAAGATCTCCGTGCTTTAGTAATGATGAGTGCTACTAAATATTTTGACCCTCTCTTGTCTCAAATTTTCAAGTCAAATTCCTATAAAAAGAAGAATCCAACGAATTAACTTTCGCTTAGCATCCTTTTTCGATAATAGATATTTAAATTTCAAACGGTCAATATATACTGTCACGACCCGATACCACATCCCAAGTTCCTTATCTCTTTGATATAACCCGATATTTCAAGCATCGGGTGTTGCCCTGGTGCATGACTAGGTACCACTACTAGCTATTTGTTAGTAGTGTGCCCTAGGCCAATGAACATTTGTGATTCATGTATTAACATTATGAGTTGTTAATAATATATTATG
>JAOSBP010000004.1:11713885-11728196 GCA_027563825.1 Erythroxylum mucronatum | reverse complement strand
TTGTAATTGTTTATTTCTTTTATTTATCATTCTTAATTTCTCAATCTTTTTTTATTAACTTAAACAGTCTGGAAAGAATTAATATTGGTGTTTAGCATAAATCCTCGACGATAACCGTACTATGGTAACCTGTACGCTTGAGATCGGGTCCGAGTGCATTATTTCATTTATAACTCATCAAGCCACTGCCCTGAAAGTGAATTCTGGCATTACCCAGGTGAAATTGACAACGTCGTTCACTCCCTAAGGTTAACACAGCTAGCCTACAACATGTGCACTTATGGTGGAAGCTTGGAGCAATAAAACAACAAACACCCAGAACAAACGAAGAATAAAGAAGAAGAAAAGAAGAGAGAAGAATGTTTTTCCTGTATCTGTTCATCCTTTTTTAATCCCCATAAATAGAACCCCAAAGCCTTATCTTTCGGATTCTAAATCGTAACTGTTGATTGATTTGTTAGTGGGCTACTTTTAAAACGTGGGGAAGGATTTTAAAGGAACAAAGACCAAGACAAACGTTATTTTAGAAAAGGATAGGAGTTTAGAACTCAAAGTTGTTTTAGATAAAAATAGAAGAGTTTAGAAATCAACAGGCATTTTTCCCAACAACAACACCTCGTCGCGTCATCTACGGTTTCACAATCGATGATGTCATCTCGGCGTAAGAATTGTGGTGATGATGTAGTTGAGATTCCAAACACAAGATTCCACCATCCTCCTCATCGCCTACCGTACCTCAGTAGTCCGATATCAATCCTACGGCTCCAATTGATTCTGACGAGTACCAGAACTTCCTCAAATCAAAACTCTACTTAGAATGCGCAGCTGTGGCCATGAGTGGGATATGTATGTTTAGGGAAGAGGAAGTTAATTTATGAGTCATTTTAGTGGATTTATGCATGTATTCAACTTGGAGTTTTGGAATGTGGATGTGAATGTAGGTATTGGGTACAAAGATAGAAGACTTTCCTTCTTTAGCTAAAGGCCAAAGATTGGATGATGTTAATTTCCCATTAAGATCACAAGATTTCGGTGAGAACTTTAGAGTATCTCGCATAATTGCTAATTATTGTTAAAGCTGCCATTTTTTACTATGCGATGCTGTTGAGCTTCTTAGTTCTTCGTTATCTGAACAGATTCAAAGATGTTAAGTTGTTGTGTATGTTGGTTTTGTTGAGAATTTGGATGTATACATTAACTGCTTAAAGTTTTTGGAGAATATGAGGTATTATGAATGAGGAATTTCTTTTACTATAAGCGAAGTGACATGAACCTTACTAGCATTTGTAGGGAGGGTAAATGTCGATTGTGCTAGAGCATATTGACTCAAGAGATTTATTCAATTAGCCAATTTAGATTATGAATTGTTAGCACATTTAAATCATATAATCTAGATCAACATATGGCTTGTTAAGGCATAGATGAAAATTTAACGGTATAACTTCAAAATATAAGCACTATTTGTGACGATCTTCCATTTTGTTGCACCATGCTTGGATATCTTTGACACGTGGGTTTGGTTTTTGAATTAAAAGAACATGAATGTCTATTGACTGTTTTTTTTTTTTTTTGAGAAGTGCTGCAGGAATACTTACATGCTTTTATTCCCAAGAAAGAGCTCTTCCCTCATAAATAATCTACTGGAGCTTTACCGTGGGAAAGATTAGGTTTGATCTTAAATTAAAAAGCCCATTATTAGCTATTTTAAAACCTTAGGTCATCTTAGTTGATCTTTGGGTTCATAAACAACGTATCTTAAGTTAATTAGTTGAAGAAAATCATATTTAACATATTTGATCTCGAGTTTATCACTATATTTTGTGAAAAATAGAATCGCCACAATCTACTGTATGTTTCATGGTATCCACCAAGGAATCCTTTTAATTTCCCTTGTTGGAGTTCTTCCCATTTTTAGAAGACCCTATGTTTCTATGCAAGAGGGACACTTATCTGTGATAAGGTTTTATACTCCAAGCAATATTTCTATGTTAATTTGTCTGATACTTTATTCATAAATAACATAGCCTTATATAGAGGCTGGTTACATTAGTTTATTTGGGATAATACTTCTAACAATAATAAACCTACTAGTTAGAATATTAAATAGTTAAGTAGACTTCTTCTAAGGTAAGATCTCCTATTTTAAAGGAATGTTGTAAATCTCCTATCATTACTCCCCTTCTCAACAAGGAACTTGTCCTCAAGCTTGAAGCGGTTCATCTTCCTCCTCTGGGACTACCACTTCAAGCAAAACAGCCGCTTACACTTGTGTTCCCTAAAGTATGGCTCATCACAATTAAAATAAAGTCCCTTTGCTCATCTTTCAGCCATCTCCTCCTATGACAAACACTTGAAAAACTAGGATGGGCTACTTCCTAAACTAGAGACCGATGTTGGAGAACATCCCAAAGGTTTGCTGTCTCAGTTGTTAACAGCTACAGGGTCAGCTCGAGAGCTTTTGGCTATTGCCCAAGCTGAATCATTGCTTATGGTTGTTGCCCAGGTAGAAATACGCTGAGTTCCCCCCTCCCTGGTCCATCAACTGCTTCCTTTCAAAAGTCCTTGCCATGTTCATGGTTGTCCCTAGCGTGTTCGACCCCTACAGCTTCACATATATCCATATCTCATCAACTAATCCAGTTGTAAAAAGGGCTACCTATTGTTCGAGTCAGAGACCAGTGGTGCGTGCTAATAAGGTTTGAAATTGACGCTGGTACTCCTCAACAGTACTCGTCTGTTTGAGATTGGCTAATTCTTCTAGCGGGTTAGTGCTTAAGGGGGGACCAAATCTTGTGTTACATTGTGACTTGAAATCCTCCCATGACATTCTTGGTATCTCTTGTTCCACCTAGTAATACCAGAGTTGGGCCTTTCCTGTCAAGTGAAATACAGCCAAGTCTCCTCGGTTCTCTTCTGTCGTCTGTTGGCTCTGAAAAAACTGATCGCAGTAGTCCAACCAAACCAAGGGGTCCTCTAAACCATTGTAGGTAAGGAATTTTAACTTCGAGTAATGCGGCACCATACGGGCCTTGGGATGCCCTTCGTTCGACCTCTCCCCTCGGTTAGCCGAATCATGAATGTTGCTCACCCCACCTCTATGCCCCCTACGATTCGATTCCTTTCCTAGCTCCCTAAATTGGCAATTCATCTCTTCTAATTGGGCAGTCGAGCCTCTGCTGGAGCTCCTCCATCTGCTAAAAACGTTGCTCAACACTTTGCATAAACTCCCTGAGCTCATTTTGCATATTTCCTGAGTCTTCCATCATGTTTGGTTCTGATACCAAATTGATATGGTCCCAAGCATAAGATCTAGTCACGAGACGATCCACCAAGGAATCTTCTTGGTTTCCCTTGTCGGAGTTCTTTCCTTTTTTAGAAGACCATATGTTTCTACACAAGAAGGAGACCTGTCCGTGACAAGGTCTCGTCCTCTAGGCAATATTTCTCTAATAATTTGTCTAATACTTTATTCATAAATAACATAGCCTTATATAGAGGTTGGTTACATCAGTTTATTTAGGATAAGACTTCTAACAAGAATCGACCTACTAGTTTATTTAGGATAATAATTCTAACAAGAATAGACCTACTAGTTATGATACTAAATATTTAAATAGACTCCTAAGATAAGATCTCCTATTTTAAAGGGTTATTGTAAATCTCCCATCATTCTCATACGGCAAGATGTAGATGATATGTAATGCTTCACATTACTTCACGAATTTGTTTATGCACTGTATGAAATATGTTTCTTTCCCCGCAAATATATTATCATAGATGAATTGGATCATTACAGGTACAGGATGTGGTATACCAACTGGTCAAAATGTACCTAACAGAGAATCAATTGAAATTCAAACATTACATATACAAAAACATGAAGAAACTTAAGTCAAGCAAACAACTATTGGCTCATCTAAAGAAGATTCAGAAGATGATGATCTTGAAGGAGACACAGGAACTAATGAACACATGGACTAATAAAAAAATAATCAAAGTTAATTTATGGAAATTTTATACTCAACCATATTTGGTACTCATTTAAAAGAGATTCAAGCTTTAAGTATAAGATTTTTGCGATTATTGTCTTCGTGCTCTTTCTATAATGTTATAATACTAACAGCCTGTTTGGAACGTAGAGAATTGAATTCAATTTTGTCTGGAACCAAAAAGTAAGGACGAATTGAATTTATGTGTGGGTTTAAAACCCACCTCCTTTGTAAGTTCAATTCACGCTATCATTCACGTGAATTGAACTCCTTCGATTGCTATGCTTCTTTTTAAACACCGAAACCCAACATCAGTTTCCCTTTCCAACTTTTGTTAGCGTCTTCTTGTTCACTGGCAAGGGGTGGTCTTTTCTAAAGATGATGTTTGAACAACAACAGCAAACCACGAAGGCAGATTTGAGGAAGAAGCCGGATAGAAGAAAACCAAAAGAGGAAGATCAACAACAACGGCTTGAGATCATTGATTTGAGTGGCATGATCAGTAGGTTGTTTGTCGAAGCTTCAAGTTCTTAACGTGGTGGGCAACCTTCTGGAACACATTCCTAAAACCATTGAAAACATATTTCAATGGTTAACCCAAAGGCAATAACCCTATTTCTTCTCAAACATATTTCAACGAATCCGTAGAAAGTGCTGCAAGTGAAAGCATGGCTAAGATCAGGAGAAATGAAGGAGGGCTTCTTTGGGTTTTTGTGATGGTTAGAAGGTCTAAAATAGGTTTTCAATAATATAATAATATTGATTATTAGTATTAATATATAATAATAAATGACTTAATTTAACATTTTAAACTTAATTTATTGTTAATTATTAATATATGATAAGTTAATTTATTAATAATTATTCGTAAAAATAAATTTAATATGTAATATTAGATATTAGATATTTATTTATAATTTTTGATATAAATAATGATATGTAAATATGATAAATTAATAAAATAATAAGAATATCATAATTTATGTATTAATGACAAAATAATCAAGTTAATTATTAATTATTAAAAGGGGGAATTATAAATAAAATTGAGAAAATTGATAATTTTATTTATTGGTGTTATTATATAAAATATAATAATGTAATAAAGCAATTAATTTACTATTATATTAAACTAATAACATTATTTTTTAGTCAGCGTTAAATGTGTCATATGATATAATTGAATTCAATTATAATATTATTGGATTTGTTCCAAACAGTGTAATTGAATTCAATTCTAATTTTACTGGTTTTGTTCCATAAATTGAATTCAATTCAATCTTATTAATGTAATTGAATTCAATTCGTTAATGAATTCAATTCGAAAGTTTCGAAACAGGCTGTAAGTGGTATTCAATGCAATTAATATATTCTTATGAAGATAATTGAGAATTTATTTTTATCATTCTAAAATATGGTTATATTTTAGTTTTATACACTAATATGATTGTGTATTTTTATCATTATTATGTTTTTGGAATGAAATTTATCTTTCTTCGAAAACATCCTTAAAAATAAATAATAATTCATTTGTACGACATCGTTACGTGCGTGACAGCCACCGTGTGCCGATTAACACGTGACTAATTTCTGATTTCTAAAAGTTTACAGACAGTCAGACAAATAGACCAAATCATTAGTTGGCAAGGAAAAGCAGTTCACAAATCAAGATAAAGATGAACGGTGTTTTCCCAGTGGATGATTTTTCCGATCCCTTTTGGCAATCTCCGCCGAACGCGATGAACCGGAGCGCATCCGAGTGGGACCTCGAGAAGTTTCTCGAAGGATTCTCCTGCGGCTCAGCTTCTTCCTCCGCCAGTGACAACAACACAGCGCCGTCTACGGTTTCACAATCGATGACGTCGTCTCGGCGCAAGAATTGCGACGATGATGTAGTTGAGATTCTAAACACACGATTCCACCATCCTCCTTCGCCGCCTACTGTACCTCAGCCGTCCGATATCAATCCTACGGCTTCGATTGATTCCGACGAGTACCGGAAGTTTCTCAAATCCAAACTCTACTCGGAATGCGCAGCTGTGGCCATGAGCGGGGTATGTATTTTTAGGGAAGAGGAAGTTAATTTATGAGTCATTTTGTTGTATTTATGCATGTAGTCGACTTGGAGTTTTTGAATGTGGATGTGAATGTAGGTATTGGGTGCAAAGATAGAAGACTTTACTTCTTTAGCTAAAGGCCAAAGATTGGATGATGTTAATTTTCCGTTAGGATCACAAGATTCCGGTGAGAACTTTAGAGTATCTCGCATAATTGCTGATTATTGTTAAAACTGCCATTTTTTACTATGAGACGCTGTTGACTCGCTGAGCTTTTTAGTTCTTCGTTATCTGAACAGATTCAAAGGTGTTAAGTTGCTGTGTATTTTGGTTTTGTTGAGAACTTGGATGTATACATTAACCGCTTAAAGTTTTTGGAGAATCTGAGGTGTTATGAATGAGGAATTTCTTTTATTATAAGCGAAGTGACATGAACCTTACTAGCATTTGTGGGGAGGGTAAATGTCGATTGTGCTAGAGCATATTGACTGAGGAGATTTATTCAATTAGCCAGTTTAGATTATGAATTGTTAGCACATTTAAATTATATCATCTGGATCAACATATGGATTGTTAAGGCATAGATGAAAATTTAACAGTATAACTTTAAAATATAAGCACTATTTGTGATGAACGTCCGTTTTGTTGCACCATGCTTGGATATCTTTGACACGTGGGTTTAGTTTTTGAATTAAAAGAACCTGAATGTCTATTGGCTGTCTTTTTTTGGACAAGTGTTGCAGGAATACTTGCATGCTTTTATTCCCAAACAAGAGCTCTTGGCTCATAAATAATCTACTGGAGGTTTATAGTTGGAAAGATCAAGTTTGATCTTGAACTAAGAAGCCCATGATTTAGCAATTTTAAAACCTTAGGTCGTCTTAGTTAATCTCTGGGTTCATAAACAATGTATCTTAAGTTAATTAGTTGATGAAAAACCATACATAACATATTTAATGTCAAGTTTATCACTATATTTTGTGAAAAATAGAATCCCTGTAGCAGTAACGGAGCCAAGAATTTAAGATAGGAGGGCCCAAACATTTAATTTTTTAAAATTTTGGGGGACCCAGTGCACCACTAACTCCTAAATAACTCCGGCCTTATATATATGTATATATATTAAAAATTAAAATATTTAATTTTTTTAAATTTTGGGCACTAGGCCCCATGTACCTCTGTCCCTGCCCTGTAGGCTATCTTTGACCCCCCTCGTCTGTTTGAGATTGACTAATTCTCTTAGTGGGTTAGTGCTTAAGGGGGGACTAAATCTTGTGTTGCATTTTGACTTGAAATCCTTTCATGACATTCTTCTTATCTCCTATCCACCTGGTAATACCAGAGTTGGGCCTCCCCTATCAAGTGAAATGCAGCCAAGCCTACTCGGTCCTCTTCTGTCGTCCTTTGGCTTTGAAAAAACTGCTCACAATAGTGCAACCAAACCAGAGGATCCTTTGAACCATTGCAGGTGAGGAATTCTAACTTCGAGTAATATGGCACCATCCAGGCCTCGAGATGCCCTTCGTTCGGCCTCTCCCCTCGGCTAGCTGAAGCATGATTGCTGCTCGCCCCAGCTCTATGCCCCCAACGATTCGGTTCCTTTCCTAGCTCCCTAAACCAACAATTCATCTATTCGAATTGGGCAATCGAGCTCCTCTGCTGGAGCTCCTCCATTTGCCGGACGCAATGCGTCGAAAAACCCTTTGCATAAACGCCCTGAGCTCATTTTGGATATTCCCTGAGTCGTCCATCGTGTTTGGCTCTGATACCAAATTGATATGGTCCCGGGCGTAGGATCTAGTCACGGGACGATCCACCAAGGAACCCTCTTGATTTCCCTTGTTGGAGTTCTTTCCTTTTTCAAAAGACCCTATGTTTCTACGCAAGAAGGAGACCTGTTCGTGACAAGGTCTCGTCCTCCAAGCAATATTTCTCTGATAATTTGTTTGATACTTTATTCATAAATAACACAGCCTTATATAGAGGCTGGTTACATCAATTATAAGACTTCTAACAAGAATAGACCTACTAGTTTATTTAGGATAATAATTCTAGCAAGAATAGACCTACTAGTTATGATACTAAATATTTAAATAGACTCCTACTAAGGTAAGATCTCCTATTTTAAAGGGATGTTGTAGATCTCCTATCATTCTCATATGGCAAGATGTAGATGATTTGTAATGCTTCACCTTACTTCATGAATTTGTTTATGCACTGTATGAAATATGTTTCTTTCCCCGCAGATATATTATCATAGATGAATTGGATCATTACAGGTACAGGATGTGGTATACCAACGGGTCAAAATGTACCTAATGGAGAATCAGTTAAAATTCAAACATTACATGTTATGCAGAAACATGAAGAAACTCAAGTCAGGCAAACAACTAGTGGCTCATCTAAGGAAGATTCAGAAGATGATGATCTTGAAGGGGACACAGGAACTAATGAACACATGGATCCTGTTGATGCTAAGCGTGAAAGGAGGTGACCCAATCTTCTTACTGTCTTTTGCTTGGTTTTTATCTATTTCCAGAGATTATTTTTAATGGAAAAGGAGGCATTTTATCCATTAGTTGGATGGATAGTCATAATGTGTTGACAGCTTGTGCTTTTGGCAACAAAGCAATCATTGACTATGTGGTATTGTTATATGGATACTCTTCTGCAATAAATGGTAGTTTCTCAAAATTATTTGTTTCTGTCCATGTTGAAAAGTTGTATCAGTTTTGTTCGTACCTGAAATGTTTTTACTGATATTCCTCCACTTTCTACTCTTTTATCTTTTGGTGTGGAGGCATGCAAAGCTGATAATATTTAGTTTCATATCACAATACAAAAGGGATTGTCCTAAGACAATTATTATGTAAATTTTGATGATTGCTCAGGATGCAGTCAAATCGAGAGTCTGCCAGACGCTCAAGAAAAAGGAAACAAGCGCAGCTGAATGAACTTGAGTCACAGGTTTTACCCAGGGCTTTACTTCTAGACCCATTCTTTGTTTTACATTTTTATTCATTGGTTTATTATTCTTTAAGGGTTTCTATGGTTTACTATTCTCCAAGGATTTCTATCTTTTATGATATATTTTATAGGTCGGTCAGCTAAGGGATGAACGTTCGTCATTGCTATCACGCCACACTGATATAAATAAGAAGTGTGATGAGTCTGTTGTTAACAACAGGATTTTGAGGGCTAATATTGAAACATTAAGAGCAAAGGTAAATTGATGTGTTTCTACTTCATCAGTTTAAAGGTCCATTTGAGCACCTGGAATTGCTTAATAATTAATGTTTTTAATCTATTCTGTATGACCCTAATGTCTGTGAGAATGGATCTTTTAGCAAAAGTTTGTAAAACAATTTTGAGTTTGACAAGGAGCATCCTTGGAAAGATCTGCATTGCTGTAGAATGATCTCAACTTTCTAAGGAGCATCCTTGGAAAGGCATTGAGTTTCACAATTATCATTGTGTCAAAATAACATTAATTTGATGGCGTATAATTGAGGTTGCTTTGCTTGATATCAGTTATTTGGTGCTGTAGTCTTAGTTTTTTTACCATTTGACTTGCACTAGATTGTTTTTCCAAAACTAATATAATTATTGTATTTGATGTTGTGAAATGCTATGTGAATTTACTTGATGGGACTTCTACATTGATCACATCAATCAGGTGTCTATAACATGTGCAATTTACAGGTCAAGATGGCTGAAGAACAAGTTAAACGAGTGACAGGTTTGAACCCAATGCTTCTGGCGAGATCCAACTTGCCTATCATGGCTGGCCAAGCTGATGGAGCTCGTGTCGTTACTGGACCAGTGCAGCCAAACTCCAGCCAGTTCTTTCCCCATCCAAAACTTGTTCCTAATTTTGACTCCCACGCCCCTCATATACAAACAGTAAATAACGGGTTCCCCACCAACCCCGCAGTTCAAGTTCCTACAATTACAGAAAATGAAAATGGAAGCAATAACATTGGTGGTATGTCTTGTGCGCCACTTACAGCTGGTGGGCAAAGTATGGTTAACAAATCTGGCATGCCAAAGCAGATTGATCCGCTTGTTGGTTCTTGTGAGCCTTTGCTTCCATGTGACTCTGGACTTCCTCACGTAGTTGCGACGGAGAAAGAAAGAAAATCAATTAAAATGTAAATTGGGCTTGGAATGGTCATTGCATATCATACGATTGTTTGTAATGCATCATGAGTGTTGGATTGTTATTGGTTTTAGGTTATGCCATAGTGGTTCTTCCAGCATTTAGATCATTCTTAATTTCGAGATCACATATGTAGACTGTAGCTGTATTTGAGTGTGGTCTGTATTCATTAGACGTGTGAGCTTTATGTTGCGTACAGTTTTTTCCATCGTATTCATTGCGAAGAGATTTCTAATTTCTTAAGATGTTCATTCAAATTGTCAGATGGATTTGGTTCATATATGCACAGTAAATGGACTCTAATTGCGTTTGGGACAAGCAATATTGTAGAAGTTTCAGACTAATTTGGTCATGGGAAAAAGTAAATGAAGATGACGAAGAGCATGTTGATATCAACTCATTTCAATTTCTAAAGTCAATGCCGGCGCCAACAGGATTCTAGCGCGTTTCAATTTGAAACGTCTTTATGGCAAAGCCAAAGCTCAATTAGGCATTAGCTAATGACATGTCCTTTGTATGTTTCTTAAAATAATAGAATATTATTAATTTAAAACAATTAAACATTTTCCGTATAAATTACTGTTCAATAAAGAATCAATTAAAATTTAGAAATCAAAAGATATGACTGTCCTAAATTTGAGAATATCGTGACCTTAAATAGTTTTTACGGGGGAAACTTAAGACATCTAGCAAATAATGGGTAATGTGGTTAATTAATTACAAGCCGGAAATTTCCTCTCATTCGTTCAGTGACTAAACCCTGGCCTGCACGGGTAGCTCAGTTGGTAATTGGAAGGAAAGTTGAGATCAAGGTCTCAGGTTCGAGTCCCGGCAGTGGCAGTGTGGGAGTTCATCCAATGTGGTGATTCCTTATGCGCACCGGCATTGGGCCACCCTTTTAAGAAGCTGGCTGAGATCAGACCGTGATTTACTCCCCTCACAACTCTGTCGAGCCGGGGTGTGGGGGTGTCTAGGGTGGGCGATTCTACCTTTTTGAGATCAAGGAAGACGGGACTTCTCTCGTTTTTTTTTTTCGATTAACCATAATTGATGATGGTCTCTTTTTTTTTTGAGGAACCTAAATGAGATTCTGTGCAATATTTCTTCGGAAGAAAATCTATATAAAAATGATTATAAATATTGGTCCAAAGAAGCAATAAATTCTTTCTTTTTAATTTAATCACGAAACCACTTGACAAATTTGCTTATCAAATCGAAATCAATAATCAGATTAGTTCTAAAAATCGACGAGGGTTTAACTAAAAAATATTTAGATGTTGAGAATTATCGGTAAAAAGTTATCGTGTTCTGCATATAATAACCACTTCGATGAGTAATCCAAAATATGGTGAGTTTGAGAGTAGCAGAGGTTTCTCTCTATGTTAACAAGATAAATAATTTAAAGTAGATTATATCAAATATTAAATATTTTAACTTTTGTTTAAAAATATATTATAATTAGTGAGATGATTTAATACTTTTGAACTTTAATTTCTCCAAACAATTTAATACTTGAAAATTTGATCTAAAAATTTATAAAAAAATATTAATAATAAATTATAGCTCTGTGTCCCAAATGTGATGCAGATGTTAGTCTTAAGAAAACCTACAACCACTTTATAATCATTAGTACGGGTAACTTTTACTTCCACCCATTTTGAAATGTAATCCACGTCAAGAACTATGCAAGTAATGCCATATGAAGAGAGAAAAAGTTCTATAAAATTGATACCCCATGTATAAAATATTTACAAACAAGAATGTTTTTTAAATGGTATTTGATCTCTGTTTCTAAACTTTTAATTTTCTGGCAATGTTCACAAGCTTTACAAAATGTGCACCAAAACAAAGTAGGTCAAAATAATCTATACTCTTACACCTTATAACCTATTCTTTAGGACAAAAGTGTCCCTGCATGCATATGAATAATAGAAATTTAAAATTGATGGAATTCCATACTAAGTGATACACCTTGAAATGATTTGATCGGGAAAAAAATTTCATAAGTATATATAGATCATCTCAAATATAATATTTAGCATAACTCTTTATATTATCTTTTTGAGCTCTAGACAGATAACCTAGTAATGTTTTAGTAAGCAAATACTTGACTATTTCAGCAAACATATAGTTTCTTTAATAGAAAAGAGGTGCTTGTCTAAAAAGTCACCATTCAATGGTGATAGTGCTTTGCTTGTGACCAATCTGTTAAAATGGTTGGCTACTAAATTTTTTGTACCTTTCTTGTTGCTTATTATCAAATCAAATTCTTTTATGAGTCTTGGAGTCACCTCTTTTTTGAAGAGTAAATACTTAAGAGTTGCATGATCATTATAAACAATTACTTTAGTGATAAGTAAATAATAAATAGAATTTCTTTGTCCGTGGTGTTGTAGTTGCTTTATACACTATCAAGTGTTCTCGAAACACTATAGATAATATAAGAAGCATTTCCAACTTTTTTCTCAAGAACAACACCAATAGTTTTGTTACTTGCATCACATATAATCTCAAAAAGAATTAGTGACTGAATTATAAATGAAGATGTTAAGAAGCCCTTTCTCTTGTCAAACACTACTTTACATGCATCTTCAAACTCAAATGTCACTTCTTTTTGTAGCAATCTATATAAGGGCTGAGCAATCTTGGAAAAGTCTTTGATAAAGTATTGGTAGAATCCTTCTTGACTAAGAAAATAATGAACTTTTTGTATAATCACAATGTAAGATAAGGATTTAATCATATCTATCTTTGCTTTTTCTACTTCAATTTCTTGGGAGGATACAATATGTCCTAAATAAATACCTTAATCTACTATGAGCTGACATTTTTCATAGCTAAGAACAAGGTTTTTCTCTATACATCTTTCAAGCACCGTGGTTAAATTAACCAAACATTCATCAAAAGAATTACCATAGATAGTGAAATATACATGAATACTTCAATGAATTGCTCAATATAATATGAGAAGATAGTTGCCATACATTTTTAGAAGGTGGTATGTGCACTGCAAAGTTCAAATGGCATGCGACTATAGGAAGAAGTACCAAACAAGTATGTGAAGGTGGTTTTGTCTTGGTCTTCTAACACAACTAGGATTTGATACAAACCTAAATAACCGTCAAGACAAAAAAAAAAGCGAGAATGACTAGCCAAAAGTTCTAATATTTGATCAATAAATAGAAGTGGGAAATTATCTTTTCTAGTTACAGTATCTAACTTCTTATAATCTATACAAACTCTCCATCCATTTTAAACAAATTAACTCACCATTAAGATCTTTGATCACAGTTATACTTGTTTTCCTTAGAAAAATATGAATAGAACTTGCCTATTTGTTGTCAAAGATTGGATAGATCTTACCTATATTAAGAAGTTCCAAGATCTTCCTTTTTACCATGTCTACCATATGTGGATCTAATTTTGTGTTGAGCTTCTTTTGAAGGTTTGCAACCTTCCTTCATCAATACTCTATGCATATAACTGGATAGACTTTCTTTTAATACTGTAGTCTAACTTATAGCCTCCTCAAATTCTTTAAGCATACAAACCAAAATTTCCTCCTTTAAAGTCAAGAGTTTGTTAGAGATTATCACCATAAGGGATTCATTTTCTCCAAAAGCATATACTTTAAATGAATAGGCAAAAGTGTTGGTTCCAGTTTTGGTGCCTACAAGATAAAAGGAAGAAGTTTCGCATGAGATTATGGTAATTCAACGTTGACAACATCACACCTTACAGTTTCAAGTGATTATAATTCGAAGATTGCATCTTAAATGTCAAAGCAGATGAGAAAATCATTGTCCAAATTCTGCAAATTGTTCACAGTTATTTTGTTCCTAGGTCAAAAAAATTGATAATTCGTCAGACTACCAAAAATAATTCATGTTCCTGAAACAACGAAAACTTGTAATAGTGGTGAAACAAGGTCGAACCACAAAGAGTTGTAACTATCAGTTCCTTTTGATAAAAATAAATAAATAAATAAAGGGGGGTTTGAGATTAAAATTCAGATTATGAATAAAGCATAGAAAAATAAGGAAAACAATTGCCGTAGAGAAAAGTTGCAAACAAGGGTATTGAAACTCAATCGAAAGCACAATCGT
>JAOSBP010000004.1:11656068-11681376 GCA_027563825.1 Erythroxylum mucronatum | reverse complement strand
TAAGTTTTATTTAATTGATAATTATTATTAGTAATAAAATATTTATTATTATTTTAAAAACTTTGAAAAAAAGGGGGGGAAGGAGAGGTAGGAGGGAGAGAGGGAAATTTTGAAAATTTTGCAAAAAAGTCCCCCAATTTTTTAAATTTCCAGTATCGGCCGGTACCAACCGGTATTTTTCACCGGTATCACCTACACCTGTACCGGTACCGGTTTCGAGCCGAAACGGTACATACCGGCTGATACCGACCGATACGGTACGAAATTCATAATACTAATCTATAGTTATGTCTTAGGCTTTAAAATGGAGAAAACACCTAGAGTTATGTTTTAAAGCTTAAAATTAGGAAAAAAAGATATGCAGGGCTTGAAAAATAAAATGAAATGAGGAACTAAAAGAGTACTTAAGGTTTGTGACTTAGTACCTAAGGCTTCCAATGAATTAGGAATTTGTGACTTGGTACCAAAGATTTGGCTTGTTCATTAAGATTTTGTGGACTAGTGGCTGAGGCTTGATCTTGTTGGTTTTTACCAATATAATTTTGGATTCTATTTTGAGCTTAATTTCCCTTAGATTTTTCTTTTAATCTTACCTTACTTTCTAATAATTGATTTTATTAAGTGAACTCCCCTCTCTCATATAATCATTTGACAATTGATGAGAGAAAAATTATATAAAAATAAAACTATTACTTATAGGTTCATTTTTTGAAAAATTAATAATTAGTCTATGCTCTTGAGAATCAAGGATCCAAATGAAGTTTTGTTTACTAAATTTTTAAATATTACCATTATTAAACTAGGCTTAAAATAAGTTGAAATATAAAATTTAGATGACATAAAAAATCACATTATGAAAGGCATAAGGAAGTAAATATGTTGGGCTTAAGGCTCAATAGTCACTTTAGGTTGCTTATTATTTCATTAATATTTTTCACTTACTTTGATGATGTATGAATGCCACTTTTTCATATCAAATCTTTTATGAGATGCTTTTATTAGCTTTTGCTAAAAAGATGATGAAAATGGAGGCCAAATGAATTTGAATACAAAAATGGATAATAAAATTTAAAATGAGCAAGAAAGGAACTTATGTTTATTATTGCATCCCTTTATTTTCTTTTTAACAATTATTCCATTTAACCCTTGTTACTAATTACCAATATTATAACCCCTTTTTAATGGCATCTTATATGTCAATGAAGTTAAATATTTTTATCAAACTGACTTTGGAGCAAAATGTTATAAAGAGCACTATTATTCAATAAGGATAAAGGGATTTAGGTTTAATATCATCCTAAGTTTAACAGCAACCTCCCTCTTACTCTTCATAAGTTATTTCCATCTAGTATGTTGTAATAACTAGGTTGCAGTATGGATCATCTCAATGATTTCTACTAAATTTCAATGCTTCACCATGAGCTCTTTATTAATATTAGTTCAATCATGGCTCTTGACATTAGGAACACAAAATTATGTTTTTTTTTTTACCAAAATGAGTTTATATCAACATTCTACTGAAGATTTCAGTTAAGAGTTTGTTAATCATTAACTATTGCTGTAAACATACTTATTAATGAAATTGAACCTCTTTATGTTTTATTTAGATCCAACACTTCTCTCAAAACTTTGAATTGAAGTAAAGTTTAACCACAAAGTTTAAGATGGATTGGTGTGCTTCCTTTATACCTAGGATACCAAAATATCAAACCATAGATGAATAAAGGTATATTATATTGGCTAATAATTGTACAACGACTTAGGCATTACGTAATAAAGGTGCAAGGCTTATATAAGTAACTAAACAGCCATAATATGCAACACCTCAAATTGGAAAAAAAATCTAGTTATTTATGCAATTGTCAATGGATTTTCAAAGAAAACATTGGGTTGTTTGCCCCTACAAGGATAGAGTAACAAAAGTTTTGACAAGGTGACACGACCTATTTATCATTATCATAGGTTTCAAATGGAGTTTTGATGCTATACAGTTGCTTAATACTTTAGGAAATCAACTCTCTTAAGGTGATTCCTAACTTTATATCTTGTAAAGATGTCGAATCATTATAGGTAAATGATTTGTTTGGAATAAGGTAATGAACTTTGATAAATATACTTATGAATTATATAGTTTGTTGACCATATGAGGGGGGATGAGATTTTTCTCACTTTTTGTATAGTGAGATCTTAATAGGAGGCTCACATAATGGATCTCAGTGGTAGAGCATGCAATTAAGTAGAGTCTTATAGGTCATTATAAAAGAAACATGATAGTAAGTAGTGTCTCAATAACAATAATAGATATCCTAGCTATGTAGACTTTATTATAAGACCTAAAAATTGGCTTAGCACAACTCTTTGAAGTAAATTACACATTAATATAGACTTAATATTCGATATACAAAACCCACAAGAAGGGAGAGTTGAATTGTGTATCCTTTTCTTGAATACAACCCCCTTTTTAAAACTTCTTTTGAAAACTTACTTTTTCAGAACTATTGAATAACAGTATCACGTAGTATTGTAATTCGTTTCTAAGTACTTATATAAAACAATAGAATTTACACGTTGAGAGTTGAGAGTAAGAATCGACACAGCAGATTTATACTGGTTCACCCCAAACCGTGGGCTACGTCCAGTTCTCAGAATCCTTTCTGAGATTTCACTATACTTCTAAAAAATACAAGTATTTTTTTCACCGAGCCTCTTCAGGTCTCTTACAACAAGTATTCTTTTCACTTAGCCTCTTCAGGCTTTCAGCTTTTCATCTTTCTAATGAAAGATGTTTCGAGCTTTGTTACAAACAATATAGCTCTAGAGTTTAGCTTAATGAATAAAATGATTTTGTAACTTTCGTAACTTTGAATTCACCCGTGTAACTTTTTTAAAATCTCTAACTTCTTCAGTCTTCGACTCCAACTTGTATTTATAGCCTTCATCTTCAACTACTTCTTGATAACCGCTTCTTTCTTCTTATATCTTGATCTTTGAAGAAACAGTTATTCAGTTGAGTTCTGTAACTAACTCAAACTAATTATCCATCTGACGTGGTATTGGAACTTCATCTTAGTTTTGCTTCTGCTTCGTCTTACTTTCTTTCATTTCATTTTCAACTTTGCTTCGTTTTCGTTTCTCCGCTTCGTCTTAGTTTCTGTCTCCGCGCTTCGTCTTATTTTCTGTCTCCGCGCTTCGTCTTATTTTCTCCGCTTCATCTTACTTTCTTATATTATTATTATTATTTGGTCTTCATCAAAATTATTAATCGTAAAGTCATTTTGACTTAACACTCTTCACCATACATCTATCGATAAAGGCATTTGATGAACATCTATAAGAAATTAAGTCACACACCATCCTTGCAAAATCAAGAATAGTGCATAACATTGACATCATTGTCACATTTCCCAAAAATAAAAAGACCATGTAAATAATGAGATATCTGTATAGAATGATAATAAAACTCATTCAACTTTCTATAAACTAAATAACTACTAAGAGAAACTATGTGAGACATTCTATTAAGGCATTGAAGAAAACTTTAAAAGATGTAATTGTTAGTCAGATCAAAGTTTTCTCTTTTATAGCAAGCATAGTGGTAGTTTGTATTAAATGCATCCAAGAATTCCATATAACACTTGGTTTCATCTTTAGTTTATAACTGTTTAAGGTAAAAATGATATTTTTTATTCCAAACCTCCATTACATAGCTAGGAAGAAATAAATGAATCTTTAGATAGCAATTCACCTCATTCTCCAATGAAAGAGCAAAATAAAATGATCAAAGCATTAAAGACCAATGAATCCATGATTGGCTTAATTTGTGAGTTAATCAATATTGTAATAACTGCAAGTGCACAGTGTAGCTATAGCTAGTATCGACAAGTATGGGCCAATCCCACGAGGACAACAAGTGCTAGTAATTACCGTTGTTCAATTATCTATCCTAAGAATTGATTTTGATTTTTAATTAACGAAACTAAATTAAGCAAATAAAATAAATGAAGAGCATAATTAAACTAGAGAATTACGAAACACTAAGTTGATTATAGATATAAAGTGATTAGTATTTAGGTTCGAATCCCTCTAAACCTTAAAATATTGATCTTTTGTTATGCAATTGGTTTGATCATTTATTAGATCGTGGAGACTCTTATGGTATGCTAGTAGCTGGCCTTCAGCCTACTAACCACTAATCATAAGGTTTTTAACCAAATTACTCAGGTTAAATTTTATAGGATTGCATTATCGTTTTATAAATCCTTTTATTAGGCTTGACCCTAATTTGGAAGATTTATATTATCCTATCTCTAGGGTTGCAATAAACTCTTTCTAATTACTGTGGATCTATTCAAGCCTAGGATTTCTCAATCGCTATTTCTGAAATCAAATTATAATATAATATTCTAGATTACTGGAACATAAATGAAACAAATAATTGGATCGCAACAAATTAAACAATCAATTGCATTAACAAAATAATTAACACATGTCCAGGTATCAAATAGGGTTCATCTAGCCTAAATACTAATAAAATATTTTGTTATATATTAGGGAACATGAAATTAGATATACATAAATAGAAAACTAAATCGAAAACAATGAAAACATAATTCTAAATCTCTTTGATTGTCTTCTATTGAATATCCTAGGTTGATGGATCCATCGATAAAATCTTTGCATCTTCGACTCCTTTGACTCGTAATCGTACCAAAAATCATCTTTCAAAATTTCAGAACACTTCCTGCCATCTCTCTCTCCAATTGCCTCCGAAAAGTGTCTTTTATATATGGAATTCTAGGTTTCTGGCCGATGCATAGTCACTTGCACGGTCGTGCATCAGACCATGCATAACCAAAAATCTCTAAATATCATAAAAGTGCATGGCCTCAGGGAAGTGCACATGTATATGCACGGCTATACATCCTTTCTATGCATCGAATCTTCATTTTATGATCTGTTTTTGTCTGAATTCATCTTTTTTAAGTCCATAAAGGCAATTATTATCTTTATACACATTAAAAATGAATTAAGTACCAAATATATAACAAAAGTATCAAATGTCAAGCAAAAACACATAAACTATGAGGTAAAATTATAGTCAAATATGCAACTATCAAATATACCCACACTTATGCTTTTGCTTGTCCTCAATCAAACCATAATCAAAATTATAAATTTCACAAACATCAATCCTTCACCAATTTGATCCTGTCCATTCATACTGTCCATCATGATATGCTATCGAATCAAATTAACATACTACAGAGTTAAGTTATTATAAAATTAACTTCCTAAGTAATATTGATAGTAATCACATCAACAATCACATTGAGATCGAAAGCATAACTCTTTACATCCTCACAAAGATTTCACTCAAAGCGCTCAAGTGTTTAGGGTAAAAAGTATCAAAACTCTCAATCAATGCATAGTAGAATTCTTACTGTAGGATTCCAGTAAAATCACATCTCCACCATTTATGTCCAAACTAGAAACAAAAATCAAAAGGTCTTCGTAGAAGTTGTAATGGGATTTAGGTAAGGTATGATTGTAATACTAAAAGGGGTTTAAGTGAAGGAAATTTACTCAATGAAACATTACAAGACTTGTTTATAAATATTCAGTTCCTTCCATCATAAAACTAATGGTACTATATACTTCTTCTTCTTCTTCTTCTTCTTCTTCTTCTTCTTCTTCTTATTATTATTATTATTATTATTATTATTATTATTATTATTATTATTATTATTATTATTATTATTATTATTATTATTATCATCATCATCATCATCATCATCATCATCATCATCATCATCATCATCATCATCATCATCATCTTTCTTCTTTTTCTTTCTTTTCTTTTTTTTGTTGCTTTTCTTTCACAAAATCAAACATTCAATACCACATTTCAAGAAATATTAGACCTTTTACAAATTCAAGTCCCAACACAAAAATGATGTAAATTACCTTTAAGGTTCAAAACAATACACATGTTTTCAAAGAAAAATAGGATAAAGATTTATATTTTGGGCTTATTCAATGAAAAAAGCTAAGGCTCATCTTTGTTATTCCTAAAGGTATCTTTTACGGGTATGGTAATTTCGACAAAATAGGCTAAACAAGTAGGTTAATCTAAGTGCCTTTATCATATTAATGCTTCTATAATAAAAGCAAGTTCTAGAATTATCCTACTCTACATGATAACACACGCATGAAAGAATAAAAAGAGCTTTAAAAAATTTAAAATTTTCCTGTCAAGCTAAAAAACTCACAAAAAAGATTAGATATATATGTGTGTAATAATAAGCAAATTTCATTAAACTTGACTACTTCAATGATTACACAAAATATGACTTAGAAAACTAATTTTATTCTAACCATCATCCTTTTGCACACCTATTTAATCAATATTCAATAAGGAAATATAGTATTCATGGACAAATTCAACCAATTTTAGATATCAGTTAATAAAATTTATAATTAAGATTATAATAAGCTTGAAGAAATTAATTTAAGATTCATTAAACCTATCCCCACACTTGGAATTGTACATTGTCCTCAATGTACAAATACAAATATATATGAAAGTGAGAGGGTTATTTGGCACTTTCTTGATTGTGACAATTATCTGATGTTAGATCCATCCAATGTTAATAGCATCCTTGCAAAACATAAGAAAAAGAAAGGATAAAAAAGAAGAAAATAAATAAAAATAACACTAAATAGCATGAAATAAAATTATATACTAACACACGGAATAGAATCAAAATGAAATAAAATTGAAACTTATCCTAATTCATGGGTTGCCTCCTATGCAGTGCTTATTTAACATCGTTAGCTTGACGTACGCTTTATGCCTAACTTCATCCTAGATCAGTAATTAGCGGGTTGCTTCCACCCTTTTCTCCGTATAAAGGTTTCATATCTTGTAAGTAAGCTACCTATTGCAAGATATTCATAAGGATATAATTGATTAGATTAATAAAACTAATAGACTCCATTAATGCCCTTTTTAATAACAAACTGTTAATAAAATAAGAGATAATGAAACTCCTTGAATCTTCAATTGGATCAAGTAGTTTGTCTTAGAGGAAGTGGGAACCCTCCATGCTTAAGGTCACTACTAGCACCTCATCAGGAGGTTCCTTACTTGGTTCCTCTACCAATTCTTCCTCAACCACCTCTATCCACTCTTCTTCTTCTTCTTCCTGGACAGAGATTTCTGGCTTATCTTCTTCGATTACCTTTTTCCACCTCTCTACTTCCTCTTTTAATATGGAGACTTCTTCTTCTTTTGGAAGCTCTTTTTGGATTGTCACTCCACTCATGAAGGCAACCCTGATCTTGTCTTTACTTTGGAATTCGCATCGGTTAGCTTTCATTTTGGCAAGGAATTCCATTAATTTATCTTTAAGACTTGTTTCCTCTTCTTCATCTTCTTCTGGAAGCTTGTCGTCCATTTCAATAGGACTAGGCACACTCCCTTGTATCTTGTCAAATAATATCTCCACCAGCTGGTCCATCCGATTCACCAAATTTTGTATACGAGCCTCTATTTCTTTATGCTTCATAGTTGATTCTTGAATGGAATCATTCATCATATCTTCCATGTTGGACCCCGTTTCCAAAGCCCAACTCTTGCTCTGATACCACATCTGTTAGATCCCGTTTTCGGAACCCAACTCTTGCTAAATCATGAAACATGAACATATTACTCTGCAGGGTTATTTCAAAGAACCCTCATTAGCCTTCATCTCAAAAGGGTGGCGTGCCCCACTAGTCAAACACCAAAATCACACATTGATTTCTTTAGAACAATTGTATCTCTATGTCTCTAGTTTATTTTGAAACAAGAACCATCTCATCTGGAGCCCTACAGATCCAGATATCATCAAAATACCAATGTATGTTCATAACCAAGTCATGTTCTTCCAACCGATCCCTCATTTTCTTTCCATCAATCTTTTTAAAATCAACACAAAAGAATACAAATTTTTTTGGAAAGATAGATAAATGTGTTAGGAATCTATTGCTTTAAGAATCACTTAATTTGAAGGTCAGGTTATGAAGTTATGGCCAAAAGAATCAACCATGCTCATGTCCTCAATCATATTGTACCTATCTCGGGACAATTCGTATAACTTTCACTAGGGATGTCGGATTAAGGTCATTCTTAGACTATTTGAAAGAGGAATTCAATATATACAACTTTTGTGAAGCCTCCAAAATGAGATTTTGTCATTTGGAGGGTCAAAACACACGGCCGTGTGAAATCACACAGGCAGCCCCTGTGACCCATAGATTTGGTGATTGCTCTACATCAGGAATACACGGCCTGATCGTGTAACCTTCGGGTTTAACGAAAATTTTCACCCTCCAAGACCTCTCCAATGGATCTTAAACCCATTCTAACATCCCTTTTTCTCATAAACTCCTCAAATTCACCTCTTATAGTGCGATAGCACTTCATTTACTCTAGTTATTTGGTATACACATCCTATGTAACATCACCACGATCACATCTCTCAACTCCGATATCCAAAAATTGCATACTTTATATCGTTAGAAATATAAAAAGATAAGCTACAACTTTTAAGAAGAAAACTTTTGCTAATTCTACCTAAATCAATACAGTTTTTCATTTGATTTCAGAACACAATTTTTCCTTATGAAAAACTTGAAAATTTGCACTATACAAACTTAGAATGTCATGAGCATAACTATTCAACTACCAATATTATTTCATTAAACTCTCTAATTTCCACTCATTTGACTGACCACTTATAACTAATTCTCATCATTCATAGAAATCCTATCCTTCATTTCCATAATATCTCACTTATATATATATAACAATAGTTCATGTTCAAGATTCATCATCTCAAGTTGATAACCTCAAGTATACCTAATTTTAACTCAAAATCATCCATACATAATTCATATTTCATTAACATCATAAGATAAATGTTTACAAAGCTTTAATGGCATGTTATGCCACAATACATCATTTCAAAAAATCCCAAAAATACACAAGATACTTGAATGATAATTGTTCCAAATGCAACTACAACCTTGTTTTACATAAATTACTCCAAAAAAAACAAAACATGTAAATTCGGAGTGATGCCTTGACTCACTTTCACTCGATCTCTTTCTCATCTCATGAATAGGGGAAAGAGAGTGGGGGTGAGCTTAAAAGCTCGTGAGTAACAAGTTTATAAATAATAACAAGAAAAACCATTTAAAAAGTTCATTGTCATAGCAAATTCTTATTGAATCATAAAACACATGTTTCTCAAAATTCTCGTCATGAAATCAAATTCACAAATAACACAATTTATGCATCCTTCAACTTGTTCACAAATCATAAACACATAAGCACATCCTAATGGTTTGGGTAGATCCATAAACATGACGAACTACACAATTCTACATAGTGGTCCTGTGTAGTCATAAACTTGAGGGAGTCCATGAAGGAGCTCCGTGCCACTAGCGAGAAGGCAGAAGAAGCCTTTAACTTGGTCAACATGCACGTGACATTCTTGAATGGATTACACCAAACCCACATAACATGTAATTCATGAATTGAAAGCAGTTTGCCCATATGACACATTTTTGGAAACTTGATTTCATATACTTGCTATTCTTTCAAAAAAATCATATCCATCATCATTTCACAATTCCGCAACCAAAATCCTATACCAAGCATAATAG
Source organism: Erythroxylum mucronatum (assembly GCA_027563825.1). NCBI lineage: Eukaryota > Viridiplantae > Streptophyta > Magnoliopsida > Malpighiales > Erythroxylaceae > Erythroxylum > Erythroxylum mucronatum. Next base: position 11,671,665 of record JAOSBP010000004.1, on the reverse strand, counting down.
CCCTTTCTCAAATCATTCAAAAACAACAAATACCATAATTATGAAGCAATTAGCAATCATTCCCATATCAGCTCAAAATTCATTCATAAAATTCATGTACAAAAACATGAATTTTTTGAAAACCCTTTCATTTAGCAATTCACAATTCATCATCAAAATTTCATACACCAAAATGTAGCAATTTCTCAAATCAATCAAAAGCAATAAAAGCAACATTTAATTTAAATCCTTTTATTTTCTTGATTTGGAAAAAGAAACCTTAATGGCTCATTACTCAATTATAAACATAAAACCCAACTTGATTTCCTTGCTTAACTTTGCTCCAATTGCCTCTACTCCCCTTGCTCCTCTTGCCTTTTGATTTCCTTTATCAAAGACAAAATTTTCATTCAATAGGAATTCAAATTAGAGAACCCATAAGATATTCACTAAAATTGATCTTAAAAAGCTTAGACCTATGTATTTCCTAAGCTCTATGCATCAAAATCTTTCTAAAAATCCAACAAATCAAAAATGCTCTTACCTTGATTCTTCACCAAACAATAAGTTTCTTGGCACTAATGGAAGCTCTAATCCTCCTCTTCCTTTTTCCCTTCTTGAACAACTTCAAAATCACTCTTGAAGGCTTAGAAAAATTGAACCCTAGCTCACTTCTTTCTTTTCTCTCCTTCTCTCTCTTTTTCATGCTTCTCTCTTCTCTCTTTTCTCATTCACGTTTTTTTTTGGCTTCTTCAATTGCAAGACACTCTTTTCTTCTTCTTTTTATACCATTAATGATTGTACAATGTCTATTTTTCCCTTCACTTAAAGCCTTATATCTTTTAAGCTTAAATGACTTGCCAATTTTGCCCTTGATACCATCTTACTACGTTAATTCAATTTAACCCATGTCTTATAATCCGACTCATATTAACATGCTAATTGAATCCACAAAATAGAATAATTAATTTATCAAGACCTCAAAATTACTTTAAATTATGCTTAATAAATAAATAAAAAATTCGGGGGCTAACATTCTAAAGTTGGCTTGTTCACTAGAGGTGCGTGGTCCTGTTAATATCCAATTAGAGTGTTATCATTCCATTCATGAGTATAAGAGTTGCTCCACTCTGAATTGTAGTTATTTTTGTATAGTGCATATTGAGGTTGACTGTTACATGCTCAGTTGCCCTAATTTACATGCTGGTGTCGGACATTTATGATTGTAGTGATAACTCCCACCAAAAACATGCGAGAACAGTTGATGATATAGATTATGAAGATGTATTATGGCTTCCATAAAAATGATGTTTACTCCATCCGTTCATCATGCATTGTGGCTATGACGTTAAATATGAATTCTTAAAATAAACCACCACACGCTGTTAGTGCAGAAAAGTTCAAAAGATAATTAAATAAACAAGCCAAAAGAATACAGTAAGATAAAATAAAATAAATACAAAATCAAAAGTAAAATAAATGAAAATAAAAAAGATAAAAACAAAATAAAATGAAAATGACTAGAGTAATAGCATTAAAACTTTCCTAATATCACCGTCCCCGGTAATGACGTCAAAAACTTGATTGACCTAATTTGTGAGTTAGTCAATGTTGTAATAACCACAGGTGCACGGTGTAGTTAGTACTGGTAAGTATAGGTCGATCCCAAGAGGATAGCGAGTGCTAGTAATTACTGTTGTTCTATTATCTAGCCTAATAATTGATTTTGATTTTTAATTAAAGAAACTAAATTAAGCAAATAAAATAAATGAAGAGCATGATTAAAGCATCGAAACACTAAGTTGATTAACGAGATTAAGTGATTAGTATTTAGGTTCGAATACCCTAAACCTTAACAAAATGATTTTTTGTTATGCAATTGGTTTGATGATTTATTGAACCGTGGAGACTCCTATGGTATGCTAGTAGCTGACTTTGAGTCTAATAACAACTAATCTTAAGGTTTCTAACCAAATTACTCAGGTTAAATTTTATAGGATTGTGTTATCATTTTACGAAGCCCTCAATTAGGTTTGACTATAATTCAGAAGATTTATGTCATCATATCTCTAGGGTTTCAATCAACTCTTTCCAATTACTGTGGATCTATTCAAACCTTGTATTTTTCAATCATTACGTCTGAAATCAAATTATAATCTAATATTCTGGATTACTGTAACATAAATGAAACAAGTAATTTCATCGCAATAAATCAAACATTCAATTACATTAACAAAATAGTCAACACATGTTCAGGTATCAAATAAGGTTCATCTAGCCTAAATACTAATAAAATATTTAGTTATACATCAGTGAACACAAAATCATATATACATCAATAGAAAATTGAATCGGAAAAAATGAAATCATAATTCTAAATCTCCTAATTGTCTTCTATTGAATATTCTAGCGATGTAGATGTCTAATCCTATATTTTGATGGATCCGTTGATAAAATCTTTATATCTCCCACTCCTCTGGCTCACAATTGCACCCAAAATTGTCTCTGGAAAGTTTAGAATGCTTCCTACTGTATCTTTCTCCAATTGCCTTCAAAAAGCATATTTCATATAAAATTATAGGATTCTAGCTGATGCATGGCCACTTGCATGATCATGTATCAGACGGCATATAACCAAAAATCTCTGAATATCGCGAAAGTGCACGATGTCGAGGAAGTGCATGGGCATATGCGAAGTCATTGATAGATGAATATTTGACTATATTTTGACATGCATATTTGATATCTTTTACTTGATATTTGATACTTTTATTATATATTTTGTACTTAATATGTTTCAAGTGTGTTATAGGTTATAATTTCCTTAGTGGACTTAAAGGAGAAGAAATTGGATGAAAACATGACCAAAGCTGAAAAAACACCAATATGGAAGAAATGCACAGTCATACACTTTAGCGATATTAGACATACCTCGATTATACACGCTCATGTGCACGAGCACGCATAACCCAAAATTCTAGGTTTTCTTATAAATTCGACGTTTTAGATTTAATAAAGGGGAGAGTGACTAACATCATTCTCAGAGGTTCGAAGGTGATTTTGAGCTAGAGGAGCTGGAGACGCGAAGATTTTATCGACAGATCCACCAGAATATAAGATCAAACGTCTACACTATCAGGATAAACGATAGAGAACAATCAGGGAGATTTAGAATTATGATTATGTTGTTTTCGATTCAAGTTTCTGTATATATGCATATGATTTTGTATTCAGCAATGTGTAACTAACTGTTTCATTAGTATCTAGGTTAGACGAACCCTATTTGGATAATTTAACATTTGTTGATTATTTTGTTAATGCAATTGATTGATTGATTGATTATTGCGATCCAATTATCTGTTTTGATTTATGTTCTAGCAATCCAAAATTTTAGACCATAATATGATTTCAACATAGCGATTGAGAAATCTTAGGTTAAATAGATTCACATTAATTGGAAAGAGTTGATTGCCACCTTAGAGATAGGATGACATAACTCTTTCGAATTATAATCAAACCTAATAAATAGATTCATAAAATGGTAACACAATCCTATAAGATTTAACTTAAGTAATGCGGTTGGAAAGCTTAGAATTAGTTGTTAGTAGGCTTAAGGTCAGTTACTAGCATACCTTAGGAATCTCCACTATCCAGCTTATCAACAAAACAATTGCATTACAAATGATCAATCAGTCAAGGGTTAGGGGGATTTGAAATCTAGATACTAATTGCTCGATATCGATAATTTCCTAGTGCTTCCTGAGTTCTCTGTTCAATTTTGTTTCCTATTTTATTTTACTTTCCTTAGTTTTAGTTTCTTTTCATTAAAAATCCAAATCAATGCTTAGGCTAGATAATAGGGGAAGGGTAATTACTAGTATTCATAGTTTTCGTGGGATTGATCTGTACTTGCCATGTATTTGTGGTTATTTAATATTAACTATCACGAAATAGGTCAATCAAGTTTTTGGCACTATTACCGAGGACTTTAATATTAGGAAAGCCTGAATGCTATTACTATAGCCATTTTCATTTTATTTTATCTTTTTTATTTCATTTTATTTTATTTTGCTTTTGTATTTATTTTATTTTACTGTATCTTATTGTATTTTTGACTTATTAATTTAATTATCTTTTGAATTTCTCTACTTAATCTTGAGTTTGTACTTTGTTGTAGGAATTACGATTCATTGCCATATCCACAACTCACAATGGAAGGATGGAGTGGACAGTATTTTTATGGGAGCCAGAATATATGTTCATAAACTATGACATCACTATATGGGAGATAGAACGTGTGTTATCAACCTCATAGTGCAGTATACAAGAATAACTACAATTCATAGTGGAGCAAGGCTTAAATTTGTGGATGGAATAATCATGCTCTAGCTGAATACTTACAATACCAAGCATCTCTATATAATGAGATGACTTTAGAAGATGAATTAATGGAAGCCATTATTGAAATGATAGTTGACTGACATAATTTTGAGAGTGAAGAAAAGATAAGAGTTAGCTTCAAGAATGAAGGGATATTTCAAAAAGAGCTTCCAAAGGAACAAGAAAGTGTTACAGATAAAATAATAGAATACCTTACCGAGAGAGTAGCAAGTCAATATGAAATCAATAAGAGACTTGCTTCACTCGCATATGATGAGTATAATCTAAGCTCTAACCATCTCAGAGTGAAGAAGGCGAGGAGATAACTACTGCTCTAAAAAAATGTAAATTGAGTTTATTCAAGAATCAAATATAAGGTATCAGAAAACAGAGGCTCATATATAGAATATGATGAATCAAATCGATTAGTTGGTAGAGATATTATCCAACGAACAACTAGGGAGTTTGTCTAGTCGTAACAAAATAGATCCTAACAAATTTGGAATGGCAATCACCCACAGTGTTGAAGATGAGCACTCAGAAGAAGAAGAGGAAGAGGAAGAGGAAGAGGAAGCAAGTATTACAAATAAATTAATGAAACTCATTGTTGACATAAAAGTTGAGCAAGGTGAATTCAAGAGAGAAGAAAAGGCAAGGATTGACTTCATGATTGGAGTGACATATAAGAAGAGCTTCCAAATGAAGAAGAAGTCTCCATCCAAGAAAAGGAAGTATAGAAGTGGCAGAAGATAGCTAAAGAGGATGAGTTAGAAGCCTCTATCTAAGAAGAAGAAGAATAGTGGACAGAGATGGCTATGGAAGAACTAGTGGAGGAACCAAATAAGGAAACTACTAATGAGGTATTGGTAAGGACCTTGAGTACAAAGTCCCCCTTCCTCAAAGACAAACACTTTGAGCTAGCTGATGATACTGGAATTTTTGTTATTCCTTACATTTTTAATAGTTTGTCATTAAAAAGGCATTAATGGAGTCTATTGGTTTTATTAATCTATTTTATGATGTCCTTGTTATTATCTTGCAACAGGTGGTTTGCTTGCAAGATATAAAACTGCTTTGTAGAGAAAAGGGGGGACATAAGCTGTTAATTATTGACCTTGAATGACAAAAACGTGTAGGTTACGTTGAGCTATCGATGTTAAGGAAGCATTGCATTGGAGGTATCCCATTAATTAGTTTTAATTTTATTTCAATTTCTATATTATTTTGTTTTTGCTTACATGTCAGTATATAATTTAATTTTTTGTTATGTTAGTTCTTTTGTTTCTTTTTATCCTTTTCTTTCATACTTTGCAAGGATGTTAGTCGCACATTGGATGGATCCAAATCAGAAAATTGTCATAATCAGGAAAGTACCAAACAACCCTCTCACTTGGATATTTACTTATATTATGTACATTAAGGACAATGTATAACTTTAATTATGGGGATGGGTTTAATGAATTTTTAACTGATTTCTTTAAGCTTATTATAATCCTGATTAAAAATTTTGTTAACTGATGTCTTAAATTGGTTAAGATCTATCCATGAATACTATATTTCCTTGTTGAATATTGATTTGAATTGGTATGCAAAAGGATGATGGTTAAAATGAAACTAGTTTTCTAAGTCATATTTTTTATAACCATTGAAATTTGCAAGTTGAATGATATTGCATATTATTTACACACATATACCCATCTTTTTTGTGAACTTTTGGCCTAAGAGCAAATTTTCAAAGATTTTAAAGCTCTTGTTATTATTTTATGTGTGTGATATTGTGCGTAGTAGGATAATTCTATAACTTGCTTTTCTTATGCATGTTGAGATCATATTTGTGAAAATTAGAAACATTAATATGATAAAGGCACTTAGATTTACCAACTTGCTTAAGCCTTTTTTTTTTTAAATTATCATACCCAAAAATTGACCTTTAGGAATAACCAAGTTGAGCTTTTATTGATTAAACTCACATATTAGGCCTTATTCATACTTTTCCTTGAAGACTTGTTATTATTTTGAACATTGAAGGTTATTTGCATTGTTTACTTGTAGAGATTTGAAAGTTGTGAAAGGTCCAACATTTCTTGAATTGTGGTATTGAATGTTTATTGTGAAAAAGAAAGCAAAAAAGAAACAAACGAAAAAAAGAGAAGAAGAAGAAAGAAAAGAAAAAAAGAGAAAAAAAAGTATGTAATACCATTAGTTTCATAATGAAAGGACCTACGTATATTTGTAAGCAAGTCTTGAAATATAATGTGTAGTAAATTTCCTTCAATTCAACTCTTTTATTATCTCAATCATGTCTTGCCTAAGCCCCATTACAACCTATACAAAGACCTTTTGATTATTGTTTCTAGTTTCTATATAAGTGGTGGAGATGTGATTTTTCTGGAAGCCTATAGTAAGAATTCTACTATGCATTGATTGAGAGTTTTGATACTTTTCACCCTAAACACTTGAGTGCATTAAGTGAAATATTGGTGAGGGTGTAAAGAGTTATGCTTTTGATTTTAATGCGATTGTTGATGTGATTACTATTAATATTACTTAGGAAGTTAATTCTATGATAACTTGACTCTGGTTGTATGTTAATTTGATTCGGTAGGATATAATGATGTATAGTATGAATGGACAGGTTGAAATTGGTGAAGGATTGATGTTGTGAAATTTATAATTTTAATTATGGTTTGGCTGAGGACAACCAAAAGCTTATGTGTGGGGATGTTTAATAGATGAATATTTGACTATATTTTGACACCTATATTTAATATATTTTGCTTGATATTTGATACTTTTATTATATATTTGGTACTTAGTATGCTTTAAGTGTGTTTACAAGTTATAATTGCCTCTATGGAAGGAGGATAAATTAGATGAAAGCGCGACTAAAACTGAAAAAACAACAATCTGGAAGAAATTCACGATCGTGCACTTTTGCAATATCCAACATACCTCAATTATGTGCACTCATTTGCATGGGTGTGAACATGAGTGTGCATAACCTAAAACTCTAGGTTTTCTTATAAATTCGACGTTTTAGAGCTAGTAGGGGAAGAGCGGCTGACATTGTCCTCAGAGGTTCTGAGGGGATTCTAAAGGCAATTTTGAGCTAAAGGAGCGGGAGAACAATCAGGGAGATTTAGAATTATGATTTCGTTATTTTCAATTCAAGTTAATTTATATGTGTATCTGATTTCATATTCGACAATGTTTAACTAATTGTTTGATTAGTATCTTGGTTAGATGAACCCTATTTGGATTATTTAATATGTGTTGATTATTTTATCAATGCAACTGATTGATTGATTGTTGCGATACAATTATCTGTTTTTATTTATGTTCTAGTAACCTAAAATATTAGACCATATTCTGATTTCAACGTAACGATTAAGAAATCCTAGGTTGAATAGATCCACGATAATTGGAAAGAGTTGATTGCAACACTAGAGATAGGATGATATAAATCTTCCGGATTAAGGTCAAACTTAATAGAGGGATTCATAAAATGGTAATGCAAACTTATAAGATTTAACCTGAGTAATTCGCTTAGAGACCTTAGGATTAGTTGTTAGTAGACTCAAGGTTAGCTACTAGCATACCTTAGGAATCTCCATTGTCCAACTAATCAACAACACAATTGCATTACGAATGATTAGTCGGTAAAGGGTTAGGGGGATTTGAAATCTAGATACTAATTACTCGATATCGGTAATTTCCTAGTGCTTCCTGAATTCTCTGTTAAATTTCATTTCCTATTTTATTTTACTTTCTTTAATTTTAGTTTCTTTTCATTAAAAATCCAAAATCAATCCTTAGGCGAGATAATAGGGGAAGGGTAATTACTAGTATTTATAGCCTTCATAGAATCGACCCGTACTTGTCGGTACTAGCTATAACTACACCATGCACTTGTAGTTATTTAATATTGAGTGTTACGCTTTAGGTTAATCAACTGTGCATTCCTTTTATACGTTGAATCTTCTTTAAGTCCATGAAGGAAATTATTATCTGTATGCACATTTGAAATGAATTAAGTACTAAATATATAAAAATTATCAAATATCAAGCAAAAACACTTGAAATATAAGGTAAAATTATAGTTAAATATATATCTACCAATCCACATATAAGTGTGTTTAGCTAGGAAGGGCTTTAGAAGTGAGCTATCATTAAAAGATGTCTCTCCATATGAATAGCATTTGAGCTTTTAATCACAAAAAAGAGATTGCCCCGTTATCTACAATATCTTTCGGTGATCAATGATGGTACATCAATGCAAATTAAAACATTAATGGTATATCATATCTCCATAATTTTGGAAATGAAATAAATGTCCCATATAGGTGGATTTTCATTGATATCTTCGTTTAAGGTTAGGTACAAAGTTTTTAATACAACCATATCAAAGAAAACCGATTAAACCATGTCTATAAATAGTTATAAAGATAAAGTTATACAACATAACACGTAAAAGGAAAAATAAAAGCCATCTTCCTCCTTGTTATTATTTTTTTTATTTTTTACACCCTCTCTAACTCTCGCTTATGGTCCTTTCTTTTTCTCTCCTCTATAAGGTATTATCTCGCCCCCAATATTTTATTCCATGTTCTTCCTCAATTTTCTTTCTTCCAATCTATTTTTAGTTGTTTCCATCCTTTATCTCACTCTTTACTGGCTAATATTTTGTTTTTTTTCTTTCTTTGCCTTCCATGTTTTATATACGGGAGTCTTTCTCCAGGTTGAGCATCACCATCTCTCTTAAGTTGTTTTCTTCCTTTTATAAACTACCTCTTTTGTTATCTAACATTTACAAAATATTCTTGGATTTATTGTCTCTTGTAATTTAGATTATAACCCCCTTTTTATTGTTTTCAAAATCAACCTTCAAATTTATACACAAAAGTAATTTTAGAGAAAATTAACCATACTTGGAACAAATTGAAAATATCAAAACTAATATAATAAAATTTTAATTATGAAAAATATAATTAAAATTAATATCCTAAAATCAAAATAAATAAAAGTAAACAAAAAAGATTAATAAACTATTTAACATTCAATTTGTTTAAATCAATTAGACAATAAACGTTTAAATTTTGGAAATTAATAATATGCAATTCAATCTAATAAAAAAGTTATGAAAACAAAATTAGACAAAATAAGCCCAAAAATGTTAAAAGACTATATTTTGTTTTCTTAATTTTTTACAGAGAAACAAATTAAAATAAAGCAAAATGCATGAGATAAAATTAAGTGTATGCATAAAGCAATAATAAAAAAAGAAGTACAAACTTTGTTTATGAATATTCAAGTCGAAAAGGAACCTTGTAAGTGAGTATGGTGTGTGGATATATGTTATAGGAAGCATATATTTGAGAGTAAGTTTATTTTTCTTACTTAAATGAAGACTTTCATTCTAATGCTAGTTTTGTTTAGTTTTTAATATTATAAATGTAATAGGAAAGGCCAATATTAATATCATAATGAATAATAGTTTTGTAGAAACAATTTCTGACATTTTGTTATATTCCTAACTTAAAAATCAATTTGTTAAGTGTTGGTTAACTATAAGATAAAGGTCATGCAATCACTATTCAAAAGGGTACTTGTGAAATGTATGATCCCTTTAGAAGAGCTATAATTATTATTATGATGATTTCCAACAAGTTATTTCTATTGAAAAATAAAAGTGATTTACCTTGCTTGATGGTCAAAGTGAAAATTCTTCTCAACTTTGCATTTTCATTAGGGTCACTTGAATTTTAGTGGATCAAGGCCTCTAAAACAAAGGTATGATAAAAGTCTTCCTCAAAATACTACATCTTCCTAAGTTTATGAAGAATGTATTGTTGTCAAATAACATCAAGCTTAATTTCCTCAATGAAAATTATAGAGAGCAAAAGATGTCATAAAATTGATATATTCTAATATTTGTGGATAAATAAATCGATCTTCTAATATTGATGATTATACTTAATAGGGAAAAATATGTACCTTCATTGATGATTATACTTAAGTTTTTATTTTTATTTATTGTAGGAGAAATCACAAGCTTGTAATGCATTAAAATTTTTTTAGGCAATTATTGAAAATGAAAAACCATTAAAACTCTCCACAATGGTCTTAGTGTAGAATATTTATCAAAAGATATTGAAGAATTTTGTGCTGATTATAACATTCAAAGAGAAATTATTATTGCTTATACATCATAAAGAAATGGTGTATTGGAAAAAACATATTTATCCTCAACATAGTGAGAACCTTGTTGGAAATAGGGGGAATTCTAAAAAGGTTTTGACTATAATAGATTCCAAATTTTTTTGTTCTAAATATAATTATCAATGACGTATAGAGACATGCCATAAAATAAAAAATCCTTTTAAAATAAAATTAAAACAACACATTCATTACCTATTTTCTTGTAAGATGAAATAAATGGGAATATATGTATATATAATAGGTTAGAGAGAGATTCTCAGCCTTCTCTCTAATCTTTAATCTTCACTGCTACTTTTCTCTTAACCAAACCACTCTCTTAGCCTTCACTGTTGCTCTTACACTCATTCTTTCCTTCATTTTCATTAAGCTCAACCTTCATCTTCACATCCTTTTTACTCATTTTCTTGATCTTCAATGCTTGCCTGCCTCTGTAATGGTTGAAAGGTCTTTTCATTTTATCTTACACTCTCCCACCCACTATATTTTCCTCTTTTGGAACCTGTATCTCCCAACTAACCAATATTAAAGCTACCCTATTGTTTTCTTACTATGCAAACACCCTAACCTACTATTGAATAAAAACATATCAGGGAGGATTTTCCTTCCTTACCCTTACCCTTACCCTCTCTTGCAGCATCAAAACCACCTTTACTAAAAAATCCTCTTGCACCTACCTCCACCGTTGCCTTAACCCAAGCTTCTCCATCTTCATCTTCAACTATACTCATAGGTGAAATGAGAACATGGAAGTAGGTTGTTAGAGGCTCCTCTGACCTCTCACTATAATTCTTCCCTCCTAAGACAAAAGATGGATGTGTTGTTGTCTCTCCTGCTATGGAAACTCTGCAGGAAGGTGTCCAATCTTGGGAGAACTCCCTCATAGGGTTCTTCTAGGACGAAGACCTACATTCCTTGTTATTAAAAAATGGGCACAATTAGCATGGAAAAGCAAAGCTTTTATTGAAACGTTAACAGAAGAAGATAAATACATTTTTTTAAAATTTTCCTTTAAAGCTCAAGCCCTAATGATAGTATAAGAAAGGTCATGGCATTACTCCAATTTCCCACTCTTTCTATAGCCTTGGAAGTGTGCTTTTTATATTGATTATAGCTAAATCTGACATATCCCAATATGGGTATATCTCTATAATATTCTTCTTGAATATTGGACAACAAAAGGCTAGAGTATGATTGCCAACATTTTAGGCAAACCTCTATATTTGGATGACAATACAACCAAAAGGAAGAGATTGGGTTATGCTAGAATCTGAATTAATATGGAACTCTCTAATGATTTATCAAAAATTATCCCAATTATGAGATTGGGACTTGATGGATCTCTATACAAGAATAATGTGCCACTCCCATACCAGTAGAAGCCCTATCTTACTTCTCAAGGGAAAAGATGGATTTCAACAGGTAAAACTTTCCAAAGGGATGATTTTAAGGAGCTAATAAGTGATGGGAATATCAATCAAAGGGCGGGAATGGTTGAGAAATTTGCACCTTGCTATAACACAAATGTAGGACATAAGGATAATGATATAGAAAATGATGGAAAAGAGATAATCGTGGAAGCTGATGGTGGAAAAGAAATTATTGTGGTAGCTATTGGTGGTAAAAAAGTTATTGTGGAAGCTATTTCTAGATAGTAGACCATTGTGGATAAACAACCACCTAATTATAAAGACCCTCTCAATGGTCTTAACCAAATTGTTAATAACTCTCCTCCTTCTAATGAGAATAAGGATAATGATCCCTTATTAGGGAATTTTTGATAGCTACCAAAAGGAAATTAAACAAGAGAAAAGGTAAGGGCTCCAAAAATAAAATCTTTTGATTTATGAAAGTCATTGCATGGAATGTGAGGGGGATCAACTGCCCCAAAAAGCTTTTTGCTTTAAGGTATTTTGTTTATGATACAAAACTATGGATTTTTGCTCTTTTTAAACCAAAATCAAACTTGAGAATTTTATAATTCTTAATAAACTAGGCTCTGGGTGGAAATTTATGTCCAACCTTCAAGCTTATAGGTTTGGGAGAATCATTATTGGATATGACCCTTCTTTGGTGGATGTCCAAGTTTTATAGAAAGAGATGCAAGTTATTCACTTAAAATGTAAACTTATTTGGTAAATGTTGACTTCTTCTCCTCATTTATCTATAGTGTTAATCATGTTTTTCAAAGAAAAATTTTATAGGATAGCTTGTCAGAATTCCAAAAGTTAGTGAATGGAAATTGACTAATATGTGGAGATTTCATTTCTACCTTATATAGAACTGAATATGATGGACACTACAACCTAAGAAACTTCTCCTCTGACTTTAATGACTGTATAGGTAAATTGCGAGTTTTAAACTTAAAGTTTTAGGGCCACTTTTATACATAGAACAACAAACAGTTTGGTAGATGGGCTTTAAAGAAAAAAAATAGGTTGTACTTTGGTGAACCAATAATGGATTACACAGTTTTTGAATAGTGTATATACTTTCCTGGACCCATTATTCTTATATCATACACCTATGCAAATAGAGAATCTTTTTCAAATCCAGGAAAGAAGAGGTCCTTTCAGATTTAATAATCTTTTGATTAATGATGACAAATTTTTTGAAGCCCTTCAAAAGGTTTTGGAGGTTACAATTGACGGAACACACCAATTCATTTGTGTCCAGAAGCTTAAGGCTATCAAACTAGAGATGACATGCCTTATGAGTAGAAGTGCTTTATCCATACAACTAGTTGTTGCTAAGGCTAAAGAAGAACTTGAATTTATACAAGATAAGCTTGCCAAAGATCTTGCCAACTCTATCTTATCGAGTATTGAAAATATTCTTTTAAAATCTTACTTATTAAAAACCAAGGACCACGATAGCCTCTGGAACAAAGGGCCAAAGTCAATCAAGTTAAAGATAGTGAAAGGTGCTCTAAATTGTTTTTTAACTCTATTTTGGCCAGGAAAACACAAATAAAATCTATTCCCTCAAGCTTCAAGATGGAGGGGAAGTTACTCAGCAAAGGGACCTTCTAATGGAAGTTGAGAGATACTTTAAGAGCTTTTATGGCTGTTGTTGGGACCCGATCTCGAAACTAGATCCCAACAGAAAAAGTGGAATCAAAATCAAAAATGAATGGAAACTTCCGGAAACGAAAAACGGAAGCACAAAGAATGGCAGCGAAAGAACGGATGCAAATCAAAAGCGGAAGTAGCAAACGCGCGTGGAAACAAATGAAAGGCAAACGAAAACAAAAGCGAAGTGCAAAACAAGCTAATTTCGAATCGGATTTCGAAGCGGAACTAAAACGAATCGAAAGCAACAATCGGGTTCGAAAGAATGTGAAGTGAAAACAAGCGGATCCGACATCCGAAGCGAACAAAGAAAACTGTCGCGTTGGAAACAATTTAAATTCCCATTTGCAAACTTAACCATTCTAAATTTTTTTCGTTCCTTTCATCTTTCTCAATCTTATCCGAATCGAAACAATTTAAATTCCCATTTGTAAACTCAACCATTCTAATCTCACTATCCGATTCCATAGTGCATATCTTAATCGCATCTTTAAACTCATAATCTTATACTTATTCTAATTTGCCATAAACCGATTTTTATCGAAAATCGGGCAGCATAACGACTGTATTTAGAACAGCCCAAAAATCTGCAAATAGTTCAAATACACTTCTAAAACCCATCCATCAACAGAATTCATCGGACCTTTTGTCCGGAATCCCATACACAATCAACTCACAAAGATATTCATAGCACTTCAATAACTCTCAAATCCATAACCTAAACGCAAATATTTACACTCATATACAATTTTATATGCAAAATCCATAAATCACTTTTCTATTCCATACTTAATTCTAATCATATTCATATACCATAAGCGTACCATATTTATAACCTAACTCCATACATAATATTCAAAAATTCATATACCTGTCCATACTTCGATTTCATATTCCAATAACAAACAAATGTGGCATTTTCAAGGCACGATACAAAACCAAATGCCAAAATCTCAAATAACTCTATTACAGAAACATGCAAAACTGGTGTCTTGACCGTCTTCATCCGATCTCCTGCTCAAAAACCTGGAGACGGGGATGAAAGGGGTGAGCTCGACGGCTCAGTGGATAACACATTTATAAATTGAAACATAAGCGAAAATCATTTTTCACAAGGTTTTGCCCAAAAGCTTATTTTTCAAGCTTTTCATTTTTTTCAAATATTTCTAAATAATTTCAAGAATTTCTCGATTGAAACTTCAATTTCTCATTTTTCGACTGCACAAATCACTAATAATTTCAAAACATGTATGCAGCACATAAAAATGCATCACAAAGTAACAAAAAAAACACATAACATATCAAAGTGGTTTGGTTCGATCCTAACAGAACGTACTGCACATTCCCGCATAGCGGTCTTGTGCAGCCGTGAATAGAGGGAAGTCCGTAATCAGATCTCCTATGCCACTAGCGGGCAGGCAAGAGAAGCCTATCAAAGGGAGACCAGTGCACTGACTCATACGGAGGGGGACCTAACCAAACCAACATAATACACATATTCATACTTATAAAATCAGATTGCCCAAAGGCACATTTCAAAATTTTAATTTTTTCATGTCGTGTCTTACTAGACACGGTAACAATCACAAATTCAATAAATCAAATCAATTCATATAACAGAATTTCAATCAATTACGATTGAAACAATTTTTGCAAATCATTAGATGATTCAAACACAATGTCATATCAAACAAATTGACATTTCCAAAATGCACATAATGTCACATAGCAATTCACAAATTTCTCTACGATGCAACAATTATAACAATGACTAAAACCTTCAAACACAATGAATTTAACAAGTATTTCAATTTTATCAAAACATTATTAATGAAGGAACGATTAAAAACATTTTATTCAAATCATCCTAAACCATTTTCATAACTTATCAAATTTGTCGAAAATAACGAATTTAACAAATTAAACGATTTCTTAAATCCTTACAAAATCA
>JAOSBP010000004.1:11588100-11601780 GCA_027563825.1 Erythroxylum mucronatum | reverse complement strand
TATGCTTATGTTTAGATTTTGTGAATCTTGAATTTGTTGTGATTGTATGAAAAACATATGATGATTCATTATTATGTTATGCCATGAAAGATGAATGGCTCTTTGTATGATGAATTATGACCATGTTATACCTTGAAAAAGGTTATGATATTTTGAATTGAATTATGAGCATGATGATGTTATGCCTTGTATTATGGCATTTTGATTAAATGAAAAGAAGGAAAATCATGAGAATATAAAAATGTGATTATGTGCTTTGTTTGGGCAAGAGAGGAACCGTTTCGTAGTCACGTGCACGTCGACGTTAAGGCTTCTCTCGGCTGCCCGCTTGTGGGCTACGAGATCCGAAAGTGGACTCATTTCGTTCACGGAGTAAACTTCGGTTGCTCTGTTTTGTTCACGGAACCCTCGAGCAATTGTGTGTGCTTTTGCTTCTTAATTTGCCAAATTATGATGAAATTTTGAATGTTATGCTTAGAAGATGAATTACATCAAACGTGCCACATGTAATGATGTTGTGAATTATGGAATGTGAATTAAATTGTGAATGCTGGACTCTCATTGCATAGTGTATGCTTATATGAATAAATGCATATATGTTTGATTGTGTGGCTCATCGCCAATGGGTATAAATATATTAGCCACTGAGCTATGTAGCTCAACCCAATAATTTTCCCTCTTCAGGTGCAGAACGAGAAGAATTAGCGATCCTTGCAAGACAATTGGATAACTTCGAGATAGTTAGCTTTTGTACTAAGCAACCCTTTGTATAGTTTATTAAGTATGCCAAACATTAAGCGTCCATTTGTATTTGTTTTAAGTTTGTGATGTGTATTTTGATTTGTAAATAAAGTTTGTTCAATGATTTACTTTGCATAGAAATGAGAATGGGAAATCGAGGATTTCCTTTTGTATATAAATATGTCTTTTAAAGGTTGGAATTTATGATTATGGAAGTGGATTGTGTGTATGCATATGATTCTTTGTTGAGATTGCGAATTGTTGTTCGTTTTAGAATAGGATGTTAGCGATTGGAAAGGTTTTATGGGATGAACCATTTGAAGTGAGATTTAAGAGTGTAATGACAAGTATTTCATTAGTTGAATTGATATGAAGAGATATTGCATTTTGCAAGCTTTCATAGGTATAGAAATTGTGTTACCAACTTCAGGGAGAAATCTGGATTAATATAGGCTAATTTGGACAAAGTGATCTTCATAAAAGTTGTAGATCGTCCTCTTAGCTTTCCAACGCTATAAACTATGCAAATTTTAGGTATCGGAGTTGAGAGATATAAGCATTATAAGTGATGATGCTGCATAGGAGGTATAAACATGATAGCTAAGGAGAATGATGAGAATTTGTGTATGTTATGAGTTATTTAAGTAGAGGTTTGGGAGTTTAATGCATTAGAATTGATAATTGAATGTTTAGGGAGTGATATTACATCAGAATATGTTGAAATTGGGAAGAATGTGTGTGATGAATCATTTGGAGTTGAGATTCAATGATGTTTGTAGTTGTTTAATGGATTAGAAGTGGTTTTTGTGGTATTGGAGAAGAATATGAGGTAAGGGAATGTTAGGCTGGGTTTAGGAACCTTTGAAGGGGTGTTGGAGGGTGAAAAATTGGTGATACCCGTAGGTTACATGGCCAGCCCGTGTGAATTCACACAGGCCGTGTGTTTTTAGGCGCAGGGAGACAATGTCACCCGTAGGTCACACGGGCAGATCGTGTGATTTCACACGGTCCGTGTGTTTTAACCCAGAAAAAGATAGAATTTTAATTTTTGGTCTTCATGAAAGTTGTAGCCCTAGATGTCTACTTTCTAACCATCAAAAAACGAAGTCAATCCGACATCTATAATGAGAGTTATGGCGTTTGCACTAAGGTATATTCAATAGGAATTAGGATATGAACATGTTGGGTTCGTTGGGCCATAACTCCTTCGTCCGACCTCTGATTGAGGTGATTCTTAAGGCGATAGATTCCTAACATGTTTTTCTATATCTGCATAAAAATTTATAGCCTTTGGAGTTAAATTAAGGAAGTTTTATGGAATGGAAGTGAGTGGTCGGGTTGGAGAGCTTAATCGAGCTATGAATATAGGTTGGACTTTTAAGAATATCTTGAGCTGTAGAGCTCCGATTAAGGTGATTCTTGCTTCAAAACAAGCTAGAGACTTAGAGATATGATTTCTATGAAGAAGTTAAATTGAAATTTGGGTTTGAAGATTTACAAATTCTGTTCACAAACCGCAGAAATGAGTTCAAGCATGGTGACTGTTTGGTATGGGCTCGCCATTGAGCATATTGTGAGGAAAATTTTTAGGATGTTATGAGAAGGAAGAGGAACTATTGATGGCTAATGAGGATTAATTGAAATAACCCTATATGGTGATATGTTCACGTCTTAAGTTATGATATTCGGAGCGATTGTTGGGCTTCGAAAACGGGGCCCAACACTCGCTTGGACAATCAGAGAAGTATGTTTTTGGCATGATGTTAGTGTAGATGCTTATAGCTGCTCCATGGTTTGTCATAGTCATATGTACATAAAACATGTATGGATATGTTATGTTATTGAGAATGATATTGGTTGATGATAAGTAGGGAATGTATGTGAGAATTGTAGTTTGGGATCCTTACTTAGTACAACCTATTAAGCACGTATAAGGATGTAGAAAAGTTAGGCTTACTACGGGTTTTGGTGGCATTAAGCCTACCCATTCCCTAGTGCCAACACGGCCCAAAAAGGCAGATCGTGTTAGTCTTAAAGGAGGAATGTGTCACTTTTCTCCAATTTATTGTTGAAATCAGTCAAGAAGCAACTCTAGATCAAGATAATGTCACTCCCATACAAATTCAAGAAATTAATTTAGAAGATCGAGCTTAATAACCTCAAGAATCAATACCACTAAGGAGATCTATTAGAGAGAGAAGAAATGCAATTTCAGATGATTATGTTATATATCTTCAAGAATATGAATAGGACACTGGGATGGTAGAAGATGACCCAGTTAACTCCCATCAAGTCATACAAAGTTCTAACTCCTAAAAGTATATTAAATCCATGAATAAGGAAATGAAGTCTATGAAATACAATAATGTTTGGGCTCTTGTCTAATTACCCAAAGGTGCAAAACCCATTAATTGCAAAAAGATATTTAAGAGAGATTCTAATGATAATGTGGAAAGATATAAGGCACGTCTAGTTACTAAAGGCTTCACTTAAAAGAAAGGCATTGATTTCGAAGAGACTTACTCTCTGATTTCTTCGAAAGACTTTTTTACAATCATCATAACATTTGTAATGCACCTTGATCTTGAGTTACATTAGGTGGATGTTAACACTGCATTTCTTAATGGTGACATTGATGAGATGATTTATATGGTGCAATCCTAAACCTTTGTGTCAGAAGATCCAAAGAAAATGGTTTGCAAATTAAAGAAATCCATCTATAGACTCAAGTAAGCTTCTCATTAATGGTATTACAAGTTTCATCAAATTGCCATCTCGTCTAGTTTTGAGATGAATATGATAGATAATTGTGTATACCATAAGTTCAGTAGGAGAAAACTTATTTTTCTAGTTTTGTATATCGATAATATACTACTTGTTGATAATAATGTAGGCTTATTGCACAAAACTAAGAGAATTCTATCTCGAGATTTTGAGATGAAAGATATTGGTGATGCCTCTTTTGTATTAGGGATCCAAATACATCAAGATTGTTCTTAAGGTATTCTTGGATTATCACAAAAGGGCTACATAAAAAAGGTTCTCAAGAGATTTGGCTTACAAAACTGTAAATGAGGTGATACCCCTATATTTCAAGAAGACAAATTTAGTCTTAGTTCGTGCCCTAAGAACGATTTTGAGGCTAAAAAGATGCAGACAATTCTTTATATGTTAGTAGTTAGGAGTTTTATGTGTGCTTAAGTATGTATGCATCTGGATATTGTGTACATTATTGGGATTCTAGGGAGATATTTAAGCAATTTTGGACTTTACCATTGGGTAGTAGCCAAATGAGTCATGAGTTATCTACAGAAGACTAAAGACTACATGCTCATTTATATGAGATTGGACCATCTTGAGCTCATTGGGTATTTTGATTCCAATTTTGCTGGATGTCAAGATAGTAGAAAATCTACTTTAGGCTATATCTACATATTGGTTGAAGGAGTTATTTCCTGGAAGAGTAATACACAAACACTCATAACTTCTTCTACCATGGCTGTGAAGTTTATAATGTGTTATGAAGCATCTAATTATGGATATAGCTAAAAAATTTTAGCATTAGGCTATGAATTGTAAATGGATTGATAGATCACTTAAGATGTTTTGTGACAATAATTCGACAACCCTGTTTTTCAACAGTAATAAGAGCTCGTTAAAGTCTAAACATATTGACATTAAGTTCTTAAAGGTTAAATAAAGAGTTCAGAGTAGTTAGGTGTCTATTAAGCATATTTGGAAAACCATCATGATTGCGAATCTGCTCACTAAGGGATCATCACATGAGGCCTTCATAAGCACACCACTCGTCTGAGTATAGTGCCTTTTAAGGATGTTATGATTTAGTGGGACTTTGTATCCTTAATATTTTAAGCAATAGACATATTATAAGGTTATGTTATAGTTAGCACTGCAATAATAAATGCCACAGTTTATTTCTACTCTAAATGTATATTTCAGTTTGTTCTCGTAAGGAATAAAGTTTAAAGATTAAGTTTAAAGGAGTGCTAGATGGAAATAAGCATGTTAAGATCGTATTGTATGAAATTTCCATACTATATATCTATTCATGATCCATGTTATTCATCTATACTAATATATGTGACCAATGATGTGTTTAGTTACGCTTAATATAATAAAACCCTTTTTGATCCTTTATTGGTATATATGATGAATGAGATTATTCTAGATGCTTTTGGTGATGATAGCATATTTGCATGCATTAGGATTTTGGAATAATAACACTTATTAAGTTTTAATATACATATAGCCTAAGTGAGAGATTCTTGGAATAAAATTAAATTATTTTGTGAGCTTATATGCATATCACGAGAATTATATATTGTGAGATATCCTTAAAGTTGAGCCCAATTCAAGTGACCTGATTAAGTTTTTAGCTTAAAACATCTAATAGGGTATGAGCCAATTTTATATGTGTAGAGACCATGATAATAATTTCTAATTGATGATGAACCAAATTAGAAATTATAAACACTTTAGGTTTAGGGTTTTACATCTTTAAATATATGGTTATAGTCCTCAATTGTATGTCAAGCTATTAGGTTTCTTTTATATTCCCATCACTAGAGAAAATCACAAAGCAGGAGCTGACGTATCAACTTAGAAGATCATAATTTAGAATTTCAACTCAACAATTCATGACGATGCATTCAAATATGCTTCCTCTTTTATGTATTGATGATTTAACATGAGATTTGTGATTTGGCCAATGATCAGTATAGATTAAGGTTTAATACAACATTATCTTCCTTGATCATTTAACAGAAAAACTACAAGCCACAAGTTGCATCGGTCAAGTCACCAAAATTAACAGGTAAAATGGAGCAAGAGTAGCATTTGACGATTATTCTTTGTTGAACTTCAGTTTGAGAGGCTTCCATTGCTTTTGGGGAGTATGACCATAAGAAAGGCTTGTACATTTAGTATCATGTTCACAGAAAGCTAAAGGTTGGTCACTCTTTTTGTGGTTTTCCAAGTCCAATCGAATTTATAAGTTCTCAAACAAGAATTGGATTGTTAACCGAAACAACTGTCAATTTTTCGTGTATGGAATGAAAGCGAATCTTGATAGAGACAGCATGTAGGAGAAGAGTCGATACTTAAAAGAAGGCTCACATGTAGACCATAATATTATTAACGTTAATATCTTAAATTGATCTTATTGTAAATATCTATTAATCTCCTTGATTATCTCCTTTAGCCTTGTATAGAACCAACGGCTCCAAAATCCCTCATTCTTCTCCTCAATTCATGTATAGCCTTAAGATAACCTCGTCAACGTTGTTGTAACTCTCTTTTTAAGGTTTCGAATAATACAGTAGAAAATAGCTTCCATTCTATATTATTTTCTTCACAAATATGAAATAATGGAGAAACTCTGTTGATCACTAGATACAGTGGAGTATGTCAGGACCTCTCAGTCTTAGGAGTAACGCTCTGTTCAAGAATTGCTCTCTTGCCAAGGGACTCAATTGCTTCAAGTACACATCAATGCTCACCACTCCCTGCTCTAGTGCTGATAGGAGCCAGAGTACAAATTTGAGGCCTAAATCCAAGAGGGTCACCAAAGCTCCTACATGGGCCCAAAGATTACTTGGCCATGGAAAAGCTGGAAACCGAGGGGATTCATTAGGATTTGAATTCTGTTTTGATTCCTTTGAGTGGTTATATCGTTGCTGGTTGTTATTTCTGTTTTGAAGTATTGTTTTAAAAAGGGTTGTTAGTGGCTCAATGAACGTGAGAGAAAAGTTATCAAACAAATTTGTTTCCTTCTTCTTCTTCTCTTCTGGAGGCTGCTAACCTCGCATTAGCATTTTATTCTCTGTTCTATCAATTGGTGCTTTCATTGTCTCCTTCCATGGCTGACGGCACTCGCCTCCGTTCACTGGATGAAGCTGTGTCCAAGCTCTCTTCAATCCAAACTGCTCATGGTGAATAGTTGACTGCTCTCTCATCCTTTTTAAAGGATCTCACCACCAAACTCACTACTATGGAGGCCAAAATCGACCAAGCTGTTCGTAATAAACAACCCTTGGTTAGTGATGACCCTTCCCTTCCACAAATGGCTGCTAGTGGTGATAGCTCTAACCGACGGCCACCTAACCACGGTCTGCCTTTCAAAACATTTCGCCTTGATGTCCCCAGATTTGACGGTACCGATCGACATGGGTGGATTTTCAAAGCTCAACAATTCTTTGATTACCATGAGACTAGTGATGACCAACGACTCACCATTTCTTCCTTCCATATGGATGGTGAAGCCCTATCTTGGTATCGATGGATGAAGCAGAACAATCGAATCCGTTCTTGGGACTCCTTTCTCAAAGATTTGGAGGTCCGATTCGGGCCTACGGAGTTTGAAGATTTCCAAGGACAACTATCAAAGCTTACCCAGACAGGTACCGTTTTGGAATACCAATCCAAATTTGAAAGCCTCTCAAATCAAACCACTGGTCTTCCTGACGCATTCCTTCTCAGCTGTTTCACGTCGGGTCTACGTCCGGATATCCGTCGTGAGGTACTAGCATTTCGTCCACCAAATCTTACCCAGGCTATTGGTCTTGCCCGACTACAAGAAGATAAACTGTCGGAGTCTCGAACGCCAAATCAAAACTCCTACAAACCTTGGGACAGTTTCAAGCAACCAACTACCACACCGGCGACCACCATGGACAGTCAACCTGCTGCTCCACCCTTACTGCCGACGCCAAGGACGAATCCATGGCCACGCCCACCTCCTCCTTCTTCTCTTCCCATTCGACAATTAACTGCCACTCAAATGCAGGAGCGACGGGAGAAGGGGCTCTGTTTTAACTGTGATGAAAAGTTTCAGCTGGGACACCGTTGCAAGTCGAAGTTATTCTTACTACTGTTGGATGATGAATTAGAAGAACACATGCAACCTTGAGGACAAGGTTGTCGAAAAGGAAGGGGCAATTGATAGGAGTCAAAGTATAAATTTGAGGCCTAAATTCAAGAGGGTCACCAAAGCTCCGGCATGGGCCCAAGACTACTTAGCCATGGAAAAGTTGGAAACCGAGAGGATTCATTAGCATTTGCATTCTGTTTGAGATTTGAATTCTCTTTCGATTCCTTTGAGTGGTTATATCGTTACTGGTTGTTATTTCTGTTTAGAAGTTTTGTTTTAAAAGGGCTGTTAGCGGCTCAATGAAAAGCAGAGAAAAGTTATCAAACAAATTTGTTCCTTCTTCTTCTTCTCTTCTGGAGGCTGCTAACCTCGAATTAGCATTTATTTTCTGTTCTATCAATTGGTGCTTTCATTGTCTCCTCCCATGGCTGACGACACTCGCCTCCGTTCATTGGATGAAGCTGTGTCCAAGCTCTCTTCAATCCAAACTTCTCATGGTGAACAGTTGACCGCTCTCTCCTCCTTTTTCAAGGATCTCACCACCAAACTCACTACTATGGAGGCCAAAATCGACTAAGCTGTTCGTAATAAACAACCCTTGGTTAGTGACGACACTTCCCTTCCACAAATGGCTGCTAGTGGTGATAGCTCTAACCGACGGCCACGTAACCACGGTCTGCCCTTCAAACCATTTCGCCTTGATGTCCCCAGATTTGACGGTACTGATCCCCATGGGTGGATTTTCAAAGCTCAACAATTCTTTGATTACCATGAGACTAGTGATGACCAACGACTCACCATTTCTTCCTTCCATATGGATGGTGAAGCCCTATCTTGGTATCGATGGATGAAGCAGAACAATCGCATCCATTCTTGGGACTCTTTTCTCAAGGATTTGGAGGTCCGATTCGGCCCTACGGAGTTTGAAGATTTCCAAGGACAACTATCCAAGCTTACTCAGACAGGTACCGTTTTGGAATACCAATCCAAATTTGAAAGCCTTTCCAATCAAACCACTGGTCTTCCTGACGCGTTCCTTCTTAGCTGTTTCACTTCGGGTTTGTGTCCGGATATCCGTCGTGAGGTCTTAGCATTTCGTCCACCCAATCTTACCCAGGCTATTGGTCTTGCCCGACTACAAGAAGATAAACTGTCGGAGTCTCGACTGCCAAATCGAAACTCCTACAAACCGTGGGACAGTTTCAAGCAACCAACTACCACACCGGCAGCCACCGTGGACAGTTAAACTGCTGCTCCACCCTTACTGCCGACGCCAAAGACAAATCCATGGCCACGCCCACCTCCTCCTTCTTCTCTTCCCATTCGCAGATTAACTGCCACTCAAATGCAGGAACGACGGGAGAAGGGGCTCTGTTTTAACTGTGATGAAAAGTTTCAGCTGGGACACCGTTGCAAGTCGAAGTTATTTTTACTACTGTTGGATGATGAATTAGATATATCCATAGCGGTAAACACACTGGAGTCCGCTCCCCCATTGGATACTCCAGCAATTAGTTTTCATGCTCTGGTCGGTCACCGAATTCCTAGTACCTTCCGCTTAACAGGTATGTTGCATGGCCAGCGGGTTCAGGTCCTCATAGATGGTGGTTCAACACATAATTTCATTCAGGAACGTGTGGCTAAATTTTTGAATTTGGATATCACTCCCTCTTCAGCCTTTCGGGTGATGGTTGGGAATGGAGAGGAGTTACAGTGTCAGGGGCTGTGTCCCAATCTTCCTCTGCTTTTGAATAATATCTCCTTCAACATTGACTTCTTTGTTTTGCCGATTCAGGGGACTGATGTGGTGTTGGGCGCCCAGTGGCTTTCCTTGTTGGGTAGAGTAATGATGGATTACCATGAATTGACTATGGATTTTTGTTGGCAGGGACAACGTGTGGTGTTACAGGGTAATCAGAGCTTTGGGCTAGAGCCCATTTGTCATACCCAGTTGGACCGTCTTCACTCTACTGATGGCGTTGGAGCTTTCTTCCAATTAATGGTTCAGAACCCTACTTGTATTACAGTACCCATAGCTCAACCATCAGATCTGCCGTTCCCAATTTCTCAACTTCTTGACCAGTTCTCTGCAATTTTTACCCCACCAGACACCTTACCCCCACTTCGTGACATCAACCACCAAATCCATCTCCTACCCACCGCAACTCCAGTGAACGTGCGACCCTACCGTTACCCACACTACCAAAAACGGGAAATCGAGCACTTGGTTCAAGAAATGGTGGCAAACGGCATTATCCGACCCAGTAGAAGTCCGTTTTCCTCTCCGGTTTTACTTGTCAAAAAGAAGGATGGCTCTTGGAGGTTTTGTGTTGATTATCGAGCCTTGAATCAAATCACCGTCAAGGACCGCTTTCCAATTCCCACAGTGGATGAGCTACTTGACGAGCTACACGGCGCAACAATCTTTTCCAAAATCGACTTACGATCCGGGTATCACCAAGTGCGAATGGCTGCGGAAGATGTCCATAAAACTGCATTCAGAACGCATAATGGACATTTCGAGTTCTTGGTCATGCCCTTTGGGCTTACCAATGCGCCATCGACCTTTCAGATGTTGATGACCTCGATTTTTCAACCCTTCCTTCGTAAGTTTGTGGTAATTTTTTTCGACGATATCCTTGTTTATAGTCAAACTATTTCTGAACATCTGGAGCATTTGTTGGAAGTTTTGCACTGTCTACAGACTAATGTATTATATGCCAAGTTCGAGAAATGTTCTTTCGGGCAGGAACGTATAAACTATTTGGGTCATGTTATCTCAAGAATGGGTGTGGAACCTGATCCATCCAAGGTTACGTCTGTGTGGGAATGGCCGCGGCCGCTGACCATTTCGCAATTGAGAGGATTTCTTGGGCTATCCGGCTATTACAGACGGTTCATTAAAGGCTATGCAATGATTGCCGCTCCACTCACATCTTTGCTCCAGAAGAACTCCTTTGTCTGGACCGATTCTGCTGAAAAATCATTTCTTAATTTGAAGACAGCCCTCACTAATGCACCGGTACTAGCCTTACCTGATTTTTCAGAGACATTCATCATCGAAACAGATGCCTCTGGAATTGGGATAGGTGCCGTCTTGCTTTAACGATGTCATCCAGTGGCCTATTTTAGCAAAAAGCTCTGCCCTAGAATGCAGCGTGCTTCTGCATACTCCCGGGAATTATTTGCAGTCACAGAAGCGGTTAAAAAATGGAGACAGTATTTGCTGGGGAAGAAATTTGTGATCATAACTGATCAACAAAGTCTTAAGAGTTTGATGACACAGGTCATACAAACCCCTGAACAACAGGCGTACCTCATTAAACTTTTGGGTTATGATTTTGAAGTGGTTTATAAACCTGGTAAGGAGAACTTGGTGGCAGATGCATTGTCTCGAAGGGTGGAGGAAAATGAGGTACCATCCCATTCTTTTCTAGCACTTTCAATTCCAGTATTTGATATCCTTACAGAAATAAAGGCTGCCATTCTTGGAGATGATGAACTTAAGAATCTGCTAGATAATGCGTTGACTGGTTCCAATACTGATTATACTTACAAGGATGAGTTGTTACTTAAGGGTGGAAAGATAGTAGTGCCAAATGTCAACAATTTAAGGGATAGAATCATTTATGAATTCCATTCCACACCTTTAGGAGGACATGGGGGAATTAAGAAGACCATGGCTAGGATTGCTAGTATGTACAGTTGGCCAAAAATGAGAGCTGATGTTAAACGATTTATCAAACAATGCCATACTTGTAACCAAGCTAAATATGAGACCCAAGTTCCGGCTGGTTTGTTACAACCATTAGCTATACCAAACCAAGTTTGGGAAGAAATATCTATGGACTTTATTGTCGGATTGCCAAGATTGGAAGGGTATACTGTGATTTTTGTTGTTGTTGATAGACTATCGAAATATGCTCATTTTGGGGCTATGAAGGCTGGGTTTACTGCTGCCAAAGTTGCAACAATGTTCATTAGTATGGTGTTTCGCTTACATGGAATGCCAAAATCCATTGTGAGCGACAGGGATCCAATTTTTATGAGCCAATTTTGGCAACAACTATTCAGGGCAAGTGGAACCACACTCAAACACAGTTCAGCTTACCACCCTCAAACGGACGGTCAAACGGAGGTCGTCAATCGATTCTTGGAACAATATTTGAGATGTTTTGTAATGGATCATCCAAACCGCTGGTTGGATTATCTTCCGTGGGCAGAATTTTACTATAACTCCTCTTATCATACGGCTACAGGTTTTACTCCTTTCTTCCTTGTATATGGCAGGGAAGCTCCAACAGTGACGCCATATCAGCCAAGAACAAGTGCAAATGAGGCTGTTGATTGTGCATTAACAACTCGTGATGCAGTGTTGCGGCAATTGAAAGCAAATTTGACTCGAATTAGAAATGCTATGAAAATTCAGCATGATAAGCATAGGCAGAATCGTGAATTCAAGGAAGGCGATTGGGTCTATGTTAAATTGCAACCTCACCGCCAGAAGACAGTCAGAGGTGCCGTTTGTTCTAAACTGGGCAGACGTTATTATGGTCCTTTCAAGGTGTTGCAAAAAATTGGACAGGTCGCTTATAAATTGGAATTACCAGCATCTTCTCACATCCACCCAGTGTTTCATGTCAGCTTACTCAAACATGGTGCTCAACTGCCGAAAGCTGGAACACTACCATTACCTCCATCGACTTATAATGGCCAACCACAAATATCTCCTTTGGCTATCATTGCCAGCCGCCAAGTTTTGAAGAACAACAAATGGAAGACACAGGTATTGATCCAGTGGAACGGTCTGCCTCTTGAAGAAACTTCTTGGGAGGACGCAGAAGAAATTGAAGCTGTGTATGGACTGAAGAACACATGCAACCTTAAGGACAAGGTTGTCGAAAAGGAAGGGGCAATTGATAGGAGCCAGAGTACAAACTTGAGGCCTAAATCCAAGAGGGTCACCAAAGCTCCTGCATGGGCCCAAGATTACTTGGCCATGGAAAAGCTGGAAACCGAGAGGATTCATTAGGATTTGCATTCTGTTTTGAGATTTGAATTCTGTTTTGATTCCTTGAGTGGGTATGTCGTTGATGGTTGTTATTTCTGTTTTGAAGTATTGTTATAAGAAGGGTTGTTAGTGGCTCAATGAATGACAGAAAAGTATCAAACAAATTGCTCTCTTCTTCTTCTTCTCTTCTGGAGGCTGCTAACCTCGAATTAGCATTTATTTTCTGTTCTATCAGCATCCCTACCTGAAGAAGAGCTACCACCCAATTTAATCACTCTTGAGCTGTTTGATCTCTTGAATCTGAGGTCTGTGAAAGGGCTTCACCGCCTTACTTCCCTTGAAAGCTTGACAATTAAGAGATGCCCTCATCTGAAAACCTTACCAGAGGAGGGCTTGCCATGCTCTCTCAGAGAATTGCATATTTCCAATTGCCCTGAGATTGCATCCCTACCAGAAGAATGGCTGCCTCCCAGTCTAATCCGTCTTTCACTGTATAATCTTCAGAATCTAAGGTCTGTGAAAGGGCTTCGCCGCCTTACTTCTCTTGAAAAGTTAGCAATTCGGGGTTGCTCTCATCTGAAAACCTTACCAGAGGAGGGTTTGCCATCCTCCCTTTCTTATCTAAATATCTCGAAGTGTCCTTTACTAAAGAAAAGGTATAGGAGAAAGGAGGGGAAGTCTTGGGCCAAAATTTCACACATTCCACACATTGATATAAGATGATTGATGAAGCGTTATAAAGGTACTTGTTGATAATAATTTGCATCCAAAGTATGTTGATATTCTTCAATTTTTTTGAGAAATGATGATATTTTTCGTGTTGAAATGTTTATTGAAATATCATATGAAGTTGTGTCATGAATTCAACTTAAAAAAGTGTGCAAAATTTTAGGAATTATTTGATTCTTGTTTATCCAACTTAACTCCATAAATGATAACTTATCTTAACTTTATCTCTTAGGTTTTTCCATTTTAGGATCAAAGTAATAAGTTCCAAATTTACTTTCTTAAAAAAAATTACGTAATTCTTGATCTTCTT
>JAOSBP010000004.1:11569058-11588000 GCA_027563825.1 Erythroxylum mucronatum | reverse complement strand
CAGAGAAAAGTTATCAAACAAATTTGTTTCCTTCTTCTTCTTCTCTTCTGGAGGCTGCTAACCTCGAATTAGCATTTTATTCTCTTTTCTATCAAGTGCCTCGTACAGCGCATCTATGACATCCTCAATGCCCCTCTCAATAGCCAAGCAATCAATTTCCATTTTCGATTCGTCATCAGCACCTTGAAAAACATTCTCTATTTCATCTCTGCACCTGCTCAACTCTGGTTTTGCATCATTCACTCTCAACCAGTTAATCAGTACATCAGCTTGATTCGTTAAGGCCATCACTCTTTCTTTCAAATTCATATTCTCATGGTCAAGTCCTATAATCATGGCTGTGATGATATCATCTCGGTTGACCATTTCTTCATTCAACTTAGAAAGTTGCTCCATTTCTTCTTCGTGTTTCGCCTGTAGCACCATCATATCATAGTGAAGCATACCTGAAAGTCGGTCTAAAGCTTCCATCCTTGAAGCAAGCGAGGGGTTCGTAAAATTTGCATATGGCAAGTAAGCAAAGGGATGATCATGGGAGAAGATTTTAACAAGGTTATGCACGAGTTCACTGAGATTCCGTTTGGGAATAACCAAGTTTGGAGATACGGAGAAGTACACCTGATGAAGCGTCAACAAAAGGGTGACATTCATGAATCGGAGACATGGAATTTGATGAGGCATACACTAAAGGAGCCTTGTAAGGGTAGTTTTCGTGGAGCCAAATGGTGAGCGTTATAAGAGGTGTGTGGTTTGAGATGTGGAGATCACCGTTAACATATAAGAGGAAGACGATGGTGCCATCGTTATATATGGAAGAATGTGTCCGTGGAAGGAGTGAAAGTGGGGTGGTCTTGGATCAGTGAAAGGAGGTGCTTTCTTATGAGCCACTTCTGTTTAGGGTCAGGATAGGACAGTGCAGAAAAGCCGGTGCGAGAAAGTGCAGTGTCAATGAAATGAGTAGCGAATGTTGGGGCCATATTTGCCGTTCAAAAGAAGAGAGCTTGATTAATTGAATTTCACCAACTAGATGTGATCTTTGCTAGTACTTGAAACCAAAAGAAAGACGAGAGAGTATTCCCACTTTTGCGGGCGTTGGTGTCCTACTATGACTTTATTTTCATCTCAATCTATTTAGTCAATTTTAACCACCAAAATGATATTTGTCTTTTCCTTTAATATTTCGATATATATTTTTCTTTTGTATAGTCAAAACGTGTTTGATCAATTCTAATCTGCACTTAGATTAGTCAAAACGAACCAGCTTCAGTGTTTGATCAGCAATTACTAAGAAGTTCCATTCCTAATTGTAAACTGCTGTCACCTATGATGTTATGTTTTCTCCTGATTGCATATTATATGCTCAACTCATATTTTATGCAGAAACAAGTTCTTCACTTCAATAAACCTATTGACTTCATTTGATTTATTGATGTACACCAAACATTAATACATTATCTTCAAGCATATAAATAAAAGTTAGGTAACTGTATTAAATTGTAATAGTTGAAGGATAGTGAGGAAAGTATTCTTTTAAGCATTAGGTGAGGTGGATATTTTTTTAACCAGTGAGACCGAATCTGGAGCAGACAAACGTATACTAGGAACGATCATACGTTGGGCAGGACGTTCAAGGCTCATACTATAGCAAGGTGCAAGGGAAGAATTAACAATTGAACGGATATATAGGGCAGATACTATCTGTTTAATGGAATTGGCTTCAAGTGTCAGATATTCACTTCTGAATTACAGGCTTAACGAATTTTTTATTGTTGGAAGTTTTTAATTGAAAGAGAGGAGTGTTAGATGGTTGGAACATAGGTTGTTTTGCAGGTGTCGAAGTCATGGTTTAGTTCTTCGACTAGTCCTTCTTGATCATGGCGTGTTCCTCAAATTTTGCATTATTTCAACATTTATTACTGAAGTAATATTTGAAAAATCAATCTGGCCAATATTGAAATGATTAACGCCTAATTTAATGATCAAAATTGATTTTTCATATATCAAATTTAGGGTTAGCATTTGGTTTTAGGTTCAACTCAATCTAGTTCATATTTAGCGTCTAAAACCTATGTTGATCGAGTTTAATCTTAGAAGGATTAGGTCAACCTAGTCTAACTTGGTCTAAAATGACACTATTTTATTTAATAGTTGAAGAATTAATTGATTAAAATAATATTATTTTTGTTTGAAATTAGGTTCAAAGAAAATCAAGTTAAATTTGAGTTCGTTGTCAATCCTATTGGAATTTCCAATTTCTATTAGTAAACATAAAGAAAAAGTCTCAATACCTAACAACAATTTCCATAGACTAGCACCATAAAAACATATCTAATGCTTGTTCATCAATTTCAACAGTAAAGATCACGCATTGAATATAAATTCCTTTTAAATTTGGAATACATGCATTTCAAATCATTGGAAAATTCATAAACAAGGTCCAAAATGTAGAAATTACATTCATTTTATACAAAAATGGATATAACCATAATTCATTCGACCAAAATAAGTTGGATATAAACAATTAACCCTCTAAAAGAAGTGTACCAAAAACTATTATACTATTAAATGTCATTTACATTCTATTGACTTCCAATTTCAATGTTAGTTGCTTATTGTTGGAATTTTTAATAACCTTGTGCTTTGAAACTTTGCTCTTGCAATTAGCATGATGTGATAGTTGAGATACCCTTCTACATATGCCCCATTGGTTAGAATGAAGTTGAATATTATTTAGATCAATTAACCCAAAAATTATCTTCATCATCAAAGTTGAAGTTAAGGCAGATAGCTATGATTACGAGTAACTAGTTAGATCTCCAGCTAATAACCAAGGTTATCTTTTGGAAATTAATCTATAGGGTCAAGAAGAAATTGTTGTTGTTATTGGATCTCATATTATTGCACTTAACTATCTACTATTCATATAATATTGATAATGTATTCGTGCAATAAAGACAAATAGTAAAATTAATCATTGGTAACAATCTAACTCAATTTTAACTTGACTAAAAGGAAGTGGACTTTGTTCTACGCTTTTGCATTCTCTCTTATTGTGACCAAAATTTTCACATCTTTCACACAATTGAAATTGACCCTTTTATGATAATCTTTAAGGAGTCTTCACTTCCTTTGGTTCATTTTTTCTCTAATTCGTCTAGATTATTATGCATTGCTCTATCTGTTGGAGGATGAATTTCTTCTTAAATGTTAGTTAGATAGAGTTTTTATCCTTTAATTGGATGCAAAAGATTTTCATTAACCTCCATAAACCTATCTTTATAGTAACATCGAACCACACATGCCTTTGGTTGTTACTTGGTATAGAATATGGCATTAATGAAATGAGTGTTAGGGTACCAATAGAGTTCTCACTCCCTACAACTGCATGTGTTTTTTCCTTAACAATTGGACTATATGTATATCATCTCTATTTGTAACTTGATATGTCATATTTCCATTTCAAATGACTCTTCATTTCATTGCATTCAATTTATTTTTGTTCAAATTCTTCACCACTTCAAGTGTTATTTTTCCTTCCATATTTTAACTTGTTCCTTTATATTTGAATGTCACTGTATTATCGTTGTCTTGATAATCTCCAAAATATTGATGATAAGATAATCTTTGATCAATAAAATTTGAGAGTCGAATGTCTCATTCTTGTTCTTATACATAATTGTACATTTTGAACTTAATACTCTGGAAAGGTGATCAATGCTAATTAGGTTATGTTTATAGCTTAATTTTAAGATAATTTTGCTTGAAGTTTGATGATTTATATATGTATAGAGAGAGAGAGTACTCAATATGCCTTATATTTTGGTTTTAAGCTTTGTTTAGGTTCTTTAACGAAGAAAGAATGAATTAAGGGAACTTAGAGTCAAGTTAGAGAATCCATATCTTAGAAGAATGCTAGTTAAACATAGACTCTTGTTCATAACACAAGTCAAATATGGACTAGTGTTTTGACTTGTATTAGTCCCTGGTCTATTCTACTTCTTCAATAATTTTGGCATATGAAGGAATATGACATAAATATGGACACATGTTCATGGCCTTTAGACTGTGTTCTTAAGATGAACCCTTAAATGTGAGACAAAGGAGTTACTAAGCTAAAATAGTTGTAATACCAAGCCATGTTTGTGACCCATATTGGTGGGGAAGAACATGGGACAAATACGAGTTTGTGTTGGAACTATATAGGTCGAGACTTTTTGGATTTTTAGGGTTTTGTGAGAATAAAAGAGCCTTGGTTTATTAAACAAGAGGGGAGAAAAGAGCAATCATAAGGAGTTGAATAAGAGCATCTTAATACAAAAATGAAGAAACTTTGGAGCAAATAAGAGGATCCCATCAAGATTTAACCAAAGAACATCAAGATTTCAAGATCTATCAAATATTTTCTTTCTTGATTATTGTTTATTTCTTTTACCTTAATATGAACTAATTAGAGTGTATATCTAGATAAGATGAACCCTAGAACTATTTCGTTGGATTGATTTTTAATTTAATGAAAGATTCTAGTTTTATTGCGAATTTGTTTATGATTATTATTTGTGATTGAACTGAAATATGTTAGTGCTTTAATTTAACTTAATATTTCACATATAGGGATTGAGGAATCATATTTAAGAATAGATCATTGTATGAATGGTAATAGTTGCGTGGAATCCTAGATTTAAGACTAAAGAAATCTTTTAGGTTAAATTCAAATCTATCAAGAAAATTTATAAAAAATTTAATATGTTCTTAGAAGTTTTGATCAAAAAGATATTTTAATAAATTAACTTAAGGATATGTGTTGTATTTCTTGAGAAAGAATATGGTTGTAACTTAGAATTTCTATTGATCCAAGAAATTCTAAGCGTAGGGAGGCTCTAGGAGATTTCTTATTTAGATCTTATTATGTATTGGTTGCTTTAGTCTTGTCTCATTGCTTTAGTTTGGTATTTTAAATTAGTACAATTAATTATTTCTTTTAATTCAATTATTTGTTTTATTAGAATAGATAATAAAAGATACTCAATATTAGTACTTTATGGATTGACACTCATATTCACCTACGCTTTACTATAAAAACAATAAGTGCATTTGTGTAATGATTTTTATCATAGCTTTGAAAGGATACAACATACACATCATAATCAAAAGCCATACTCCAAGTTTCCTTAAGATATTTTAGTAAATATTATGCACAATCAATTAAGTTAATTTAATTTAATGAATTTCTCATAAAATTCTTATGGGAATATAACCTAACTATAATTCCATAATGTTTTTCTAAGGTCTTTTCCCTTCCTTTCCTAACTTAGTTATGATATATATACCTTGCACATGTCTTATGTGCAATATAAAGCCATATAACATTTTTTTTGACTTTCATAAGCCCCTTAAAAGTTGAAAACAAAAAATTGTTAGAAAATTCATAACATCAATTGTACAAACTTTAAGTAGTTGGATAAAATAATTTTTACATATCATATATCATTATGATTCCAATCCCATCTCCAAACTCTAAGTTAATGGCTAATTACTCAATTAGCCATGTTTAATTATCAGTATTCTCTACCTCACTAACTGTCTATGCAATGGGATACATGTCATAGTTATGATTAATTCCTATGGCACTTAAAATTGGTCCATGGTACTTGGTCCTTAAGAAACAATCATTCATGCCAATTATTGAACTTAACTTTTTTCACTCCTTTTCCATTGCATCAAAACATACAGACATCCTTCTAAACACCAATTTATCTTCTTGTTCATTGTTCCCAAAATGAAGCTTGATTATAGAACATGGATTCATATCTTTCAAATCACTTATATAATTATAAAGTGTTCGTTGGCATATTTTTTAGGGGCTAGAATATGAGGAAGTTATATTCTTAATAAGATAATTATTTTTCTTTCTTTTATTTTATATTTTATTTATTTTAGAACCTTCTTTCTTAAACTTGTGTTTTTTGGCTACATTTTAAGATTTAGTTACTTTGGTTTATGATCAGAAGTAGTGCAAACTTCTATTTAAGCTAAATCTAGAAATTGTAAGGAATTTATTTGGGAATTTATAGGAGAGAAACCTAGAAATTTTGAAAATCCTGCTACTATACATAATGGCAAGAATGGCAGAACATCGCATTATAGGGGATTATGCTAGACCATTGCTTATATAGACTAAATCTAGCATTCTTAGGCTACGAGTGGAGGCAAAAAATTTTGAAATCAAGTTTAACATGATGGTTCAACAACTTGCACAATTTAATAGGTTGCCAGATTAGGATCCAAATGTGTATGTTTTTTTTAAGATTTGTGATACATTCAGTAATTAGAAGGTAAGACGTTGTATGAGAGATGGAAGAGATGAAAGGAATTGTTGAGAAAGTGCCCTTATTTTGGACTCAATTTGGGATTATAGACACAAACACTTCGCTTTGGTTTTAGTTATTTATCCTAGCAATTGATTGATGCACCTTTGGATGGGATTATTAGCTTTAAAACTCTTGAAAAAATTTAAAAGCTTATTAAAGATATCGTTATAATTACCAATGGAAGAATTTAAGATTGAAGAAAAAATTCAATAGGAATTTATAATATCAATATGGTGACAATATTATAGGCAAAATAGGAAGCTTTAAGCAAGAAGATTGATAATATAAATTTGGCAGATCAATCAACACAAGTGATAAATTATGATATTTATACTAGAAGACATTACAATCATGAATGTCAAGCACTTAACAACATGAGACAATCGACCAAGCTAGTACATTTCTTAGGTAATTAGTCTCAATATCAATCCTATAATAACAATATAATCTGAGGTGAAGAAGTCATCCTAACTTTTTATAGAATAATGAATTTTGGCTTGAATTTTAGTAATTGCATTAGTAAGAATGGAAGCTAAGTCTCTAAGAACTCATTAAAAAAATATTACTACATTTGATGGTTGTTTATAAAGTATTGAAATATTCCTTCCAAATCAATAAGCCTCCCACAACTTGGAAAACTAGATTAGATATGTTGCCTAGCACCAATGAGAAAATCTAAAGGAATAAGTAAATGTAATGACTTTAAAGAGTGGAAAGGATTAAAAGTTGAAGAGAAAAAGACTAAGCTATAAGAAAAGAACGATAAGGAGAAGAAGAAAGAGAAAGATTAGAAGCCAAAAGACGAAGTGGCCAAAGAGTACCAATAGGGAGCTTTATACTTAAACAGGCTTAAAATAAATATAAAGCAAGATCAATTTGGTAAATTTTTATACTTTCTTTAACAAATTACATATTAATATACTCTTTGTTGAGACTCTTTTATATATGCCAGAATATGTCAAGTAGTTAAAAGATCTCCTTTTTAACACAAAGAGACACGAGGAATTATTGATAGTGATAGTAACTGAGTTATGCTCTATCATCTTATAGAACATGTTGCCCTAGAAACTCAAGGATCTAAGGAGTTTTATTATCCTTTATAATACTGGTAGTTTTTTAGTTGTAAGACATTAGCAGATTTAGGAGCTAGTATTAATTTGATACATTATGATATATTTAAGAGATTAGGATGACGTGAACCTAAACCAACTAGGATGAGTATTCAATTAACAAATAGGTTAATTAAGTGTCCTAGCAGAAATATAAAAGATATCTTGGTTAAGGTTAACAATTTTCTATCCCTTGTTAATTTTATTATTTTAGATGTAGAGAACGATGTAAAGGTTCCCTTGATCTTAGGATAAACTTTCCTAACTACTACTAAAGTTATGATAGGTATGCTTGATGGGAACTTCATCCTATGGGTTAGGGATGAAGAAGTAGCTTTTTGAATATTTAATTCCATAAAACATACCCTTGATAAAAAGATATACTTATTTCTTTGCAGATGTGATTGATTCTAAAAATTCTCATGTTTTACAGGAAATAATTACAAAATATCCATTGGAGTCTTATATCATGCAAGAAGAAGAAACAAAGATGGATATCCCTAGTCTAATAGAGCATATGACATATTTGGACGCTAATAAGCTAATTAGCAAGAGGAGGAACAATAAAGAGATTAAGAGATGAAAGAAGAGAAGAATTAAGCCTTCATTTAAGGAGCCACCAAGGTGAAGAATTAAGTAAGAAGTCTAACTAAAAGACTCATAAAAGAGTACTCGTTGGGAGGTATCCTAAAGATTTAGGTGTTTTTATTTCAATAGCTTTAAATAGCTTTAAGAATATTTAACATTAGCTTTAAATATATTTTTACATGATTTGATTTCTATTATGTATGTTTTATGTCAAAAGCAATTTAAAGTCATGGATTTAAGTGTGCTTTGATGTTCTTTGATTGTTGGATCATAATACATGGTGATAGTTCTTACATCTCCTATTGCAATTATAGACTCTTTTATTACTAGAAAAGTATCAACTCAAATATAGGGGAGGAAATTATTATTGTGCTTATTACTTTTGTTATAAATAGTTTAATAGAAAATATTCTAAGAAAATTTTTAACTTTGAAATAATATTGATTGAGATAATTCATAATAAATTTTGGTTATTATTGTGATTGGATTTATTTAGACAAATATTCATGAGCATTGATGGTTAAGTTAATTTTAATTTGCTTCATTAATTACGAAAATATATGCTTGATTTTTATCAAGAGACTTTTTGTATACTTTGGACATACAATTAATTTAAAAGTGAATTCCATTTAAGCATTTTCAATATCCCACAAAAAGAGAAAAAATGTGTATTAATAAATAAGCATTAAATAATTCAGGTACAAATATTTAAGTGAAAGGGAGGTGCTAGTAGTTATTTGAAATGGTGATCTGATTAAGTAACTTAAAGTGTTTATGACAAAGTTTTTACTCTCACATTAAAAGGTTGCGCGACTTTTCAAGCAGGCCTTTAAATACTCCTATAATGATTTAAATTCATCGTTTTTCTTTTCTTTCAATAAAGGTTATAAAAATTTTAAAATTTGAAGCATCATTTCCATATATATTTTCTTTATACATTAGGTTGAATTTTGTGGATTGAGCTAAAGTTTGAAGGATAATGCAGTTTAAGTAAGTTAATTTATAATTTGATACGAGTAACTAAATGCCTAACTATTTAATGAAATTTACAATTGAATAAATAATGAAGAGTCTTTATTGGTTGGTAGATTTGTCATTTTATTGATAAAATTGCCACATATTTAAGTTAAGAATGATGAAATTGATTTGCTTAAGAATAAGCAAAAGCTTAAGTGTAAGGGAATCTCATAAGTGCTAAATAGTTTATGTTTTTATCATGATTCAATAGCATTTTGTTTAAACTTTAATGATTTTTATATGATTTAGTACTCTATATGGCAGATATTTTGTTTGGAGGCCTTATTTTTAGCTCGCCATTAAAGAAAGGAAATTTCAGGTAAATTAGAGCTAAATTAGAGAAATTTTGGTATAATCTTGGATGAAAACGAGTTGAACATGGATCCATGTTCAAAATGCATATAAAATACGAACCATTGATCTAAAACCATATTAGTCCCTAATCCATTTTGCTTTTTTGATAACCTAGCATATAAAAGAACATATCCTAAGCATAGACCCGTGTATATTGCCTTCAGACCCATATTCACAAGATGAACCCTCAAATGCACAATAGAGGAGTTATTAAGCCTACACAGGTGCAATAGGGACCTATGTTTGCAACTTGTATTGACAATATTTTTTTAAAAAATTATTATTTACTCTAACAAAGAACATGAAACAAACATGAGTTCATATTGGATGAGACTTTTTGGATGTTTAGAGTTTCATGAGAATAAAAAGAACTTTAGGAATTAAAGAAAAGGAGAGAAAAGAGCAATCACAAGTAGCCAAATTAGAGTGTACTAGGTAGAGATGGAAATGGGCTAAGTTGACACAAACCCATTGCTAGCTTGACCCTTAGGGCACAATCTAAACTCAGTCCAAAACCCAGTAAAGACCTAAAACAATATTGTTTTGTAGCAAAGGGAATAGGTTTTTTGGAATAACCCCCCAAACTTGAGCCAAGCCCAAAACTTGGTTTGACCAGGTCAAGCATGTTAACTTTGGGTTATGCTCTAAGCCTCCTACCATCCCTAGTCTTAAGGAAAAAATGAAGTAACTTTAGACCAAAGGAGGGGATTCTATCAAAATTCATTCAAAGAACATCCAAATTTCAAGATCCATAACAATACTTTCTTTATGTTTTTTTTCTTTCTTTATTATTATTGGTTTTGTTTACCTTAATATGTATTAAATTATGATATATATCTAGATATGAACCCTGGAACTATTACTTTATATTGATTATTTGATTTAATGAAAGGCCTAAGTTTTATTTTGAATTGTTCATAGTTAGCTTTGGAGCAACTGGTAATATTACTCCTTTGTGACTAAAAAGGTCACACGTTTGAGCCATAGAAACAACCTCTTTATAAATGCAAAGAGAAGGCTACATATAATTGATGTCCCTCCCCTAACCCTCGCAATCTAAGGAGCCTTGTGTACTGGGGTTGTTGTTGTTGTTATTGTTTTCATGGTTACTACTTGTGATTAAATTCAAATAAGCTAGAGCTTTCATTCAATTTTGGATTTCATATATAGGGATTGAGAAATTATATGTATGAATAGATAATGACATGAATAATAAGAGTTATAAGGAATCTTAAAGATAAGAATATATAGATGTTCTAGGTTAGAGTCAAATCTACCAAAGTGAATCATAGAACAAGTTAATGCATTTTTAGGAGTTTTGATTATAAAGAGATTTCAATCAATTAACTTAAGGATAGGGTTACGTTCTTGAGAAAGAACATGGTTGTAAGTTTTGAAATTTCTACCAATTTAAGAAACTAAGGTTAATCATTAAATCAAGATAAATATAAGAATAAGAAGGTTTTATAGGGAATTCTTATCGAGATCTTGTTTGTCTGGTTACTTCAGTCCTATTTCATTACTTTGGCTTGTTATTTTAGATTAGTTCAGTTAATTATTCCTTTTAATTCAGTTATTCTTTTTGTTAGATTAGATAATAAAAAAGATAGTTAGTATAAGTACTTGTAGTCTTTATAGGATTGACACTTATATTCACGTAAACTATACTGTAAGAATGATAAGTACCTTTAGCCATTGATTTTTGGCATATTTTTGATAAGATACAACATAGACATCACAATTGAAAGCCCTGCTCCAAGTTTCTTCAAGATATTCAAGTAAATCTTGTACATAAATAGGTGTAAGTTGATTTAGTTTGAAGAATTTGTCATTAAATTGTTTTGGGACTATTGCCAAAGCATAATTCCATAATGTTCTTTTGAGGTCTTTTCCCTTCCACTTCCTAAACCATTTATGATATATATGCCATGCACACACTTACATGC
Organism: Erythroxylum mucronatum; assembly: GCA_027563825.1. NCBI lineage: Eukaryota > Viridiplantae > Streptophyta > Magnoliopsida > Malpighiales > Erythroxylaceae > Erythroxylum > Erythroxylum mucronatum. The sequence goes on along the minus strand of JAOSBP010000004.1, from coordinate 11,576,618 downwards.
AGTAAAAGGCAATACAACATTTTTAACACTCAAGAGTTCCTAAAAAGCTAAAACAATTAGTTAGAAATTTCATAGCATCAATTATACAAAGTTCAGCAAGTTGGAGATTATACTTTTTACATAGATGATATTTTTTATTGCAATCTTATCTCAAAGCTCTAAGTTAGTGACTAAATGCCTAATTATCTATATTTATTTATCAGTATTCTCAACCTCAATAATTTCCATGTCATAATTAACATCAATTCTTGTGGCATTTAAAAGTTATCACCCTTTTTTCATTGCATTAAAAATTTTTCACTCTTTTTTCATTGCATTAATTTTTTTTCACTCCTTTTTCATAGGACCAAAACACATATGCATCCTTCTGAACACCAATTTATCTTTGTTCATGCCTTCTAAGTTATAGCTCAATTTTACATGGATTCATTTCCTTCGATTCATTAATATAACCATAAAGTTTTCGTATTCGTCATGTTGCTCCTTTGAATTTGATTTTAGAACCTTCCTCTTTGTATACCTTCATATACTATAATTGACTAACAAATTTGGTTTCTCGATACATTCTTCCACCATTTCTTGGTTTTAATGTTTAACTTGTCAAAAAAATCCTTGAAATGTCTTATAATGTAATTGGAAGTAAATAACCTTGGCTTATTGGTTGAATCACATATATGATTTGACTTGTACATTTTAAGCTTAAAGTATCTACCTTTCTTGTCAAATGAAGCACATTGTTCAAATGGACATTCTTTGATGTAAGAATACCTATTTCTTTTGGGTTCTTTCCTTTTAAACCTAGATTAAATATTGTTGCAGTTGTATAGTCAACAAAAGCATCTTTAAAGTGTTATATACTATCACAGATCATCCTTAATGCACTAAGAACATGTATATTAATTTTGGCTAAGTTGCCTCAAATTTACATCTAACACTAATATATTTATCACTAGTTAAGAAACTCCAAAGAAATGAGGAGTCAATGTATATGGTATCATGCGTTGTATCAAGGTTAATGTTAAAATATGAGTTAGAATCATTTAGATTTTGTTGCTCTATATTTCCTTCCTCCTCTTTTTTAGTGTTATTCACATATAATCCACCATGTACATTTATTCCAAGTTTTACATTTGATTCAACATATATATTTGATCTAGGTTCTGCTTCTACACTCATATAAGTCATGTCACTTATTTTTCCAACCAACTTAGCTTTACATCACCTATACTAGCCATACCACTTATATTTTCAACAAACCCAACTTTATCATCACTCATACTAACTCTATCACCTATATTTTTAGCTAATCAACTTCATCATTACCCAATTTTATTGTCACATCACCTATATCTTCTCCTTTTTCATCTCCTATATTTTCCTTATCTTTATGACTGTTATCATGCAATCTTAATACAAGTATAAATGATATTAGTTCATCATTATGTTCCAATATATACATCTTCTACACTATGCATCTTTAGCAATTTAATCAAAATCAGTGCGTTATGATTAGACTATAGGCTTAAATAATCAACTAATTATTTCCCATAAGTCAAACATAATATATTGATAATTTTTTGTAGTGTAACTCAAGAACCCATCTTACACACCCCTCACAAACTAACATAATCTAGATTTATATTGTTAAAAAAATTAGGTTCCTATCCTTTATACTTTAGATCCCTCCCTAAAGAAAGTGTCCACTACCAAATAACCTTATACTAGCCTTTTTATTTACTACCATCCTAAGAAGATAAATGAAGATAAATCAATATAATAAAAATTATATAATTGATAATAAATCTACTTATAATGTAAGATATTTATTAGTTAACTAAAATTAACTATATTGCATAGTTTTAAGGAGATTTTCATAAGGGAAAGGTTGGAAATAACTCTAATATTTCATCCAACATTATGAACTTGAGTGACCATAACTTAGATAAACAATTTTGCTCAAGTAATGGTCAAACTACTATAGGCAGTTATTTCTAATAACCATTGGCATGAAGTTTCAACTGAATAAAATTATTTGATTTTGATGCTTCTTGTCATGAAATTACTTTACTTTTTAACTCATATAAGTAATCCCCACTTAATTTTGTTTCACTTCTTAATCATGAAATTTATCATAAATAACATGAGTAAGAAAAAATCGTTGAAACAAATGAATAACTTAAATAGAATTTACTCATTACAATTAACAATTTTTATAATTTACATTGTTAAAATTTATTGGTTGATTAACAAAAGTTGCACCTATAATAGAGCAAATGATTCTATTTTCGAAGTTTCAGATAAGAGCATTGTGTAAAAGGTAAGCATAGGAACTTTTCTACAAGTCCAAATAAGAGGTTATATGCTTGTCAGTACTAATGCATGTATCAAACTAGCCATATATGTGTTATTTATGCTTGAATTAAATGAAAATTTGGTAAAATTTAGTGAGTGATTTAGCCATATTATTTATATAAAGTTGAAGATTATAACTAAAAATAGGTTATGTATGCACTTCAAAACATTGGAGAAAATGTTTTTAATGGCCAGCTAAAGGAGAAAGGAAGTTCTTAGAGGAATGTTATTATTCCAGATAATGTGAGATCACTCCACTACTGGTTTCCGCAATCGTAAAAGATCTCCATATTTCTATTAAACAATTGATGAGTTCGTCGATTGTGCCAAAAGAATGTATTGTGTTGAAGTGAATTAGGATTGTATGGGGGTTGTAAGTGGCTGAAACAGGAAGGAAAACACCAGCTATTTCCAATGACGAAGGACACCATTTTAGTTTACGGTGGGAGATCGATCAAGCTTCTTGCTACATCTGCTAAGTGGACAAGAGGTCCTCTACCCGACTAATTATCGAACTATAAGGAGGTGTGTTTCTCATCACCAATGGAACAAGACATAACATCCTCAACTAAGTGTCTTAAATGGAGAAGTTAATTAAGGAAGAAAGAGTGTGAAGTTTTATCTTGATTTCCTATATGCTTTTGCCTTTAAGAAAATACAAGTGAAGCTATCTAAGCCATAGAGAATTCCTGTCTTCAAGGATCCATTAAAATTGTTGTAGTAGGAGTGTTTGTTGATAAGTTCGATCAGATATATGTTGAGACCCGCTTCACATTTCACCTTAGCACTACCTTTGGTACTAGTTGAGTAATTTAATAGAAAATCCTTAAACAAACTCTCTATTGACTTGATTACATGTTTTGACAGAAAAATGTGTTAGCTCCAATAAATTTGCAGGGAATTTAACACTGATTTTATAAGTTATAACATCCCTACAAAGGATAAAGATTTGTTCACCTATAAACCAAGTCGCTTTTGTACCTTCTCTATAAGAGGGTTGCATTTCAGAAAGGTTAGTCTCTTTGTTGAAACAAGGAGACTCAAATAGAGTAACGGGGGAACCTTCGCGGTCATTCCCGTGATTGAGGCAATTTATGTAGCCATCTAAGATGCTTTCTAAGATAGTACGAAATGACTCTTGTGAATATTGATCAGTAGACCCGAGGCTGTCTTTACTTTGTGCAATGCTCTCATATTGCTAGTAATTGAGGTTGTGTTTGCATTGTAAAAGAGTAGTAAGTCATTTACAAAAGCAAGGTTAGTGAGCCCAAGTTTTTTGCATTTCAAGTGATGCTTAAATTTAACATTGGAATCCACTTCATGCTTGATTAGAGAATTTAAAACTTCCATGAAAGTAATCAAAAGGTAGGGGGAAAGAGGATCCCCCTGCCTTAAACCTTTCTTAGCTTTGAAAGTAGTCAACAGATCCCACAAAAAAGTCCAACACGCACTGTCACAAGCTTTGTGGAAATCGATCTTGATGCATTTTATTGCTGACTTTGCTTTAGAGTATCTTTTAAGGTCTTCTTGCACGATTAATATGTTATCTTCAATCTATTTGTTGCTGATGAAGGCCCCTTGATTGTCACTGATAAGAGGCGTGATCACTCTCTTCAATCTTGATGTCAGAATCTTAGAAATAATCATATAGATAAAATTGGTGTAGGAAATAGGTCGAAATTCGTTGAAACTTGAAGGATTAGCTCTCTTTGGTATCAAGGATAAAAATGTTTTATTAATTTCTTTAAGCAAGGTGCCAATAGAAAAGAATTCCTTTAATGCATTCATAACATAAGTACCCGTAATGCTTTAGGATTTTTGAAAGAAGAATCCATTCAAGTTGTCTGAGTCATCTAGACCAGGAGCTTTTGTGCCATCCATATTAAAAACTGCTTCCTCAATTTCCTTGCCTTCCACTACCTTGGTTAATATCTCACTATTAGCTTATGTAATATGTCGCAAATTAAGAGTTGAGAGGTCAACATTAGAACCGGTAATGATAGTGGGAGAGTCTAACAATTCGCCAAAAAATTAACAGCAGTAGTTTGAATATCCTTTTGGTTCTGGAGTAGTTGTCCCCAACTAGTAATGATCGAGCTAATATGATTCTTGTTCTTATAGGCAAGGATGGAATTTAAAAAGAATTCGGAGCTTCTATTTCTGTCTTTTGATTAATTCAATTTAGCTTTTATTAGAGCAAGGATTTAATATTTTTTGTTGCTATTAAATAAACAGAGACAACTTGTTTTTCTTGTTCAATAAGTGAAGGATCCAAGGGAGACAATGCTAGTGATTGCTGAATGGCTAATAACTTATCCTTCGTCTACACGATTAACTTAGTTGTTGATCTTTTGAAGGAGTGCAGCTGTTTTAGTTCATGTTTAATTGCCTTCAACTGTTGAACACACTGAAATTGTTTGGTGCCTCTAAACACACAACCAACATCTCTTCTACAAGCTGCAAAGAAATCGGGATTGTGAGCGAGATAATCGTTAAATCGAAAAGGATAGACACTATCTGGTTTCTGAAACATATTCACGATCTTAATGGGGGTATGGTATGGAAAAAGAGGGTCTTAGAACACTGCTAGACTGTTAGGAAACTGAGCCAACCATTTGGCATTCACCAAAGCTCGATCTAATTTCTTCTGGCTACTCCACCTTGATGATTGTTTGTTAAACCATATAAATGTATGTCCTATATACCTCAAGTTTGTCACTTCTAGTGTATTGATACATTGTTTGAACTCCTCTATGTAATTGCAAAGATTACAATTTCCTTTAGCTTCCGACCTAAACAGAATAGAGTTGAAGTCCCCACATAGGAGCCACAGCTGATCCATTCCTCTATGAATATTGATTAAGTCATGCCATAACAAAGCCTGATGGGTAATTTTCTAAAATTTAAATTAAAACCTCTTATCCTGCAAGTATACAGATCGAAAATCATAGTATAGATAGGTATCATCCCACAGGGATTGGTTAGTCACCAAATGATCCAAATTTCGTTTTGTTCAGGAAACTCAAATAATTAGATTTGGAAGATCTAAAATATAAAAATTAAGTGTCATACATACACACTTTAGGTTGTCACAAAAGTAAGAACATAAATTTAGAAACTGGTGAATCAAAGTATCAATTTAACAACTTAGGATTGTCATTACCTAACTATGTATTCCCTCACTTTAGCAATGTTCATTATGTTTAATCCAAATTTTCCTTATGTCCTGGTTCTTTCACTCTCATTACTTGAACCAAAGAAGCCTTGTTTAATGATGTAAATGAATTATGTAAGCTCTCACTTCCCATTTTCACTTAACCATTAAAAGGATATGAACAAATTTTTGGACAACTACTTTTCCATTCAAGATCTCTCTCCAAATGGCAAGCTAACTTGATATATGGAATGTTCTTGGTGTAAGCCCACTCTCATGGCACTTACTAACACATTTCTTAACTCCATATCTCTGTGTGAGCCAAGTATGGATAGCCATATAGCATAAACATCAAACAAAAACAAACACATCCATAACATTGAATAAAGTGAGATACTACATAGTTTAGGCAATAACAACCCTAATAACTACTCAGAAATCCATCAAAATCTCATACATCATGTTCATAACATATCCATACATCGTTTCAATCAACAAAATACAACAAATAAGCAAGAAAAGAGAAGAATTAAGGCTTATATGTTGAAGAGAGAAGCTAGAATTCTATGGTGTCAGCTTTGTGTCTCCTTGAAATCCTTTGATTCCACCTTGAATTCTCTTTGTTTTTCTCTCAAAAATGCGTTCTTCTCTCTCCCTTGGATGTCCTGCATGAAGTTTTTCTTTTTCTAGGGGTTAAAATTGAGTTTTTATACCCCAATTAATGCTTAAAGCAACGTAGGAAGGAGGAAGTTGCCAGCTGGAATTTTCTAGAAAAATTTGTTTTCTGTCTTGACTTCAGTCCGTGATATCTTATTGATTTCTTATCCAAATTGGGCCATTATTTCACCAATTTGAATATGAATTTCTCCTATTTCTTTTGGATGAAAAACGAAAAACATCCAATAAGAATTGTATCTTGAGAAAGCTTAACATTGGATGAAAAACGAAAAACGAAAAACATCCAATAAGACTTTCTCTTTGGTTCTTCTATCCTTCCATCCCAAAAAACCATCTTCAAACCTATTGATTAACAACAAATGAATTACTTAATCATGTCCAAAACACATGCAATTCATACCAATGTTGGACCCCGTTTCCGAAGCCCAACATTCAGACCCATGCAGCATAGAGGACCCAAACCGAACACACTACGACCACGACTAGGAGAGGAAAATTCAATTAGAAGATTTTGGGCTGGCTTTTTAATAAGAATGTTCCCTCGTTTCTAACGATTCCAACGCAATTGGACTCGCTCAATTTGGGCTTGAAATGAAGAAGTTATGATTAAAATACTATCTTAAGGAGAACAGCAAAATTTACCCTCTACCGACTTCAAGACAAAATCCGAAAATCTAGGAGACAAAATCGCCACTCGTGTTCTTCATAAAACTTGTAGCATTATGACTCTAGTTTAATTTAAAACAAGATTCACCTCGATCCGAGCTCCGTCATTGTTGCTTAATGCTTTAATTTAATCCTCCACTAGCTGGCTTTTAACCTCTTATTCCTTAGCTTGTTGTGCGTGAATTTGCTGTCACTTTTATGCTTGAGTTGCGTCACTTATTGGCTTGTATGTACTGTGCGGCCCACCTGACTTTGACCTTAGTCTTGAAATTCTGCTCTCCTCTAGCTTCTAATTAATTCCATCTGCTGTCGTTTCTTTTGCCAAGTGCAGGTGGTCCACGTTATATCATGCCTTGGTCCCTTGCTTTGACATTTCTTTGTCTCACATTAGCTGCTCATTCACGCATCCTCTCTGTTGCACGCCCACTACTTGCTCATTACGTTGCCTACTTCTAATTCTACTCACATCAATTCCCCTTGTGTACAAGAATGGGACAATTAAATCAAACCCTTGCTTTGCTCCTGTGCATCGTCCCATGCTCTGCTAATGTGCTGCCTTTTTTAATATTGCCGCTGATTCAACTCCTGTGCGTGCGTTTGGATGTTGGCTGTAAAAGAAATTTTTCAAGGTCAATTTCGACAGTCCATAAAAAATACATGGAAATGATTTAGGAGCTCAAAATTTATCAGTGTCTTCCTCTTTGTGTCAG
>JAOSBP010000004.1:11532141-11554866 GCA_027563825.1 Erythroxylum mucronatum | reverse complement strand
TCATGTTATGTTCTTCTGATTGAGCATAACAAAAGTTGCTAAGTCTTACAGATCAACGATGTAAGATCTTCAAGATGGATGGTACATACAAAGACAAAGTAAGATAGACTGCTTCAAAATGTGTGAAGAAAAGCAAACAAACACTTAGGTTCGTGCAAAATTTTCACCAACTTTGGCCTAAAAAATGTTGGGACTTGGTAGTTCAAGAACTCACTCCTTTTTACACTGAAACCTCAAAACAGGAATGTGTTATATGTAACTGTAACAGTTAGTCTATTCATTTTGAAATATTCCTCTAACTAGAAAGTCGTTCGTTATGTTGGACTTGGATATATTACTGACTTTTAAAGCCCCTTTCTCCTTTCACTTGTCAAATTGACTTCTTGTTCTTGCTTTCCCAAACCATTCAGTACACTAGTTAGCTGTTTTCTCGTACCCAGAACATTTCCACTTCAATTATAAATGTTTTCTAGTATGGAAAACCTTTGATTTCGTCTATAAAACGGTGTTGTTATGATTTCTTTTAAATTGATTTATGGATTTCTGCCAAAATAAGGTGGTACTACTATTCCTATCCCTCTTTTGTGCTTTTATTGATTGAGGACAATGTCCATTCTAAATGTGAGGTTGGGGCAAGTGTCAAAATTTTGCACACTTAGATTGTAGATTGTTGTGAGTTTGACTGTGATAACGAGAATGTAGTAATTTGAATGATTTCAGTCTTTAGTTAATAATTAATTGTAATGGGCAAAAATTGATTTAACTTTTTGTCAAATGTTTCAAATTTTTTTTGATGCAATGGGTTGGGCCAGACTCTGAATTGGGCTGATTTTTTAAAATTTTTCGAAAGAAATTTATTTATTTAAAAAAGGCCTTATTATCTTTTAAAACAAAAAAATATTAAATTTTTTATTTAAGCACTAAAATAAAAGAGATAATTCCGATTAACGTATTCAAATAATATCTTATCAATTAATAATTGATATCAATTAGATGCATTACGAATCATAAACAATTTACTAATGGATATCGTCACACAGTTTTATGACTTTATCTCCATCTGATATTTCTTTTTGATTGTACGACAACAAATGCGTGTGCTGTAGCAAGTGAAGTGGAACTCATGCCTGTTAAAACACATAATAAGTCGTCCCCCCAGTCGTTAGCTTATCGTTTTATTATCAAGGAAACATTTTTGTTGAAGTTTTCCTTTGTCCGGGAATAAGCCTCACTCTAAGCCATGATTTCACGTCCTCAGGCAACATAGCCATCGCGCATATGAATGGGTATGCCCAGATACAGATATTTGCCGTATGAGTAAGCAAGTGAAAGACACACATACACACGCGGAGAAAGAGAGAGATGTCATGAAGACCGATATTAAAGATGTAGGTTGGGATTTCGCTGGTTTTTGAAGAGCGGGACCCAATTAAAAGAAGATAAGTTGGGATTTCGCTGGTTTTTGAAGAGCGGGACCCAATTAAAAGAAGACAAAGAAAAGGAAGATAAAGAGAGCATCCGTACTCCGTAGAGAGAATGTCGAAGACAGGGTAACGACTCTTTACAAAAGCTTAAAAGGTCAGGGGGTCAAAACCCTGAAACTGTTTAGGTGTTAATTTTTAGTGTTTCCTTAAAACACATGAATACCAACATTTTCCCTGAAAAAGATACTACGTATTAATTTTTTTTAAATATTTAACACAATTAAAAATATTAAAAAATTAAGGACTTAAAATTAAAAATTAAAAATAATAGCTAAATTATTATTTTTATCATAATTTATTAAATTATGGTAAAAATAATTTAATAAATTGAAATAAACTTTATCGTTTTAGTTGTTCCTAGGAATTAAATGAGAAATTACTTCAAGGGATGTCATCATGTCAATTACTCATAGCCAGTCGCTTGCAAGTAAGTTTGGCAATGGGTCATACTAAGATTGGGTTTAGTCCGAAAATAATTAATCAAGTTTGGACTTAATTCAAAGTCTGATCGAATTTGAATTAAGTTTGATTATTTTCTTTCTATTTTAATTTTAAAAACAACATTATTTTACTTAAAAAAAGACTTTATTTTAACTTGATATATTTGAATTTTAGGACATAGTGAGGCAGACAGTATAAATTTGAGTCCAAACTGAAACCCTATATTCTAAAAAAAATCAAATCAGTTTAATCAACTTGAACTAAGTCTATTAACTTTGATTCGGGGTCGAGTTTGGGCACAAATATCATCCCTACTTGTAAAGTGGAAATTAAAGCAAATATTATAGATAGCAAAACAAAAACAGATAAGGTTTAGTTTGTGATTAAACATTAAAAAGAAAAAAATGTGGTCCTGGTTTTGAGTTGTAACCAACTACTATGGTCCCAGGTGTTTCTCTTAAAGTCATTACAACAAAATGTCGCTCCTTTTGCGACGATTCACCAAAGATATTCCTTTACCAACGATTCGGTAAAACATCGATTTAGCGACGATTTTATAAAATCGTTGCCAAATGTGAACAGCAAACAACGTTGTTGTTGGCTTCGATTTTTTTGTTTAAATTGGAACGGATGTCGTTGTTGACCGAAGCCAACAGCAACGTCATTTGTTGTGAACAACAACAAACGTCGTCATTTTCATTCTATTTTAAATGAAACAACAATGACGTCGTTTGTTATTTTCATTTCATTTTAAACGAAACAAAGCCAATTGTTTCGTTTAAAATGGGAGGAAAACAACGGTGACAAACGCCGTTGTTTTCCTCCCACAACAAATGATATTAGGCAATGTATATATTTGTATCCTTAATGTACATCTATATGGTGGGTGTATACATAGATAGAGATATTCTAGGCGATTTCTTAGGTGATTGTTTCCTTGCCTAGCTCAGACACTCTGTGTATATATTGGTTATACTACGTGAATGAAAAAAAGAGGCTTTTAACTCTCAAAATTTTATATAGTATTTAGAGCCAACTAGTGGTTAGGGTTTACACAAAACGAGGAAAAAAACTTGATGAGAGGAAAAACACCGAGAGACAGAGATGACAAAGAATGGAGGACAGATGAACCAAGGGACCGGTGGTAATGACGGAACAAAGAATCCTCTACTTCTTGCACAACTCGGATATTCCTGAGCTAAATATATGTGGAGTCACTCTCAAAGATGAGTCCAATTATCGTGAATAGGCTACGACCATGAAAATTACTTTCCGAGCAAAACAGAACTTGGTTTTCTTGATGGCACGATAAAACCACCTATTGATAATATTGAAGATTTGGAGGATTGGCTTAGTGTGAACTCGATGTTAGTAGGATGGATTATGACTTTGACTAATGTTGGCTTGCGTTCTATTATAACTTATATGGATAGTGTATGTGATTGGTGGGATGATTTGAAGATTAGGTTTGATGTTGGAGATGCTATGCATGTGCATGAATTAAGAGAAGCTACAGGGAATTGTAAGCAATTAGGGCAAACTGTCACTAGTTATTTTGGTCATATGAAAGCCTCTTGGGATGAATATGATGGCTATCGTAATATGCCCCAATGCACTTGTGGTGGATATTCGTGTAACTTGGGCATGCAATATTTGGAGAAATGGAAATTGAGAAATCATATGAGTTTTTTGTTGGGTTTGGATGGAACAATGTTTGGCAATCTTAGAACCAATATCTTGAGTATGGAGCCACTTCCTTCACTTACTAAGGCTTATCAAATGGTGATAAAGGAGGAAGGACATAAGAACTTAAGTCGGGTACTGGAGGAGGGGGCTGAAGTTGTTGCCTTTGCTATCCAAGGGGAAGGGGTTGTGGCAGTTTAGTGTAAGGGGGAGACAAGGAGAAGGTTACATGCGATTATTGTAAAAAGGATGGACATGATGTAACGAATTGGTTCAAGCTAACCGACAAATACCTTGATTGGTGGTTCAACAATGGACGCAGTAAGGATCGAGGTGGATGAAGAGGTTCTCAGGGTCGAGGACGTGGTGGTTTAGGCTCATAGGCAACTGTGGCAAACGCGGTCTAGCTCATGAATTTTTCGACTATAGGTTCAAGCAGTAGTGGCGAGGCCGTAGTACAACAATTATTGGTGCCCATACTCACCCAAAAATAGTGGAGCGCTTTCCTTACCATGGTAAATCAGAGTAAGCAAGCTCAAGGTCCTAAGAAATTAACAAGTATGCAGACCTCCGTTGATTGGCTTATTGATACAAGGGCCTCTTTTCATATAACTAGCACGAAATCGTATCTTATGGACTTAGCTAGATTGCCTCCTTGGCTAGTTACTTTACCTAATGGTGAAACCACGAATGCTACTTATGTTGGACATGTGATGTCGTGCCATAGGCTTGTGTCATTATTTAGTTGTCATGTTGTTCACATTTCTTATACCCGGTCACCTAATATCAAGAGTTGGATCCGTGAGATGCTAATACCTACCTAGGCCATTTTTTATATAAAAGGGAAGAGAAAATCGATTACACAACGAGTCTCAGGAAACAAAATCCCGACATATCCTCTAGGAGGAGTACATGACACCCAATGGGTGGAAGATCAAAATAAGTAGTGTCGAGCACAAAATGCTCAACGTAGCTCGCTAGCCAGTCCATATAGCGATTCCTCTTATAGTAGATGTGACGATGGACCACCGTCCAGTTCCGCTTAAACAGTTCATGAAGCCCTTGAACAATGGAGTTATGGATTGGGGATCAGCTGGCCGAGGATGAGAGGAGTTGGATGGCCACAACCGAGTCGACCTCCAGTTCAATCCAACCATACCCTAGAGTCCACGCAATCATGATCCCTGTAAACACTCCCTAGAGTTCCGCAGCCACCGATGAGCACCAGCAAACCCGCCAAGCCAATTTCCTGAACTATCTTTGAGGAGACCGCCAGCTAAAGTCGAGGAGGAGGAACCGAAACAAGCGTCATCAGTGTTCAACTTGACCCACCTGATAGGAGGTTTGCACCATCCGATAAGTTTCTCATGGCGTTGGGGATGTCAAAGCTGCTTTGCCAAGCGGTTGACTTGTGGATCTGATCTGCATAAGAGAAAATAACGGAAATAAGTGAGGATGGCCAAATAAAATGAATATAAAAAAGGGACCCATTACGCCCAGCCCATAAAAACCAACAAGTCATGCCAAAAATAGTCGACCACTCCTGTCTAAACACTCATCTGTGGGTTTGGAGATTGGTATAGAGCCATTGGTAGAGAGGCAGGGTGAAAAAGTCTAAATTAACAATATGTGGCGGAAAGGAACTCCACACTTATCGGGCTCTGGCGCAGTCTCTAATCGTATGAAGTGAGGATTCTTCGAAGCCGCAGTGGTAACAAGACCCCTCTGTCGTGAGGTGTCTGCGAACCCTATGTTGGTTAGTCAGTAACCTATCCTATATGAGGAGCAAGAGGAAGAACCGAATTCATTGTGGGCCCGGCCAGCGTCAGATGGCCTTCCAAATTCTAGGAACCCTGGTGTGCTCCTATTCCATAAGTATGGAGTAGGTAGAAGCTACAGTAAAATGACTAATGTCAGACAGACCTCAGGCTAGCTTATCCTGTCCTAGGAAAGGCCTCAGGGGGAATGTTCCAGCTATTAGACATCATATGTCCATCGGGAGGGAGCCTTGCAAGGCGTCCCAATTCCAACTACCTTCAGAGTTCACAAACTGATGAACACTGAGGTGACTATCAGGAGCAGAAGGAGTGGTAGTAGCCTGGTAAATGAGAGGTCTTACTCCTGCTACCCAAGGGTCCAATCAGAATCTAGTATGGATACCATCGCCAAGCACCCATTTCATACCTTAAATCACAATGTGCCAGGTAGACTTAATACTCTTCCAAACCATAGAGCCACCAGTGGTGTCGATGGTGTGGGGAAGATGGTGAACGTCAAAGTTGTATTTTGCTGAGCGAACTCTGACCCATAGAGGAGTAGGCTTGTCGATCAGGGTCTATCCTAATTTGGCTAAAAAGGCATCGTTGGTTTCCCTAATTCTCCGGATGCCTAGCCCTCCCATCACTTTGGGTTTACAAACATCCTCTCAGTCGACTAAAGACAGCTTCCTGACCCTATTGGTCGAGCCCCACAAAAATTGGCATGTGAGCTTCTCTAATTCGTCGCATAGACGGCGAGGCAGCCAGATCGTTTGCATTGTATAACTAGAAATAGATGCTATGACGGATTAGACTAAGGTGAGTCAACCTGCAAAAGATAAAAGAGTGCAGACTAGCTCGATAACTGTTTATGGACCTTGTCTAGAATATATTGGTAAGTTCGCTTGGTCACACGTTCGTGCAGAAGGGGCACCCTGAGATATTGATCGAGATCATTGGTCTGAGAGAACCCCAGTGCACGGCTTAAACTACGGGACGTCGGAGTAGGGATATTCTTAGAGAAATAGCATCAGGATTTATCCTGGATGATACGCTGCCCGGAAGTTGCACAGAAGGAATCTAAGGTACGACTAATCACCTCCACTTGATCTATAGTGGTTGTTGAAAAAAGGACGAGATCGTCAGCGAAAAATAAGTGAGAAAGAGCCGGCTCAGTTTTGCTCAATTTTATAGGTTGCCATCGGCCTTGATTAACTGCATGCATAATAGTTTGCCCTAAGCATTCCATACACAGGACGAATAGCTAGGGCTAGCGGGGCTTACCTTGACGAATTCCTCGGGAGGGGCGGAAGGTCTCACTAAGCTCACCATTCCACCGAACTTGGAGGGAAACCGTGGAAATGCACTTCATGATGAGATTGATCAGGGAAGAAGGCAATCCCACGTCGAATAAAGTATCCTGGATGAAATCCCATGATAAACGGTCATAAGCTTTCTCTAGATCGACCTTGATGGCCCTAATGCCTGATCGCCCAGATTTCCTGTGCATAGTGTGGATAACTTCTTGGACGATAATGATATTGTCCGTAATCAAGCGCCCAGGGAAAAAGCTACACTAGATAGGAGCTATTAGATCGTTGAGGAAAGGTTTAATCCAATTGACAATGATTTTGTTAATTGCCTTGTAGATCATCGGACACAACGCAATTGGCCGGAACTGCTTCATGGACGTGGGGGACGGGGTCTTAGGTATAAGTACCATGATAGTACAGTCAAACTCCATTTCTCAAGCTTCATGTCAAAATATACGTTGAAAGAAAACAGTCAAAGTAGGCCCCACAATATCCCACTGAAATTGGTAGAAAAGTGCTGGAAGGCCATCAAAACCTGGGGTCTTGTTAGGCTCCATACTGAAGAACACCATCGTAATTTCCTCCAGCTCGAAGGGTCGGGCCAGATCTGTAAGGGCACTAAGAGGGAGCTGGGGAAAATGTCCACGGATTAGCTTATCAGTAGAAGAAGAGCTATCCGCCGTGTAAAGAGTCGCGAGGAACTGTTGAGCGTGTCGACGAATAGTATGAGGATCGGACAGAACAGTCTCGTTATCATCTTGAAAGGAAGTAATATGTGCCTTTCGTTGCTTGGCCATGGTTATGGAATGATAGTATTGGGTGTTCCTGTCATCCTGACTAAGCCACTGACTTCTGGATCGTTGATGCCAGTAAATCTCCTCTTGCAGGAGGACCTGTTCCAAGTTTGTGCGAAGGTGGGATTTAAGGTCGCGGAGAGAGTTAAAATTGGAAGTTTCCTGTTGTTGTTGGATTCCTGCAAGACGGGCCATGAGACGCTTTTTCCTATGAAAGATATTGCTAAAAGTGGAGTGGTTCCACTATTGGCACCGATTTGCAAAAATTTGTATTTCGCGGCTGAAATCTGTACCGGTAAGGGACCAGTTCTCGGCTACGAAATGAGGAAACTCGGCATGCATTAACCATGCAGACTGAAAGTGGAAGTAGTTAGATTTCGAAAGGGGGGTCCTCGATTATTAAGAGTCACTAGGAGGAGTCGATGGTCCGATTTTAGGAAGGGTAAGTGATTGACAGTGGTGTGGGTTAAAACGGAGTGCCAATCGTTCGGACAGAATGCCCGGTCTAGTCTAGCGAGCATTTGTCCTCTCCTCCAGGTGAATCGAATCCAAAGAAGCCTAAATCCTAGAGTTGGTAGCCTTGCACACAATCATGAAAATGGGGATTTACAACGGGATGAAGTGGAGAACCTCCATGTTTTTCCGTGCTCTCAAGCTTGGCATTAAAGTCGCCCCCAAGAGCAAAGGTTTGGTGGTGAATTTGGAAATTTTGTTCAAAGAATTCCACAGGAAGTGTTGAAGGGCACGTTGGGGGCTAGTATTGATGGCAGTGAAATCAAAGGAAGTATGAGCCCATTCAATAGTTGCATACACAAATTGCCGGTGAACTAAAATAATGCGAACAGATATATAGTAGCGTTCTACAGTAGCCAGATGCCTCCCGAAAATCCTTCTGCTTTGACTCGAAAAGAGTGATCAAAACCCAGACCTTTAATAACCTTCATCGCTCGGGTTCTGCTAATTCTCGGTTCCACCAGTACTACGAGGAGGGGTTTACGGTCCCGAATGTAATTCTTTAAAATGGGCTTGAATGTCCGACTTCCAGCCCCTTGGCAATTCCATATGAAAATTGACATATCGAATTTAAAAAATGGAGTAAACATTATTATGCATTCGTGTTTACTGTGGGTTCCTCCAAAATCGGGGATGGGTCTGCCTGAACAAATTATGGAGTCTCCTCCATTTGGGTATCCGGCACAGAAACTTGCATGTCCTATTCCATCATTTCCTTATCAGGATAAGGTGAACGGGCTGATGGTAAGATATGTTTGTGAAGCGCAGGTTGGGTGGGGAGGGGACAGCTTTCAGTTTCTGTATCTTACTCCATGATTCCACCACCGTCATCCTCAAGCATCGCCCGCGTAAGGGATTAGTCTTGTATCAGGAAGTCGGTATGTGTTAATAGGCATTTTTGTATTAATTTTACATTTATAATTTGCTAAACTCTTGTCCATTTAATGTTTAAATTGTACTAATTAAAAATTATTTGTTTTAATTTTAGGCACATTATGAAATTTGGAATGTTAAAAGCATCAAGCAATAGAACCTCTAGAAAACGTCGGCTTGTGTATGTTATGACATTCAAGAATGTGATGTCATAGATAGGATGGATGGCTAGAGACAAACAACAACTTGAGAAACTAAATAGTAGCGTGCGTGGACTTTGGAGAAGGCAGAAGAAAACAACACAAAAATATGTACAAAGGAGAAAATGATAGCTAGCGTGAAGGGTAGCTTTGGCATGGTTTGCATTTTTTGTTGAATATAAAAGGCAGCTGGAAGTAAGGCGTGAAGCAAAGTTTAACATTTAATACATAAAAACAGAAGCAGCTGCAGTGGAGGAAGATCTAGCGTGAACCAAGGAATGCAAAAAGATTCTTCATGAGGCAAGCGGCTGGGGCATGCGTAAAATTGTGGGCTGTGTGGAAAGAAGAGGAAAGAAACAAAGAACAAAAGGAGCAGGAGGTGGCGTTAATAGAGGAGCTGGAAAAAAACGTTAAGTTATTGAAGTAGAGGGGGGACTTTTTCCTGGAAGGATTTGCTCTATATACTCACGCACTCCATTCTACATTCACGTTACTCCACAAGAGAAAAACCTGTTAACACCCCTCTCTTACACTCTTTAATTCACGTGTTACACCTAGTTGAAGGGAAGATTTGGCTCCATCATTTACACTACTCCGCGTTGATGAAGCAGCATCGTGATAGTTGAAGAGAACCAGGGAACAACACGTTGAAGCTTGAAAAAGGGAAATAACGTTGATGCAGCAGCTGTTGGAGACCACCCATTTAATATACAGCAGCTGGAAAAACGTTAGTAGGTGAGCTGGTGGCATCTTGCGTGAGCTGCTGGTGGAGACGCCAAGATGAAAACAGCAGGTGGAGGCATATAGCAACACACGAAGTTATAGGTGGAGGTGGCAACACATAAGAGGAAAGTAGCTGGTGGTGTTACATCACTGGAGACAGCTGCGGAGAGAAAAAGAAAAAGTCGTTAGTGGAGACTCCACTCAATTATTGACGCAATCCCTTCACTTAATTAGTTAATTAACAACAACCCATTAAGCAGCAACGTCATTGGTGAGGAGCGTGAAGTGGATGTGGCATGCATGAGAGACTCTATTGATTAATATCAACAACGTTGACATCTAGCCATCGGAAAAAAGAAGAGATGTTTTCTTAATTTATCTTTAATTTATTTTTAATTATTTCTTGTTTATTTTTTGTGTGGTTTTAATCAATGCAAACATATGTTCTGACCATAATTTATGTTTCATTGATAAATATGTGTGAGTAAATTTTTCTTTTCAGTTAAGGTTAAGATTGATATTAGATTTGGATAATTTTTGTGGTATTGATTTTTGCTTGATTAAATGCATATTTAATCTTAATTTAGCTT
Source organism: Erythroxylum mucronatum (assembly GCA_027563825.1). Taxonomy (NCBI): domain Eukaryota; kingdom Viridiplantae; phylum Streptophyta; class Magnoliopsida; order Malpighiales; family Erythroxylaceae; genus Erythroxylum; species Erythroxylum mucronatum. Next base: position 11,544,495 of record JAOSBP010000004.1, on the reverse strand, counting down.
GATCAACTAGATTAAGACCTTAGATGATTGAATGCCACAACCAATGGGATTTAATTTGTCAGAAAATTAATCAAGCGACATACTTGAGACTAAAGTGTAGACCAACCTTAGGATCTTGTGTGAGGATACCTAGAATTAACGAACTTAATTTTAGGCTTCTTGTATTTAACGCCTTTTATTCCAAATTATCTATGGACCAAGTAGTGACTCGGATTTAGAAGAGAAGGGAACACCATGAACATTGGGTTTCACTTGCTTAAGTAAAGTATTTCCTAAATCAATCCACCATTATAATTTTATTTTAGTATCCAATCCAATTGAAATCTGATACCTTAACTGATTTTTGTCATTTGATTAAATCTAGTCGTTTTGATTCATACCTTGCATTTTTTATATTTTCTTAATTTGCTTACTTTATTTTATTTTATTCTTAAATCAATTAATTCTTGATCATACGAGCAATTTTTCATCGTTTAATTTAATTGTCTTACATGTTGGAAAAATTCTCTTGGGTACGATATCCGGTTCTTACCGTTTTATATTACTTGTCGACAGGGTGCACTTGCCTCTAATTGGTCTAGATAGAATTTAATTTATATTGTTCTGTTTAGATCGCAGCACCCTCTTCTTCTAAGGCCTCTACAAAAATAAGATTCTTTGACAAACTTGGCATATAACGAACATCTGTCAATATTTTGTCTGATCCATCTTGATTCCTCAAACGAATGGAACCAATCCCATGTATGGTAAGAGGGAAGTCATTTGCTTCGTAAACAATTTCATCTTCTAGTTCTCTAAAATCACATAACTAATCCCGATTGGGACACATATGATGACTACATCCTAAATCAAGCAGTCATGCACTAGAAGAGCTACTTAATGATGTAACAGCAAGTGAAAAAATTGAGTCTTCATCATTACACTCAGCTGTATTTGAATATGAAACAACCTTTCCTTTATCAACTTTGCCTTTATTTTTAAGCTTAAGACAATCCTTCTTCCAATGCCCTTTGTCTCGACAAAAGGCACATTCATTTTTGCTCAATTTGGGTCTAAACTTCGATCTCCCTTTCTTTCCTTTAGTCTGGCTTTGCGAACTGCCTCTGACCACCAAAGCTTCTGCTGCTCCACTTGTACGTTCTTCTTTTGTCTTCCTTCTCAAGTAATAATTGTACAAAGCAGTTGTAACTCCACTAAGAGACACAACAGCCTTCTCATGACGTAGAGTAGTTTCAAGAAACTAAAACTCCTTAAGAAGGGATCCCAGTAACAACAAAGTCAGATCTTCATCTTCAAATGTCACATCCAAATTCATTAAATCAGTAACTAATTGATTAAAACTAATAATGTGATCATTTATAGAGGTACCTAGATCGTAAGAGAAATGAAGCAGTCTCTTCTTTATATGAAGCTTATTTTGATTGCTTTTCTTCAAGAATTCTTCCTCCAATGCGTTCCACAATTTATATACAGAAGTTTTTTTCGAGAAAGCATACTTTTGCTCTCTAGAAAGAAATGATCGAATTGTACCACTTGTCAAACGATTTATAGTCATCCAATCTTTCTCCTTAATATCATCTAGTTTCTTTTCTTCAATGGTAATGTCAAGACCTCGTTGAAAAAGAGCATCTTCAGCCTCACTTTGTCACATGCCAAAATGATTCGTACCATTAAAAATCTCCATCGAAAATCTTGCATTTGTCACTATAGTTCTCGCAAAAATGGACGAGGAAAAAGCAGTCAATGTGGATGGCGTGGAATTTTTTCTATCCTCTACCATCTCTGCTACAATTTATATTCGATAGTTGTCAATGTAAAATGCCAAAAGCCTAAGAAAATGTTTGTGGTGTGAAAAATCATACTAAGAAGAAACATTGGCTTTGATATCAATTGTTATAGAAACTCAGGTTAATTTCTACCAATAACAACAAATTCTCCTTGAGCACTATTGCGTTGGTAAATAGAATGTGAACGATTGTACTGAAAAATCACACCAGATAAATTCCTAGGAAAGGCTGGAGTGGGCACAAACGGTCCCACTTAAATCCCAATCTCCTTAGACAAAATTTTCCTAGACATGTAATTTAATAACACAATAATTCACTAGAACAATACCCAACAATAACTATTAAATAAAAAATAAATAACACCAAAATTATACGAGGTTCATCTAATTATGCCTAGTCCTCGGACACTACTAAATTAATACTTCATTATTCAAGTAAACAATACAAATGAAATATTACAAAGAGAAAGAGAGAATTTTTGCCTTAAGGAAAGATAGGCAATTTTAGGATATTCAACATGGGTGAAAGGGCCCACTTTTTATAACTTAAGGAAACTCTTCAATTTTCATATTTATCTGATGTAGGAAATATGTCCCTCAACACAGTGGTCAAAATTTATAACTCACTAATACAATTATGAAAAAGTTTATAAGAAAGAAGAAAGAATTAATGTCTACTTTTGATAACAACGTTATGGGCATGCATTATTGTTATCGATATTCTCGAGAATAATTCGGCATTATTCATGCGGTAGATTGGCATCAACAATCAACAATAAATGCAATTAGTTTCAGGGATCATATAATCTGGTGGTAGTAGTGCGTGGCAATGGCACAGCGTTGCGGGAGGAAATCCCTACAATTGAGTAAGAATAGAGGAAGAAGAATCCCTACCGTTCACACTTGGTACTCCCTCCGATTCATAATAAGTGTTGTTTTAGATACATTTTAATTATTTAAATAAGTGTCATTCTTGACTTTGTATGTATATTTATAATTTTACTTCCAAAATTAACCTTTAATTTCTCTCACATCTTAATTACACAGATTATATTTTCAAGACACTTTAACATGTAATTAATAAGGGTATATCAGACATTTCATTAACTTTCTTAATAAATATGCATTATTCTAAAACGACACTTATTATAAATCGGAGTGAGTACAAAAATTGCAAAACAATAATCATGACCTGGTGCCCACGTTTTCTTTGCAGTCTAAAGAGAAAGAAAGTTTGAGAATAGATGAATTTTGAGTTTATCTTCATCAAAATCCATTAGCCCCCACATCCTAAATGAACAAAACAGTATGACCATTACTCTTTGTGGTCCAAGTATTATGAAAGAGAAGGCAATGTTTTACACGGCCAAGGATGAAGGATGTCGTGTGTGGATGAGAACAAAGGAAAGGAAGGATGCCGTCCCGTGTATCATTTGGACCGACACAACCACAAGTAAATAGAAATATGCAAGAAAAGTGCACGAGATAGAGCATTGAAATTCACACAATTCACGAGAAGGAATCAATTTTGTTCTTAAGGCATTCTTCTTCTTCTCGGTCTTTTATTGCTTATCTGTTTCTTCATAGTACATCTGTTTTGGCTTGGCTGAGGAATGTGAAAGGGTCTGGTCCCCTGCTAGACTTTATTCATACTCCTCCCCAGCAACAACTAATTAACTAATGCTTTTTCTTCACCTTCCTTAATCGAGAAAACCAAAGCTTTTTCTATTGATCCGTAATAAATCAGATGTATAAAAACGAGTAATAATAGTAGCTTTATTTATTCTGCTTGAGTTCTGGGTTAAGGGTTTTCAAATTCTTGTTTCGAACACTTGCATCACAGACGTTTGAGAAAGAGTAACCCCGACTGAAAAATGCAATACGAAATCATTAAGCTTCGTTTTTGTATAATCGCTCATCTCAACATGTTTGATTCCTTGGAGACCGTGATCTCAATAAGTCGCTTTACGACACTTGGATCCTTCCCTTCGTCAACCCAACTACGAACTTTAGCTTTCCGAATACACTTGGTTGATTCAAGTTGAAACAAGAAAAACGAAGTTTAAACTGAATCATGAACAGCTTTGGTTTTGATGATTGTGAAAATATAACGTTAGAAACTCTGAGCCACCATCATAAAGCTGATTGCTTTATGGAAAGTTCATGTTGCGTCGTGTATGTTACAAAACCTTAGGTTTTGCTCCTCTTTTGCTACACATGTTTTTGGATTAGATCATAAGATGACAACTTTGGACAAAACCAGGTTGAACCAACGAAGTGGAAACGGTGCCGTGCGAAAGCTTGTTCAATAGGAAAAAGACAAAAATAAGGACCGGATTTAAGAAATGAGGAAAAAGATGGACCACTTAGCATGGAAATTAAGCAATTTAAGATGGAGGAGGAAGATTTCCATACGCAATCACCTAAGCCTTGAAGGAGTGGGTGAACTTAATACACATGCTGTCTGGCAAATTTGAGCAAATAATTTTTGCCTTTTGCTCTATATAAGATGCGTTATTCCGCGGATAAACTATGAATGCAAAGGAAGAATAACGGGTTAGGTGGGGTGTCACTTAATAATAATGTCAATGCTCTGGCCACTAGTTCTTAATTAGCTAGTTTTTGAGTTTCCATCTCTTTCATTACCTCTTTTTATATTTAATTGTTAAATAGGCAAGAAAGGAGCCTGGAACTCCAATTAAAATTAGAACAATTTCCGAGATACACCCAGTACACAGTTGAAAGACAAATTTAGTGCATGTTAGCAGAGGACGGTCGCTTGTGGTGCTTAGGATTATCTAAAATATCTGGAGGATACTTGACCCAATATAAGCTTAAGTCAAATATATAGTTCAAGGTTGAGTCGAATATCGACTACAATCTGTTTGAAGCAAAGCCTTCTTTACACGCCAGCTTTACCTCCATTTCAAAATACTTCCGTATTATTCAATTAAGCGACGAATCGCTGCATCTTGCCGTCTTAACCAATCAACGACCACCACGAGTCTTCAAGCACACACTCGGATAAGTCTTAGTATCGTTTTTTTTTTTTTTGGAAAATGTCTGTATCATGTTAAATTGCTCTTAAGTATATGACAGAACACCTAAGGCATCAGCATACTAAAGAAGCCAGCTATTACAACGGCCTGGTCATACCTAAATTCCCAGAGTGATCATGCAATAAATACTCTCCAAACCAAATATAGCTCAGGAGATGTTCTACTTGATTTTATAATCCCACTTTTGATTCGTACCCTACACAAATAGATTTTACTGCTTAGCATTCATTTGCAGTAATTTCGCGCACCTCATAGGCACGACACCTAGCTCCAGGACCTTCCTTTTTGGAGATCAAATCTTGTGTTTCACGTTCCCAATGCACCTGTGCCTATAAAATCCTATCCATCCATTTGCCCTCCTCCTTGCCATCAAATTCTGTTCCTCTCTTCCATCAAGAAAATAATACAGATAAAAGTCACCACAAGACGCACAAACGAAAAAAACTATTCCCTTCGATTCACAATAAGTGTCGTTTTAGATACATTTTAATTATTTAAAATAAGTGTCATTCTTGACTTTGTATGCATGTTTATAACTTTATTTTTAAAATTAACCTTTAATTTCTCTCATCTTAATTACAAAGATTACTATTTATAAAGAGTTACGAGGTAATTTTATGAGAGTATTAATAAGGATATATCTATAATTTCATTAGCTTTCTTAATAAACGTGTGTTTTTCTAAAACGACAATTATTATGAATTGGATGGAGTAGAAATTAGTATTAAGTGCTTTGGACCTCTCTAATTTTGTTCATTCCACTGTCCCAGTTTCCTGATTGCAAATTAAAATAATTCCGATTTAAAATGATGGGAATGAAACTGCAAACAATCCTTCATTTAGGGTGCTATTAAGATTTTGACATTTAAGAAAAAGATAATCCACAATGATTAATAACAAGTAAAAACACAAAGGAGGAGGACAAAATGTTTCAGCCAAAATCTGTACATGCTGTTCTCAAGTGAGTTTTCTTATTGATATTAGTAAGTATTCATACCCTTACAAAAAAAGTAGAAGGGGATATGGGCTATATGGACGTACCCTCATTTACTCTGATCACCAAAATTATAACAAAAAATTAAAAAGGAAAAAAAGAAGAGGAGGATAAAATAAGGCGATCAAAACCTCATGACTCATCTCCAATAACCGAAGCCAAACCAGTGACAATCTTGATCCCGGACTGTAAACTTTTGGACCTAACCTGAGCTACAAATAGCGGTTTCGACTCTTTCAAAGCAGTCAACTTCTCTTCTTCCACAGAACTTTCGGGCGATAAATTAAACACAGACTCGCACAGTTCAGAATCATCCACCGGAATCTCCTCTCTAACCTTCAGTCCAACAAAGTCAGGAGTCAGTTTTGGAACCAAAGATTGAACATTTTCAGGTTTAGAAACATCAATTTCAGTCGGGGTAAGTGTCCGCGTCGACGGTCTGGCCCGAGTGCAAGGAGAAAGCCATTTAGCTTTAATGTAATCAACTTTTCTCCACGGCGGTATATGCATACCCTTCTTCTTCAAGCTCTGCTTCGCCGCCTCCGATACAACAGCGATTATCTTCTGAAGTCGATCAGTTTTTCCCACGAAGATGTAAGGTAGAATCTGCAGAAGTAATCTGTAGTGCTTGGTTGGTCGAGCTATTTCGAATTCCGATCTGAAATCAACGTCGATCAGCAGCCGCTCACCATTTACAAAAACGTCTATGTAATCATATTCCCCTGCATGCCCAAAAATAATAATGATGATAATTTACTTTAATTTGCCCAAACAACAACCATGATGCAAAGCTCAGTTTCCGACCAATTTTCAAGATCAATTTAAGAAAGTACCGGCGGGATAAGAGGGACATCTTTCCCATCGACATTTGCATACTGAAGCGTCGTATCCAAGGGCCAGTAGTCCATCAGTAACAATCTTACGGCCAATATCATCTTCAAGCTTACAGATCTTGTTCTTATCAACGATTCTCGCTGTGTCCGCTAGCAAATTCCTCTCACAAACGCTCACACATGACACCAAATTCTATCCACAAAAAAGGATCATTTTCTTAGGGAAACATTAAGCAACAATGATATCGTCATTCCTATTTACCTTTAGAAATTCACATGCTTCGCCAGACGACAGAAGATTAGGCTCGCCGAAATTGCCGTCCCACTCGTCCTCAGACCTGTCGTCACAGTTGCCATTAAAGCGGTTGCATCGGTTACGGCTGCACCTAACGGCGGCTGACGATTGCTTCTCGTTGCTCTCTTCAATGAAGTTCTGGACCATCTTCGCCAAGCACAGAGAGGCCGGCTCCAGGTCAGGTGAGCAGTTAGGGCCGTTGGAATGTGACTCTTCAACACCGACAACCTTGTCAACGGTTGAAATTTTCAGGAATTGGCGCTCGAAGAGCCGTTTGAATCTTGATTTCGCCACAGGCTTCAGTGGCTCCAACCGACTCGACGGTACTCGTGGTGTATGACAATCAACTGGCTGTACCTTCATTGGAAGAAAAGGGCTTGATCGGCGTTGACTGTGACGCTCAACGTTCATGGTCATCACCCAACGCTATTCCTCATTTTTCCAAAGGCTCAATTAACCTACTTATTAGCTACTGCTAGTGAATTATGTATATAAGCTAGTAATAATCGGTCTTCATTCGTCGAAGAGAGTAGGAAATCATGAATAAAAGAAATGCTATCAAGTGATAACAAGGTCGGTTAAAAATTTGAACTCCAAACATGCCATCGATCACATGAGATCATCAAAATCACAAATATCGACATGGAAACCCAGAAATAAGAATCAGGACACCTTAGCCGCGAAACGTATTACCTTCTATCTCCCATTATTTTATACTTTTCTGCCTCTGATTTGCGAGACAAAGCTTGGAATAACTTCGAAGCGCTTCTAAGAAAAGTCGCTTTAGCTTAGGGTTTCTAGATAGGGTTAAATTTTCGAAATACGCGACAGCAAGATAACGTCACGCTACCACCTAAGAAATCCAAATAACAATTCATCGCCGTAATATCCATATTTCCCGACGACTGAGTTTCTCCTCTCCGGTAGCCGGAGAGGATAGCAAATTTATCGGCTAAAAGAGAGAGAGGAACGGCTGCAGCTGAAGCTCGTGGAGTGACTTTTGGCTTTTAGTGAGAACGATTAAGAGCAGTGAAGTGGGCGTGGGCGTTTTTAAAGAGGAGAGACAGGGAGTGGGAGAGGAGAGGTTGCTGCCAGAAGTATTGTGCCATCTGTAATGCTTACGTGGCAAGGGATATAGCTCTGCAGAGCGAGTGGGTTACGTGTCGACGGAATAAGGCCGCTCGATTTCTTGACCTTGTCAAAGGTTGCCACGTTAGGGCGTTGGACGCTTAGAGGGTATCAACATGAATTTTCTGAAATGTCCTTCAGTTTCTGTTGGAGGGCATTTTGGAGATCGCAGCGCTTCTTTATCATGTCATGGGTAACTTTGGGAAACCAGTGGTCTCACAGGAAAAGGATAGAATGGTCATTCAGCTCATTCTAACTTCTCGATTAAGGAACCAAATGCTAAAATGGCTTTGGGTCGTTGGAGAAGTCATTTGACCAAACAATCCCGAAGATTAAGAATTAATTACGGAGCCAAACTTGCAAAAGAGAATGTCAAGGTAACTAATGGGTCTAAAAGCAGAAGTCTTATGAAAGTAAAAGAAAGGGTGGGGCATACTCAAGTGCTTAGGAGTGGTTTTCTTTTCTTGAGTACACTTACTTTAAGAAAGAAAGAGTCTGGAATAATCCATAAAAGAGTGTCCAAGTGAAAAGTAACAAGTCCAAGAAAAAGAATTTCAATAATGAATTGTTTGATTATCAGCCTAATTGTTGAAGCCAGCAAATTTGGTGGATTCCTTGCTTTTCTAGGGGCGATAGTTATGTATAATAAAACGTCATGTCATATGGCAAGCAATTGCCACTCATTTCTAAATTATAATAATGGAGAGCCACTTGTCGTGTCATTAACGGACAGAGGGTAATTTGGGGAGAAATAAAAAGATGGCCATTTTGGTCTTTTAAGAGGAGACTAATGAATTACAAATGTCGCGAGTGCGACTTGGGAGGGAGTTGGAGTTGGAGTGGGAGTGGGAGCGTCTAATGCTAGGGGCCAAGGTGATGTGATGTAGGCACGTGTTGGATTAGTTGACATAAATCTCAAACGTGCCCTTTCTTATCCATTTTTCACCCAAAAGGTTGGGTTTGAGCCCATCTCCACCTTACGTTTGTTGGAAAAACTCTCTTCTGTACAAGATATGAATGTCGTTTTGCTTGTTTAAAATAAATTTGGAAGCACCCCTGTTTATTGAAGTAGGAGCTGGAGATAGCAGAGTCTTAGGCTCCGATGCATCTCAACCATGAGTGGCCAAGTGAGAAATCTTTGATTTTATTAAAAAAATATTAAAAATTGAATTAAAATACCTTCTCATCTTTATCACCTTATTTCTTTGACTAAACTACTACTCAAACGTCCTTCACCAATGGCCTGTTAATTTCTACACGCACCGAGACTATGGTCTAGGGAAATTAATTTAACACAAGTGTTATTTCTTACCAGTGACAGCGGGTCCAATCCGCTCCTGGAACTGCTTTCGGGTACACGTTCCCTTGCATAAGAATTGATCTTAAGACAAAAGATAATTAAATCGTCTGATACATACAGCACACACAGATGCATAATAAGATAGTATCTCAAGATTCATGTTATGTTATGCTGCATACGAATTGCGACTTCTTTCAGCATATGTATATTCAACCAATTATTAGTAACTGTCACTGGATAAATCAAATTAATTCCTTTCATATGGTATTTGCATTACAGACACGTCCTTGAAATTATTAGTGAGCAGGCGATACTTTAAAGACAGCCAATTCATTGTCGAGTTGTATGATTGATGCAAGTCACATTTATTGTTGAGAAGGACATTTTAATGTATAGCCTTTTGTATTAATTTCAAGCGAATATCTTTCAATTTTTTTTAAAGATTAAATCTATATGTTTAAAAATTTAGCACTGTACTTGAATTTATCAAAGATAATGTCGTTCTTTTCAACGAGAGCAAAGGGCCTTAAATAAAAGCCTATGTAAAACCCTACTTCCTAAAAATATTTACACAACAATTACTATAAATATTACAAAATATATTATTGTCTAATACTCCCCCTCAAGTTGCAGCATGTAGATCACTAATACCTAACTTGCCATGCAAATACTAGAACTGTTGTCAACCCAACGCCTTTGTAAATATATCTAATAGTTGGTTTTGAGAACGCACAAATGTTGTACTAATGTTGCCAGCAAGGAGTTGTTCTCAAACAAAATGATAATCAATCTCAATATATTTGGTTCACTCATAAAAAACTAGGTTAGAAGCTATATGCAAGGCTTCCTGGTTATCACAAAATAATCTCATAGGCTAATAACAAAATACTTCAAATGAAGTAAGAAATGATTTCAACCAAATAAGTTCTCAAGTTACAATTGCCATTGAGTGGTATTTAGTCTCTATTGAAGAACGAGAGACGGTAGGTCGCTTCTTGGTCTTCCACAAGATAGGGGAACCCCCAACCATGACAAAATAGCCAGTGACAGATCGACGTGTAAGAAGACAACTACACCAATTTGCATCACAATAACTATAAGGTTGCAAATCACTATCAACACGAAGAAGGATACATTGACCAGGGGAACACTAATATATTGGAGAAGTCATCCGTGTAATCTTAGTGAGGAGACTAAAGAAACTGACATATAGCATGTACTAAATAACAAATTTCTAGTTGAGTGAGAGTAAGATATACTAAACGACACACCAATCGTCGATATCGACTAGGATCAGTAATGAAAGGACTTTGCAAACAAGCAAGCTTATGATGTTGCTCCATAGGAAACAGTGCAGGCTTAGCACTTGTTAAACCAGCCTCACCAAGAATATCCAAGGCATACTTATGTTGAGATAAAAATAGACCTCCTTGGCCGTGAGCAACTTCAATGCGAAGAAAATATTTTAGTGGACTCAAATCTTTGATCTTGGAACAAGTACTTAGATATGTGTTGAAGGCAACACAGGCAGCTGAATTATTACCAACAACAATGAGATCATCAATGTAAACTAAGATAGAAAGAAAAATGTCACCTTTCTTATAAGTGAAAAAGAGTATGATTAGTTAGGGACTGAATAAATCCATATTGATGCAGCGTAGACGACAACTTAGCAAACCAATTATGAGGAGATTACTTTAGGCCATAAAGTAACTTTCAAAGTCGACATACTTTGCCAAGATGGGTTGCTGAAAACCTTTGGGGTAGTCTCATGTAAACTTACTCGTTGAGATCACCACAAAAAAATACATTGTTAACATCAGGTTGATGCAACTCCCAACCTTTTATGGCACCTATTGTAAGAAAAGCACACATATTGACCATTTTAGCAACTGGCGCAAAAGTGTCATCATAATCCAAACCTTCTAGCTGATTGTTTCCATACACTACAAGGTGAGCTTTCAAGCATTTAGTTGTATCATTTTAGTTATACTTGATCTTGTAGACTCACTTATCACCAATGGCCTTTTATCAGGTGGGAGATCCTTAATAGTTCAAGTATCATTATGTTCCAAAGCCTTAATTTCTTGGCGCATAGCCTCACACCAACGAGGATGTTTCATAGCTTCAGAAAAGGAAGTATGTTGGGACCCGATCTCGGAACCGGACCCCAGCCAAAAAAAAACATAAAACTAAACAAAAACAAAGGAACGGATCGGAAATCATAAAGCAGAAGCAAAATCAGAAGCGGAATCGAAGAATCAGATTTAAAAAACAAAAGGAAAGTGGAAACAAATGCGAAATACAATCGAAAGCGGAAATCGAAGGAACGGATTTTGAAACAAAACGAATCGGAAGCAAATCGAAAGCGAAGCAAACAAACAGTTCAATTGAACCGAAACAAATTTTCGACATCCGAGAACTTAAACTTTTTGACGAAAACAAAATGGTCTCGTTGGAAACCTTAGACTAAACCAAGACCGAAACTCGGTATAATTTTTTTTTCTTTTCTTTCTTATTCCTTTCATTCCCTTCATCTTTATTCAATCTTATTCAAATCAAAACAATATAATTTTCCCTATTTGGAAAATCATCCTCAAACAAAACTCAATTCATCTAATTCTTCTTAATCCTGCAATATTTCAATTACCTCTTTAACAAACATTTATTTTTATTCTTATTCTTATTCAATCATTATTTAACCAAAAATTTGGGCAGCATAACTGCTGCATTTTTAACAAACCCAATCTGCAAATGGTTTTTAAACACACTTCTATAATCAAACCAATATCCACACAATTCATCGGACCTCCTGTCCGGAATTCCCATCAGAAACAAACACTATCCTATACCTAGCACTTCAAAAATTCTCAATCATAATCAAAAACATCCATATCTAAGTCACACTTATATCTCAATTCAATATACCAAATCATCCTCAATTCCATACATATTCATC
>JAOSBP010000004.1:11515622-11532041 GCA_027563825.1 Erythroxylum mucronatum | reverse complement strand
GATCCCGATGAGATTGGGATATGTCCCGATGAGATCGCGACATCAGCATTGCTGAAAAGGGTCTCCGGCGATTTTTCGGTACCGGGGTCCGGCAGGCCGGTAGGACCGACCCCAGTTTGACTGGACCGTTTCAGCAATTATATATATATTAATTAATTAAGTAAATAATTAATTACTATATATATTTATATGATTTTCGTTAGCCTAATGGAGAGGATTAGGTTTGACAAAGTCAAACCTAATGACTCATCATTCTTTAATGGCCAAAAGGGCTTCAACGTGGAAGCCTATCCTTCATGCTCTTTTATATATCTTTAATGGTTTATGAGATAAATAATTGAAGTATATATAGGAGCATGATGGTCGTTGGCCAAAGAAGAAGGAAGCTTAAGAATGAAGCTTCATCCATCCACGTTGATAAGTCAAACATAATCATTACTTTGATTATTTTAATGGCTATTAGAACATCCACGTGAATGGCCATTAAGGCTTCTAGCTTTATATAGTCTTTAAGCTTGTTAAAGACATAAGAAGGCTTTGGAAGCCTATGTGGGTGTCGATGGCCGTGAAAGAGGATGGGAAAAGCAAACTTAAAGGTTAAGTTATTAAAAGTGTTTTAATAAGCTATATCATCTCTCTCATTCTTAAGCTACACGAACTCTCACCCTCCTTGGCCTTGTCATGTTTTATTTATGAGATAAATAAAGAGAAGGTTTAGTGAGGGTGATGGTCGATGGTTCTTCCATGGGTGAGAAGTTGAGAAACTTAAGTGTTAGGTTTCTTAAGAAATTGTTTCAAGCTCTCTCTCTCATGGATTCTCTCCAAGGCTTCATCTTCATCGTTATTCTGTTGCTCTCCAAGGACAAAGGTAAGGTCTAGCAGCCTTTAATTTGTTCTAGCTATTCCCAGGTCAAAAGGGTTTGTCCCGGTTAGGTTCTCCGACCTCTGCGTGGATACCGTTAGAGACGGTCTACTTTGGTCGTTATGGTTTGACTTTTCATATAGACACATGGATCCTGGCTTTCGGGAACGTCCCGGCAACAAAAATTTTTGTTTTCCGCACTGCGAGTATGTGATACTTGCACCGGGATTTTCCTACACGACCAGCAAGAGTCACAGATGAAAAATGGAACGAGATAGACAGGAATGCTGTAGCTAATCTTCACCTAACTTTAGTTGATGGAGTATTATCCAACATAGAGGAAAAGAAGACTGCAAGGAAACATGGAATTACCTCACAAAATTGTACGAAGCCAAATCACTCTAAAGAAAAAAGAGCTCTACAATTTTCAAGAAGGACTCAAAATCCAAATAAGTCTCTAAAGGGTTCAAAAATGCACTCAAAGATTACCGATCGATAATCTCCTCAAAACTTTAAACAGCACCTCAACTTGTAAACATCTTAACTTTTGACCCAGAACTCTAAATTTGACAAACTTGGTGTCTATGGAAAGATAACAGACCGATCTACAAGTTCCATGAAGAACTTAAGCCAAATTCAGTCTCTAAAATGGTCAAAACGTCCACACAAGGTGGTTAGTCGATCAACTTCACACTAAACAGCATCAGAACTTCTAAAAATCATAACTTTCTACTCCCTTGTCCAAAATTTTCGTGCTTTATATCAATGGAAAGATAAAAACCTAATCTAAAACTTTCATGTAGAACTTAAAGGCTAATTCAACCTCTAACTAGGTCAATTGCTCACTCAAAGTTTTTGCCCTATAACTTCCATACTAAACAACATTTAAACTTTGAAAATTCATATCTTTCAATTCTCACATCCACAATTAACATATGACACCTCATTGGAAAGCTATGGAAGTCCTCTACAACTCTCAAGAAGGCTACTCATTCCCATTTAATCCACATCAGCCCAGAAATTGTCTCAATGCACAGCACACACAAAACTAATCCCATAACATATCAGTCCAGAATTTTGACAGCACCGGCATACAACTTCATACTCTTCAACCAAGTCATCCCCAACACAATCAATTCATCTCATACACAATCCTATACTTAAGAGCATTTTCAAAGACAAAGTAAAATAACCTTAACTTCGGAAAATCATAACTTTCAATTCTGATATCGAAAAAATATCAAACTTTATGGCTACGAAAAGCTCTCAACATACGCTACAAGTTTCATGAAGATCATTTTCTCAAATTTGGCCTAAATCAAAAAGTCAACTTTCATCTCCAAAAAGTCAAACTTTCTAATTTCTTCAAAATTTTACACTTTCATTTTTTATTTCTTGATTTTCAACTTCCATTTCAATCATCTCAATCATCTCATTCACTTAAACTTTCATAACCAAAACTAATCTTCAAAGTCATCAAAACCAATAAATTCTTTTTCTTATCAATTTCCTTAAGGCATAATAACTTCGATAACATAATTCATATACAAAAACACTCATTAAATTCATTTTAATATTTCTAATTTCCACCGAAAGTTCGGGGTCCAACAAAGTAAGCTCCTTATTTGTTAAAATTGCTGCAAGAAAGCTAGCATGTATAGAAGAGAATCGATCTTAATTGACATAATTAACCAAATGATACAAGGAACCTGAGGTATTAGACGAAGGCAGATGTGCTGAAATGGGGCTAAGGCAACAGGCAGTGTTAGTGTGAAAAACATAATCTTTAAGATATGATGGTGGCCTTCTATCAAGTTGTGGGCGCTTTTCAACATCATCTATTGGTTTTGCGGAAGACTTGACAAAGTCATTATTGTTAGAAGGCTCAACGGGCATAGAATTTGAGAGTTTGGTAGAGGATCTATTATCAGTCGTGTGTGAAGAATGAACTGGTGGTAGAGATGTAGTTATATCCTGCGAAGTGGTTGGGGTGAAGACAAAATAGAATTACCCATTAGCTGAACACCGCAAACCATAAAACGACAATTGGTAGGGTGCTTTGCATTGAATTTTCCTCTTTTTTTCTTTTTCTTTGGCATGAAACGTCTTCATCTTGTACATTGAAGTCTGAGCCAAACATCGTTGCGATAAGATTAATGAAGTCAAAGTTTTGGCTTTGATACCATGATAAATTTTGAGGAGATAATGTCGTTCTTTTCAATGAGAACAAAGGGTCTTATATAAAAGCTTATACAAAACCCTACTTCTTAAAAATATTTACATGATAATTACCATAAATATTGCAAAATATATTATTATCTATAGTATTGTTAGGAATAAAGTTTTTGTGTGTGTGAGAGAGAGAGAGATTATTCTTTAGTTCAACAATGTCGTCTACAAAATGTAACTTAACTAAAAATCTTTGATTTTGGATTAACATTATCGAACAATTGAAAATTTAGAACTTGAAGAACATCTATCATTAGATCGAAGTTATGAGAATTGTGTGCAAACGTATCTTAATCACATCTATTTTTCTCCAACATGAAGATAATACCTGCAAATAAAAAATTGTTTGTAACCTTCCAACTTATGTTGCTTTAACCCATCAACGATGGATGAGCTGACTAAAGTACAAAACTCATTAAAACTCGCAATCTCAATCTACGAGTGATATAGTACATCAATAAGCTAACTGATTTCAACTAGTTTTTGTTTACGTGAGACTTGTTAGGTTTTCAAATATAGTAGTAATGAATATAAATTATAAACCTAAATTATATTTAGATTTTATTTAAATTAACATCTTTTAATTTATCATTAATTCTTTGATTAAACAATTTATAATTATCGATCAAAATTAGCGTCTAGTAATATAATATGACTACCCAAATATTTAGAAATGTCAAAATAATTTTAATTAACCTTTTTGTGCACATTTTTCGTACAACTATATTATTTTATCATACAATATTTTGATTAGACATAGTATGAAATTAATGTCTACTCTATTTTGAGTTTAATCATATAAGTTCTCTATCATTAGCTATTGATTCAATTAATAACATTTGTAAACTATTGACAAAACGTCATTTTATCTTAGCCAAGGAATTTTAGAATTAATAGTAACTGAAAACAACAAAACATTTACCCTAATTACTTTAGGGAGATGAAGCATATCTTGATTACTCAACTACCTCTATGTCATCATCATCATCATTATCATCAATAACACCCAATTTAAATCCCACACCAATGTAGGGTTTGGGGAGGTTTGATAGCACTCAACCTTACTCCGATATAGTAGAGAAGTTATTTCTGGTAGACTCACGTGCAAATGCGACATGAAAATAACGTTTAAAAAAATATAAACAATGTAATAAAATAACTAAATATATTTTTTTAAAAATATAATAAAGTAATAATAACTAAATAAAATAATAACTCAGGAGATGCAAGTTTAGTAGACAAAGTGATTAAAGACATAAATGCATAAAAAATAAATATTAATAATAAATAAGAATACTAATGCTAATAATAATAAATACTTAATAATCAAAAATAAAATATAATAATAATAATCACAACACCTTGCTCAAATTAACAAAAGGAGTAGGGGTCGGTTTGGACTTATAATACCTGACAATAATCTGTGTTGATCCAATCTCTTTCTCAAAGAGTGGAAAGTGTCTTCGAAAAGAGTTCTGGCTTCTAGGCTTTTGGGAAGGTAAGTCACTTTTGCTAAACTGACGTGAAAGAGACAAGAGCATCTTCATCTTCTTCCAAGCAGCCTCTTCATCTGTCCATTCCTTAACTGGAAAAGGAAGCAAAAGCCCACTTTGGAGTGAATTCCCTCTTGTATGTGTAGCTGTTATTTGACCCTATTTTAGGTTTTGAAAAAGGGAAGCAGGCAATAGCACGATAGCAAACAACAAAGAAAGCAAGCTTAGCTGCAAAACAAGCGAGTTCTATTTTTTCCGTATAATTTTCGACTTAACAAAATATAAACAGAATCACGCTCTGTGCATTAAGAGAAAAGAAGAAGGAAGAGCGAAATCATATCTATGGGAGATATTGTAATGTCACAATCTACAAGATGATATGCTATGAATTGAGTGGATAAGTGATACAGGTATAACCTATTCTGTCAATAAGACATGAGTTTCTATTCCCAAGAAAAGGGTATTTTGGATCACCAAACTCCAAAACACTACTTGAAAAGTATTAAACATGCTGGGAAAGGACTATCATAGGGGCAGGGCTATGAATTAGGGACAAAGTAGGTGATATTTCCAATTAAGGGAATTGAAGGATGGAACAGGAAAAACTTTTTTATCGGTTACTAAATGCCTTGATAAGAATGACAAAATAAGTAATCCCGAAACAAACAGGCACTCTAACGTAAAAAAGACTGAGTCTAAGTCTAGTTGTAAAGAATTCTATTGTTTGATTACAAAATTAAAAAAAGGCAAACCTAAGATAATCAAACTAAGATCCTCTAACAACAAGTAATATATAATTAGAGAGAAACTTACGATGATCAGTAAAAACGACGTATACTACCAACAACATAAATAAACGCACATTTCCAATGAATTTTGATCTCCCAATCTTCCAAAAAACCATAAAACCTAGATATGGAAATTGCTAAACTAACCCAAAAAATCACAAGTGGGACACAAAGAGAGAACAAAAGATGTAATATGAAATTTGTAAAGAGTAAGTGAAGAGAGAAAATGACGCTTACTTGCTTCATGGGAAAAGAAAACGCTTATTCGCTAACATAACCTTGATTGATTAAGACAAATTTGCATCCATTTTTAGACAGAGAATGAGCCAACCTCGAGAATGTTTTTTGTTAATGCCGATGCTTGTCTCTACAACATACTTCATAAGCCAAACATATCAGGGGGTTGTTAGTTCATATGGGGGAATGATAATAAGAATGAAAATGAATATAGTAAGGAATGAGAATGAACATAATCAATATAATTATGATGGTTGGTTAAGACAAAGGAGTGATTATCATTACCGTAGATAGTGATTGGTTTGTTGAAAATCTTAAGAAATATATTTTAATTTTAATATATTCTACTTAATTATATTTGATATTACTATATTCTAATTAATTATATTGTTTTACTAAAAAAGGAAAATTAAAATTTTTTAAAATTTTGTTTTACATCAAATTTTAATATATTCTAATTAATTATATTTAATTCTAATATATATAGTCATGCGCACTTACAGGCTGACAGAAAGATCTCTTGAGATCAAAGTAATTAACTTCAAAATGGGACTTATAGAGAGCTAGGAATCTCATTTTAAATTCTACTAGCCCATTTCCACATAAACCCCAGGAGAGAGATAATGTAAAGGTAAAGATAGATTATCTCTATGTGCTACATCTAATGATTAGTGATTGAACTACTCATGATTTGAATATGTCATAAGTATTATCAAAACATAACAATCTCTATACAAGATAACTTTGGAGACCTCAAATCAAATAATCACTTTGTAATTATTACAATGAGAATTTTCATAGATATATAATTAATGTTCCAAATGAATTTTTCTCATATGGGTCAGTTCAGTGAACTTATTCTCTAGCAAGTATGCATATGTTTGTTTAATTATTTACTTCCTTCATAAGGAAAAAAACGCGTGCTAGTTTTTTTTACGTTCTATTAATGTTCAATCTTAATAGAACAATAACTAGGATCAATTTAGGAATAAGACATAAATATAATATAAATCTCATAATTATAGTTTCATTATAATTTTATTTGGAATATATAATTATTTCATAGACTTTGTCTCATATATTTAAATGTATATAAGATAAAGAATGTCTTTAAATATTTTGTCACTAAACTATAAATAAAGCAATTAGTTGGAGGATATAAACCGACATAAACAAAACAAATGATTTAAAAAGGACCAAAACTTTTGCAAGTAGGAAGGAACAAAAATAGCGAATGAAGGTATCTCTGACCATTTTCATTTTTTAGCAATTTTTTGGGTCACAGGAGTTCCCTGTTGTTGTCAAAGGAAGCTAAAAAAAATCATGAAGCTTCTTGTTAAATCACTGAAATTTAACATAAATCAATGATAAGTATGTGGATTCATTCATAATGTTGAAAGCTAGTAAGTTATAGAACTTAATTGTTTTTTATTTTCTTTACACGAAGTATATATAATGTTCTTTCTATGTGGACACAGTTTGTGGGAGTGGATGAAGGATCCAATCTAAAAGAAAACAAGCATTTCAGACTGCCCTCTCATATTCTCGTGTCGAGCACTGCTACGCCATCTTTGATGGAACGTAGGTGACAAGTAAAAAAAAAGTAACAAGACCTGTTGCAAAATTGGAAGGCTACATTAGACTAGACCATTATGATCCACACTTTTTCAAACTTGTCACTGTTCCGTCAAAATAAGGAAGTTGAATCCCTTTGGCATTCCATTTAATTTATCTGACTTTATAGAAAAGAAAGGGTCAATGAATTATCAGCTTCATCTTTTCTATTTTTCACCAAATTGGGTGCTTTGCTTCTTTGCTAAGTATTACGAAAATGGGTAGCACTAGATGATAGAAAAGAAAATTGTTGGTTAATATGCTACGAGTCTAAATGGACAAGTTAGAAGTACAAACTATCTTCTGTTCACTAAATCAAAGCCTAATGTTATTAGTTGCAACTTTCAGCCCAATGTTTATGTTGGTTATCAATAAGACTTTCTTTTAAAAATTATTCTTCTTATTTTAAGGTTCTACCAAAGAATTCTATAATATTAAATATTTTAAGAAAGATCTTATATTAAATTTAATATAAATAATTTATATTGATATTAACAAAAATGTAGTATTTTATTTTTCTTAATTTTTATATTTTAGCCTATGTCATAATGCACCATTTGGAATTGATGATTTTGAAAACCCGGCTGAAAAGAGGGAAAGGAAAGCAAAAGAATAGCGCAATGGGTCTTCTTTCCCTTTTGTCTTTTACTATTCTTTTTACACCTATTGCCGTGTTGTGACGCAAAAGTACTAATGTTATTAAGTTTCAAGCGATGCACAGCTTCTGACAAAATTTATAGTGGTAAAAGAACACATCTTGGTGACATAAGATCTTAAAAGCTTAGAAGGCCGGCGTATATGTTAGTCCACAAAATACAACTCTGTAGCCACATTGTCACGCCACCCACCGGCCACTCTGAAATTCCTTCCATTCTTCAGATAAAATCTTCCAAGTTCTAACGCGTTTTCAATCATGTCTCCCACTCTACTTTTCTTGTCACCATAATTTCTGTCCCGATCCAGTCCCTTTGTTATTTCTGTTAATTTTATAATAAATACTTTAAAATAAGGTGATATAACATTAAAATCAAGCAAAATACTTAACAAAAAATATACCTAAGTTATGTCATATAAATATACTTATAATTAAGCATAACTTTTTTACTAAAATATCCCTTAACCTTTCATATTCCTCTCTTCGAAAATTGTTACTTAGTCCCGTATAAAATAGGGAACAAAGAAACAAAATTTATCTCTTTCAAACCCTGCCAAACAATACATGTCAATATGTGATTTTTACAAAAATTGATGTTACCTATTAAAGAAGGTGCATGTTTGGCTCATATTTTACTTGTGATTTAGGGATGACAAATGTGGCTCCGCTAGCCCGGCTTGACTGGGCCACGGACCTAGATAGTTTAGCCCGACTGGGTCAAGGGCCGATTAACTTGTAGTTAGGCAGGGGTCACAAGCCCAACAGCCCCTAATCTATCAAGCTGGGCCACAGTTTGGTCAGCTCAATGGCCAGGCCTGGTGCTTGCCATCTCTATTTTGATCCTCACCATATATTATTATCTAGTTTGTTGGGTATTATCCCACGTGATATTCCCCTGCTTGCTTTTCTTATTGCAAGAATAAAAAGTTTTGTATTGTGTTGATTCATTTTTAATTTATGCCATTTTGATTTGTTGAATTTTTAAGATTTATCATTAATTAATCTAATATGCAAATGCATATAATCAACTATAGCAAATTATAATTTGGAGTACTCCAGAGTATTTACTCACAAAAACTATAACTACTAAGTTTTATTTATCCAAACTAAATAATAGAATTAAGAAAATAAATCAATAAAACAAACCCTAGGATTTCAAGGCTTTACTTACGAGGAATTTCAATTATCCTGTAAGAGTAATTATTAAAGTTGAAATAGCAAGTAATCTAAAGTATCTATGTCCTCTTTCAAAATACACATGAATGTCCAATTAAGAAAATAACACCCCTTAATGTGCAACACCTAATTGAACTCATTAAATAGAGCTAATCTATCAATTATCACCTTTGTTTAGGATACCATTGCCTCTAGATCTAGATGCTTATTCTCCTAATGTATAAATTATACTTTAAACCTCTCGGTCCTTCATGCAGCCCTTAAGATTGAATCTATAATAGCCAAACATAAATCTATCAATTGAAATCAATGAGAGTAAATTCAACCAAGGCAATAATCTATCATGCATTAATAATTAAATATCTCCCATATAATATATCCCTAACCCTTACTAGATATTTTGTTATTAAACATCGTAAAAACAAAACAATCTTCACATCAAATAAACTAGAAAAGAAAGAGGTAGAAAAACCTGTCCGTAATTGCATCTAAGTTAGGTGGATCTCCTCCACTCTTGCTCTCAATCCTTCCTTGATGTTGAGAAATCTTAAAACCGTGAACTAATGAAAAGTGGTACCTAAAAGCCTATCACCAAGCATATGCTCCTCTAAAAGTTACCTCTAATGAACCCTAATAAAATTATTTATAAGTGGTTATATAGTAGAGTTCTAAGGTAATTGAATTTGTAATTCTGTGTGTCTTTGGATTCTGAATCACGAGTTCGATGCCTATATAGCTCTTACCTAGCATCAGCTGTAACTAGTGTCTGACTCAATGTTGTAACCAATGTCAGTTTTTTGTTGTTTCTCGATTCTTCTCCAATTTTTGATATCTTTGAGTTTGAGATGATCTTTGATGTGTTCTTTAAAGTTGTCGTTCATCATGATAACTTCCAATTAACTTTAATGGAACCTTGATTGGACAACCGTAGAGAAAATGCACTTAAATATGTTTTTTTTGCTTCAAATTATCACCTACAAGAAAATGAATCAAACATAGGACATCATATAATATCATACAAAATGTGCTATAAAGATGCTACATTACAAACCAATTTAACCCTTATAAACATGCTAAATAAGGACTTATTATACTCTTCTACGCTGAACTCATCAAGCAACTGGCAACAATAAAACCTAACTATCTAAACTAGCTACAATAAGAAATAATTCTTTTGTAGATGTACAAAAGCATTTAGCATATGATGTCCCTAATAGAGGAGTTATAGGCTCCTAAGGATTTAACATAATGCCATAAACATTAACCTACACATATTAGTTAACTTAGCAGTTAATAATATAATATATAAATATTCAAGCCTTTAATTGAATTGTAAAAGTTAAATACGTAACAGTTCTTAAATAAATTATTATGCAACCATCACAATGCAAACAATATTCCTCCTCCTTCATTAAGCTTAAATACTTCAAATTGACATGTTCCTCACAAGGTATCACCGATTCACACAGGTATTTGAATTTTTAGTGAGGTACACTTATAATTTTTTTAAAATAAACTTCTTATAAGCTTGAAAATTTTCTAATTTCCACTACTTCAATAGATATATGCAAGCACAAATCAAAAGGCCTTTCAATTTGGTTGTAATGGGGCTAAAGAAACAAGTAGGTTAACAAAGGAAAGGAATATGGAAAAGAAAAAATATTCAAATTATTAGCGCAAATAAATTAATAAATTGATCAAAAATTTACATCAACAATTTATACCTTTGCAAAAATCTCCTCTTCCTTTCATCCTTTTCAAGTCAAGAAAACCATGCAAATAGATTTTCAACAATATATATTTTTATTTTTATTTGAATTTACATTAATTACCATTTTTTTTATATTACCACCTCATACATCTCCCCCAAACTTAATTATTTACACACCATACCCAACAACATCATATCACAAGCAAAAAAATGTACTAATCATAAATTAGGGTGAAATTACTTATTTTTCATTTAAGCTCAAGGTTCTTGAGAAAGATAATAAAGAAAATGCTAAAATTTTATATAAGACTTAAAGGTTCACCAATGGTTCAATGTACAAAGGGTTAGACACTTTAACTCAAAAGTAAATTTTTAATGTCTTTATCATTTTAATGTTAGTATATATCTTATATATAATCTTTAAGAGATGAAATTCAAGTTATAAAAGTCCATAGTCAAAGCAGATATCTATATTCAAAGAAAAATATGTGCATGTTGGTTGTATTTCTCACATAGTAATTCAAGTCAAATCAAAGTATCATTATGAATTTAGTTTACCAGCCTTCATAGAGTTAAATTTGACATAGTAACCACTTAATCTTTTTATGTACCTAATTTTTAACAACTGATCTTAACTAATAATTATGTATAAACTCATGCTATCAACTTAAAATAATTAATGATGTCATAAACATAAAAAACAAAAAGAAAGTTAATAATTTAAGCCTAAAACACACAATGTTGGGACCCGATCTCGATGACCGGACCCCAACTGGAAAACAGAAGACAAAAAATGCGAAGGTCGAACCCGGAAGTGGGCCGAAGCGAAAACGGAAGCAACAAAAAAAATCGAAACCGAATCGAAACGAAGAGTAAAACAGAATCGAAAGCAGAAAACGAAAGAACGGATTTCTTATCGAATTCGAAGAGGAACGAAATGGAAGCAAATCGAAACAAACGTTTCGAAACGAACGGAAACAAATGCCGCCATCCGAAAGCGCAAATCTTAGAACACGAAACGTTGCGTTGGAAACTCTAGACTAATCCAAACCCGAAAACCAGTATAAATTTTTTTTCTTCTTTTTTATTCAATCAAAGCAATAAATTTCCTTATTCGGAAATTTTATCCTCATTCAATCTTATATAAAGCACTGAATTTTCCAAACGGAAAATCATTCTCAATCAACACTTATTTCTTCGAATCATAATCCATATAAATTTACTTAAATATCAAAGTTCTCAAATCTTTTTTTTTCATCAATTTTCCTTAAGGCACAAAACATCCAGAACAAAGTTCATATACAAAGATATTCTTTTCATTTCATTTTAATATTTCTAATTTCCACTAAAAATTCGGGGTCTAACACACAAAGTACATAACTAGAAAATATTAGTTACAAAATAAAAAAGATAAATTTAAAACTAAAGCAAAAAAAAATATACAATTAAAATGTTAGTTAGAAAATAAAATTTTTAAAAATTTACTCACACATTTAAGCATGACATTGTCCTCAATGTTAAACAAGTAAGATAATAAAAACAATTATGATATATAATTGAGGTAGATAAATCTCTTATAAACTATACAAGTTTGGTGAGGTACATAAGAAATTTTGACAAAAGTTACTTATAAAAGAAATAAAAAGACGAGTAGAATACTAAAACCAATAAACTAAAAGAAAAGAAAAGACAAGTTAAATTGTTAGGCTTGCCTCGCAACAAGCTTTTTTTATTGTTTATAATTTGACATAATTATTAAGCCCTTTAGCTCAACAGCTCCCCAAAATTATTCTTACTTAGTGTTAACCAGCCTCTATACATAACTTCCCTTCCTACACAAAACTTAAAAAGAATAAAGAATAATAAGACAGGTACTAATTCCTTTTAAATATGTAAGACCTAAATAAGCACGCAATCTCCTCAAACTAAGCCTAGGTGCTTCATTGTTAAATGGTAGGGGTTTAGATGTTTTATCTTCTAAATCCTCGAAAATATGAGAACATCAAGGTTTATATTCTTATCCTTCCAACCTAATAGCATACTCCACCAGGTTAGGATCCTCCTCTTTTTCCTTTAAGTCTTAAAATTATACATGCCTTTAAAGGGTCATTATAAGTGACTTCAGGTAAGTCCTTACATATAATGAAATTAATATTGTCCATTCTACAACACTTTTCATAAAGGGTAGGTCCTTTCAAAGCCTTGAAGATGTTAAACTCCACCTTCTCCTTTCTCAACCTATATGTCAAATTTACCTCAGTCACACAATTGATGCCCTTTTGGTGGCCAAAAAAGATGTTCCTTAGATGATGGGAACCCCAATGGGCTACTCCCATTGCAAGAAACTTGTAATAAAAATTAATTTTCCCACTTTAACTAGTAGGTTTTCATTACCCCATTTGGGTACATAAAGGACTTATCAACTAGTTGGAGTAATATATTCTTTATCTTATCTTATTTTAAGATTCCTAAAAGAGATAAAAAAAAACATTTGTTTAATACCATTACCTAAATCATATAAATAGTATGAACACTAGAAGTACCAAAATGGTATAGGATAATAGAACTTCCTGAATCCTTTAAATTCGAAGGGAATTTATTTTCCAGGATCATACTAAACTTCTAGGTTAAAGATACCATTGCAAATTCCACAATTTTTTTTTTGTTATAGATGATCTCCTTTAAAAACTTCATATATGTTGACATATAGGCTAATGCTTCGACAAAAGTTATTATTAATGTGTAACTGCTTGAAGATATATAGGAACTTTTAAAGTTGTCTTCGTCCTTCCTCTTCTTCAACCTATAAAGGTATGGAATGAGTGGTATATAAGGTTTGATGGAGGATCATAGCTTTAGCTAGTGGCCGACTTAGTTAGGGATGAGACTGACATCAATTTGCTTATGTTCACTCCCTCCTCATTTTCATGTTTGTCTTAGTTTTACATTTTCTCTTCTTGAACAGCTTCAACATCAGGCATTTTGCTACTCCTAAATGTAATGGAGATCGAACTGTCGAATTAAAAAAATTGGGTGTTGTTGTATAGCTTTATACTAGTTAATTTCAGAAGCTAGAGATAAGTAGCTAACATTTGATCTCTATGGCTCACCTTAATATTATTAAGAAGCTTTCTTTAATATATTTTGTTCACTACCTTAGCTAACTATCTCACTTGCACCTTTAAGTTATGAACAGACGCACAATTAGATTGCATCACCATTTTCACCTTGCCCACTTAAGATTTAAGTTTAGTAATTTATTCAATTTTACATTAATAGAAGACATGTATTGTTTGAGCATCTCTTCCATCCTTTTTTTTTCCAGTAGTGGTTGTGAAACTGAGGAACCTAAGTGGTCCTCTAGGTTTTCTTACTCTAACTCTTTACTCTTTCCATAAGAAATTTGAGTGATTATTCTCCTTATATTGTAATTATTGGAGAATGGGTCATCCTTGACGACTTATTTTCTTCTATAGGCAATTATGTAATTAGCCTCTGTTGGGAAACTAACCATAATCAAGTTACTGATGCAGTAGAAAAATGAAATTTTTACAGTTTCTTGATTATATCTAAATAATTGAATAACTTGATAAACATGAATCATAAAATAAAAGAATCGTATTGGATTCAAATTCTTGTTGAAACCTTTTCTAAATCCTTTTCATTGTATCAACCATAAGTTGTTCAAACGTCCAATCTCTAATGGTATCCACATAGCAGAAAAAAAATCTCAAGTTTTTAAGAGCAAATAAGTAGAAGTGCTAGCTCCCTTACACTTTTTTTTTTATATAAATAGAACAAAAGCATTAGAATTTTGTTTTATTAAAATTAAAAATTCTAATTATAATTGAAGTCAAACTCTAATTATAATTTAATTTAATTTAGTAAAATCAAATATCTCATCTTTGACCTTAAAATTTCTCAAAATTCACAATTAATTACAATTTAATTGAAATTAATTTTTAAAATCTTTTTAACTACTCTTTCATATGTGAATAATTCTAATTCATAATTAGAATTAGAATAAGATAAATTAAATTTCCTTTAATTTATCTTTAATTATCTAATTAAACAGTTTATAATCATAAATCAAGATTGATGTCTACAATATTGCATGACATTCAAATCTTAGAACTGTCACAGTAGTTCGACTTAACCTGTCTATGCATACTTATGATGTACAATTTAATCCTTTTGCCATTCAATGTTCTAACTGAACATAAAGTATGAAAATAATTTTTACTCTTTTTGAATATAATCATGTTCATTCTTACTAATTAGTAATTGATTTATATTTGATATTTGAAAACAACTTTTCAAATCTTAATTCATTATGGCTAGAAAATTCTTTAAATTACTAATCAAGAATAGTTGATACATTCTCTCTAATTACTTTAGAGTGACAGATCCTTTATTGACTTAATTATCTCTATACGATTTATACTATGTCCAAGTATTACCTATTGAGCTACCCTAAATGGGATAGGTTATAAGTAACATCAGAACATTATAATTCCCACGTAAGATACCTTGGCAAACTTAAGTATAAGAATCAATTATACAACCATCATAATAAGGAAATCCCCAGACACATAAATATTATTCCATTTAGGATCCTCATAATTAGGTCAGTTTAGTGAATTTATTTTCTGATAAGCATCCACATGTTTATTTAAGTATCTCTATACTTAATTTATGAAATTAATTACTTTCTTCATAAGAAAGAAACATGAGGTGTGCTAGTTTTACTATTTCATCGATATCTCGTCTTGATAAAACTAAAACTAGGAATAATTTAGGAATAATATGTAAATATAAATTGAATCTCATAATTATGATCTCATTATAATTTTAATTAAACAATGATTATTCCAGAGATCTTATCTTTAGTAATAAAACATCAAATGTAATTAAAAAATACATAAAGATAAAGAATGTCTTTATTAATTAAAATAATGTTATACATAAAATTGCAACCAACTGATTAGTTGTAAGGGTATAAACTATCAATCTCTTTATAGTAATTTAAGGTCGATTCTATGTTCATATCTGTATGAGATGAATGTCTATATGTGCCACATTGATATCATACATCTTTATTTACCATATCTCGGTTCAACAAAACCTTCATTTGGTTCGAAAGATCAACTACTTGTGATTTCAAGTTTGAAGATACTTAAACCTTATAAAAGGAAGTTTTTTTTTTCTGTTCCCTTACAGCTTTAGTTGACATATTTTTAGCCAAGGATTCAATGATTACCTTGATCTCCTCAACAGTTTTTATATATACGATCTCTTATGTAGCTATATTATCTATGGTATAGTGAGGCATTTAGAGAAGAATTACATAACCAATTATAATGAATATTGACAGCATGGACATTGGCTGAGCAAAGCGTTATATCTCTCCCAAATTTTATAGAATGTTTCTGAAGTGAATCACAAGTTAATAATATGATAACCAAACACACAAGAAGGGGGGGTTAAATTGTGTATACTTTTTTATCGTTACCCTCTTTTTGAATGATACTTGATTAATCAGATTTACTATGACTATTGTATATTCAAACAGTAATGAAACACAAGTATATGAGAGTAAGAGTTAAGAAAGTTTGAACACAGCAGTTTTATCCTGGTTCACCCCAAACCGTGGG
>JAOSBP010000004.1:11488468-11506942 GCA_027563825.1 Erythroxylum mucronatum | reverse complement strand
TTAACTGAAAATGTTTGTGAATAAAATTGGGCCCAATTTGGTTATGGGTTTTGGTACTTGAAATGGCTAAATACTGTGTGTTCGAGTGCTCTAGCACACCACCCTCGTGGGCCAGGGACTCGGACATCACCCACGATGTCGGGTTCGGGTCCTGCGGGAGTGGGGTGCTACAATTATAACAAGAAAAATGTAGACATTTGGCAACACTACCTTTTAAAAAGTTGTTCTCCTATCTCTTAAGTTTCTAATGATACCAAGATCATTTCATTTGGTTCAGAAATCTGAAAGTTATACTACAAAAATCTTCGGACTGTTCTTGTATTGGAATAGTACCCTGTACTCAAATTCCATCCAGAAATTGAAATTCTTAAAGACTGAATTAAAACTCAATTTCTTCACAAAATTTGTAGCTCTATATCTCTAGTTTACTAAAAATAAAAAATCATTCCTTTTGGATAACTACAGACCAAGATATAGTCCAATTACCAAAGTATGTTCAGTAAAAATCATCCCAGTTATCATATTTCAGCACAGTCACATTTCCATCTTAAATTCATCAACCAATCCATTTCAGAAAGCTATGATTTTTTGTGGAGATGTAGATCAATGTCTTATGAGTCTATTGTTTAAGAATCAAATCATTCGGATTTAGATGACAAAGTTATGGCCAAAAGAAGCAAAGGTGTTCAGGGTGAGTTATTTGGGCAAAGTCACCGTCGTGCTTATGCACGAGGGTGACTTTTAACTCACCATTTTTTGCATGTTCCTGCAGAATTTTTTTTTCCCCCTCTCTTCTTCAAACCTCCATAATTTTTGATCCAGAACTCCAAAAATTGAAAGTTTTATATCAATGGAAAGATAAAAGAATGATCTACAACTTTTATAGAGACCATTTTATGAAAATCTTCCTAAAGCAATATAGTTTAATCAAGGAAGTTCAGATCAAAATTTTACCTCTCGTTATCTTTTCTTTTATTCTAAACCAACTTCTCTAAGTTATTTGATTTCATCATCTCAAGTGGATACTTCTTCAAGTATACCTAATTTCAACTCAACATCTTCCATTCACCTTTCATATTTCATACTTGATCATAAACACTCAAAATATAACACATTCTTAAAGACAGAATTTAAATTCGATCTCTTCATGAATAATGTAGCCATATGTCTCTAGTTTAATCCAAACTAAGAATCATCTCATTTGGATAACTAGAGAAAAAGTTATGGCTAAAAGACTTAAGCATACTCAGTGGACATTTTTCAGATTTTTCTTCCAATTTTGATTCTAGATTTCACCCTAACACATCTTATACTAAGATCACATTTTCCACTCCATTTACTCCTCATTCTCAACTTCATTTCGACTCAAGATCATCCATAAACAAACTATAGTCCGTGATTGATCATGAACACTAATAACAGAACATACTTGAATCACTCCTTCATTTTCATTTCTATACTCATCCATTAACACAAAATAGGTCATATACTCATCTCTATATTCATCAACTTCCAATTCTCATTAAGACCTCATTTTCACAACCAACCCATCTTTAAAATATGTTTAGCATAATTCATGATTTCTTACTCAGTTACACATATATATATTCATCACCATTTATGACACCAATCACCCATAAAACAACTCCTAACCCATTATTTAGCATTTATATGAAACAAAACATCAATATATATATAGTCATTTCTTCACCAATATTCTAGCATATACTAAACTCCTTTGTCATGATCATTTACCACTAAACTATCATCATACTTATCTCATTCAACAAATCATAAGGAACAATATGCTACTTACTTGAGTTAGCTTCAAGATCTTCAAAATCACCAATAAACCCTAACTCTTTCCTCTCCATGATCATCAACTTTTATGGAGGAATGGGTTGGGTCTTTTAGTAGCAAGGTGAAAAAGACAAAGGAAATGAAAGTAGCAAGTGAAAGATGAGAGTAAGATTTAACGTTGATGAAGGTGGGTGAGAGTGAGTGTATAACGAAAATGGAGAAGAAGAAGAAGAAGAAAAAGAAGAGAGCTTGAGACAATCGTGAGAGACAACAAAATAATCTTTCAACTTAAAAGAATGGTGGGTTTTTAAGACATGGTTTGGCATGTGACACTTGTCACTTGCCATATATCCCATTCTTATAGCTTTAACTAGGTTCTTTCCTTTAACTAGTCCAATCAAATCCAATTTCTACTTCAATTGTCTCTTAATTTTAATTGGCACTTGTCAATAAATCCCAATGTCACATATTAAAATTTCTACTGCTATCTGACATTTATTTATACCACTATTCATCAATTATTCTGCCACTTGACATTTTTTCTAGTCCAATATACCCTTAAAATTTTCAGAAATTTCCTAAATTTCACCAAAAAATCTAAATCAGTAAATATACACTCCAACTAAATTTTCAACACAACTAAACCCCAATTCTCAATAATATCACATTACAATTCAATTATACCCGGAATGTCAATGAATGCATATACAGTCATTTTAATGTGTGCAAAAATTCAAATTCACATGTGTGTATGCTGACAACATGCATGAGCATAAAAATGCATTTTTATTAATCTCTCATTGATCTCAAATGTGTTAAGTGACCATTTCACCACAATAGCTTAAGCTGTTGTGTGAGATCAACTTAATTGGTTTTATATATTCACTAACACACCCCCTCAAGTGAAAGCCCTTTGGGCTTAAAACTTGCACAGGCTCACTCTACTTTGTGCTGAATAATATGTGGGTGGTAGGATTTGAACTCACGATCACTTAGTCATAAAGACTCTGGTACCATGTTAAGTGACCATTTCACCACAATAGCTTAAGCTGTTGTGTGAGATCAACTTAATTGATTTTATATATTCACTAATAACATGTACCGTATTTTAGGATTCTAACCCTTAGTATAGGAACAGGACGTTACTTAGGTTTATTCTTGTTAGATTTCGTTGGTTTTACATATAGGACATTAGTTTATCATTCATATAATTTAAATAACTTGTATAGATTGCATTTAGTTAGATTATTCTCTTGCTTTAATTCTGTCCACTATTGCTTGATTATTAAACATATTGATTTGTTTAAATTGTGAGATTCATACAATCACACTTTATAGTTCTCCGTAGGAACGATCCCTAATTGCCCATACTATTTGTGCTAGCTTTTAGGGTTAATTTGTAAGGCCTAATGACACCTTATCATCGTCACTACCATCTTGAGTTTGAGGGGAAATATTAACGTATATCGTGCAATATCTCCTAGTCAACCAAATTCCTGTAAATTAGCCTTTATTTTTTCACAAGATCATGTACATTAATGATGTATTTTATTACGTTGATTTGTTGCTTTACTTAGAGAAATTTACAATGTATAAATAGAAGCATGTACTTCTCTTTTCACACACACAGAAATACAAACTTCTTCTTCAATTCCTTCTGTCATTCTCTATTTCTACAAGAAGGTCGGCCCTCCGAAAATGATGCATTTGGAACTTAGACAAGACAAGCATTGACGAGTTAGATTGTATCAAAGCTTTGGTTAAGATGGCACCGCCTACCGTTTAGTATTTAGTATTTATCAGTAATGCAGGCATTTTGATTGATTAAGACGTTAATGTAATTAGTATCAGCAGTCTTTTAATTTTGGGATAAGTTTCGGACCAAAAACTATTGCTTGTTTAATCATTTTAGGAGTCCATTAGAAACTCCACCAAAGAATCGAGTAACCTGTAAGTAAATGAATAATGAAAATAAAAGAAGCGTCAAAACCGTATGTCTCCAGCTACTCCTGAGGTTACTTTAAGCTACCCTCATTGGTTTTTGAGTAGTTGACTTGAGCGTAATCTACTGTACCTACTTTTAGGGGCTTGCATTGTCTTTATTGTTGAAGATCTAACCTTGAGGACACTGATATCTAAATCATTTGCATATGGGCCATTCTAGTTAAGCCGGCCTGGATTGACTATGTACATAGTATTATCAATTCAAACTGAAATTCTTATGTACGTTTGTTTGGGAACAAAATCTCTTGTCCAATTTTATGGTGTCCAGTAAATCTCAGTCATTTATTTATGCGAGTTTCGCGTGGGTTTCATATAAATAAACATAGGGCCCACATAAATAAATGACTGAGATTCACTAGATACAATAAAACACCATAAAAACTGGACAGAGGATCTGGACTCGTTTGTTTGTGTAGATCGGGCAGGAACATGTTGTATGGCTTGACACGAAGTTTTTGCCAGACAGCAAAATGGGATGATTTTTAAACAATTTAGATATATTGATTAATTGGTTAATGCCAAAGTTATTAACTTCCTTCACCTCAATTTCCTATCGTGTGATGCAAACAACAGTAGTTTAGATTAGTAACTCTGTGGCTTTCACCAACTATTAGATTAGTAAATCTGTGGCTTTCGCCAACTACCAAATAAAAGAGCCCACTTTCGAAGGCTTTCTTAAACAATGGCTATCCTCAGCCATAGCAACTGAAAGCAAAACAAGGAATATTTAGAGTGTGCAAAGCTCCAAAAGTCCAGACTACAGGATCTCATGTACGAGACGTCTTTAAAATGCTCTTCTTTCTTATTTGTCCGCCCTCCACAACAATTTTACACTACCAAGTACTCTGCTACATTTTCTTATTCTTCGAATATGGAACCGAAACTTCTCTTACCAACCAGAAATCTTATTCCATTCCGCCCTCCGTTGAACCGCAGAAGCAAGCTGAGTTATTCAACAGTTCTGGCCGTGCTGGCGAGGCCAACCGATAATTTTAGAAACATCTCCAAACCAGCAGATATTGTTCCAGGACTAACGGGGAAGACTGTTTACAATGATAACTGGTTTGAGCAGCTAGCAGTGAACCACCTATCCCAGAGCGTCCAAGCTGTAACTGGTTAGTTTCCATTTGATGCTTTTAGTTTTTACGCATATATAGCGTTATTTTCTGAGGGAACATATATTGCAGAGATGAGAAATAGCAAGAGTGGTTATGATGGCTTGGTGCAGGCAACAGTAGATGCGTCCAGAAAATTCAGTCTCATAGAACAAAGAGAGATTGTGATCCAAGCTCTCCATAAAGCCATTCCAGAAGTGATCCTCAATCTGGCAAGTTGATTGTTTCTTGTTTTTATCATCCTGAGCTTTATCTCCTTCGCTGGATCACGATCATGCATAGTTGCATACTTACCAATGAATTGGAATGTTGTCATCTTGATAAAGCTGTGAAACTTTTGTAAATATATGATTGTTCGATAACAATTAAGGATTGTTTTGTCTCAAACCTAAATCACGTCGACTCAATTCTCAACATTTCTATTTTTTATTAATATGATGCCAGATCAAAGCAGTGCTTCCTCAGAGTAAATTTACACGAGAGTACTTTGCCACTTTTACAACCTTGTTTTTTGCTTGGCTGGTCGGACCATGCGAGGTAACTGTATATTTAAATACATGAGCTTCATGGCAGAATCCTACTAATCCTGTACAGCTAGATGCATGTCTGAATTTAAGTCTTTATCACACAACAGGATTCAATTGAAAATTGAAGTCTTTACTTAAAGAAGAAAACTGTTCATCACCATTGTTTTTAGAAACGCACCACCACTTATAATATGAACAAACCCAGTCTCGTGTGTGTTATCTACCTCAGACCAAGTTGTGCATTTGTATAACATACTACACTAGATATACAAAGAAGTGAGGTTGGAACATAGAGAAGGGTTAAATCCTACACTATGGGATGATACACCCAAATAGGCTTATTGGAATGAAAAAATAACTAACTCATGGAAACCACTAATTTTGGGGGAAAAAAAGAGAGAGGAAAACATAACACATTACCATTTTTTTTTGGGTACATCGGAAGTGGCAGCGACCTTACTCTTTTATTTATTTTATTTTTTTATAGTTCCAAATGACAAATTAGCTCCGAGGTACAAGTATAACCCTCTCCCTCGCCATCTA
Organism: Erythroxylum mucronatum; assembly: GCA_027563825.1. Taxonomy (NCBI): domain Eukaryota; kingdom Viridiplantae; phylum Streptophyta; class Magnoliopsida; order Malpighiales; family Erythroxylaceae; genus Erythroxylum; species Erythroxylum mucronatum. The sequence goes on along the minus strand of JAOSBP010000004.1, from coordinate 11,500,953 downwards.
TTATAAACTGAATCTTTGTAGTTAGTTGTTACACAAAGCAGCTGGTTTCAAGTGCTACCATGACAGAATTTTGAGAACTAACCACCGGAACATAACAAAACGTCCTCCAAAGAGATGCACACACATGCATCTACTTCGTCAGGTCTGATGTCGGTATTAAGTCATTTATGTATACTAATGGGGCTCATCTTTTTGACACATAAACAAACACAAGGTGCGGGAGTCCGAGTTCAACGGGACAGCAGAAAAGAATGTAGTCCACATAAAAAAGTGCAGGTACCAAAATTTATTGCTTTTCACAGTAGCACTTGTCTATTTGAACCAAGAATAGGGTCCCATATCCACCTACCTTGTACACTTTTCATCGCCAAAAGCATCTCCTCCAATGGCTTGCTTCTAGACTCCCTTCCCATCTCCATTACCATCACGAACACCATAAATAGTGCCCATCATCATCAAAGTACTCATTGCTCTTGCCATTATACTAAATTCAACAGTTTTTACTTGTATCACATTTCGCAGATTTTTGGAGGAGACCAATTGTGTTGGGATGTGTACCAATCTCTGCAAAGTGCCAACTCAGACGTTTATTAAGAACTCCATGGGAATGGCAGTCAATATGGTTCCTAGTAAGTGTCATCCATCTCAAAATAAATTATATACATGGGCAAATTGCCAAGGACATAATACCTACTTCCTATTTTCGTGACTGCTGCAGAAATTTTTTATTAGCTCACCAACTTTCAGGAGAACTTCATTTTGGAGTCCATGAGTATTTTGAGTAACCTGTTATACTTATACTAGAGGTCAAGCAACCAACAGTAAAAAGCTTGCAAATATTAACAGATCAGACAATCTCCAGGGAATCATTTTGTTTCTAAAGCATAAGATTTCTTTCACGGTCTTCTTCACTTGATAGGCATGGTCTCCCTATTCCTGTAAAATAAAAAATTAAAATCAATAAACTTTCCTCTTATAGTAATTGAATAACAGAGACAGAAAAAGGGATCACACTTGAAGGAGTAATAGTAACTGCATTAGAGAATGTGGAGGCTAAGCTCATCATGTCAATGGAGGGGCCCGAGCTAAAGCATTTAGGTGCACACTGCTATTAGAACCATCCAATCTCACTTGAGAGTTGTGGAAAATAGATTAAACATTACTGCATAAATTGCATATCAAATTGAGACATTGGCACCTGAATTATGAGCTGTAAACTAATACACTTCATGAATAATGCTGCTTACTCTACCATGCTAAATGCGGAGACACCGATACTCAACTGTTTACCTTGAAATCAACCATTAATGTTTAACCTAGTCTGCATATAACATGAACAAAGCCGCCTATATCAGCTGCTAGTGACTCCTGTTTCCATTAAATACTAAAAGCTCAGGTTACCAATAGTCTAATCCACCAAATGCAGTTCATATTGTATTGCTGTCAAATTATTTTGCAGATTTTGAAGATATGAGTTGTGAGATAATATTTGGTCAGGATCCTCCCGCGTTAACTGAAGATGCAGCTTTCAAGCAACCATGCTATAAATTATGTACGACTCCATCACATTTCTTCAAAAATATATGTTTGCATATAAGGCAGATGCATGTTCATTTATCTGCCTTGGACATTTCCTGTTGATGCACGAAACCACCTCATATTAACCCACCCCATTTTTAAACAAATACAATAGGTTCTAAAAAATTCCAACGACTGTCTGACCTTTTCTGTATAAACCTTTGCAGGCAAAGCAAATCAAAAGCACATAACGAAATGTTTCATCTAAGAAAAATATTTGGAAGCAAGCATTTGTGGACAGACCACCTATTTGATGACTGATAATTCTTCTCTTCGGTTTATGCGACAATGTTTGGATCATAAAAGTCTTCGTAGGAATATAGACCAAATGTCAAGGAACATTCAGCACATACGGGGAAACAAAATTGATGTCAAGTCCGTGGTAAGTTGACATCACATAGTGAGTGCAACTGCACTAGTGTTTGTGCTTTCGGCTTGTCCTTTTCTTTCGAAGAGGTCAGCTTCCTTTCTCTGAATGTTTTATATTCTTAACTCGTATTCTCACACTATACTCATAACATACTAATTCATAACTTCTCGTGTCAAGGGGCCAATCAAACTTCTCATAGTTATTTAACATTTGGGCACAGGAAAATGATATAGCCAAAACCAAAAGTTGATATAAAGAACACGAGAACATTAACATAGAAGGGGATTTCCCTGTGACTTCTCTTCAAGACCTACAGGGTTTATTGGCATTTTCTTTTCACATGCTTTATCAAATAAATGGCGTGTAAACAAAATCCAGAAAAAATTGAAAAAAGTTTGTATTAAGATTAAAATAAGATGATGACCAGAATCATTAGATAAAGAACATACAGCTCAAAAAAGTAACTGTGCGTTTACAGAACCAGTGGTGTAAAGTCATCACCTGTGTTATTGTAATCACATTTTTGGCAATAAGACATCTATGTCTCGGTTAATATGAATGTAAGATATGACTAAAAAAAATTGATCACTTCTGATTACGAGTACAAGACACGAAACATGTGGACCACACAAAAATGAAACATGTATCATTAAGATGTTATTGAGCACAATCACAGCCAGGGTAATGAAACCCAAAAGTTCAAACAGAAATGATGTTAGATTTTCAGAGTGGCCAAATTTTCTCTAAGGAAGAAAAGTTTGGAGGCTACTCTAATGGCAGGGAAACTAATTCTCCAGAGGCTTCTTACAGTTTTGATAGCGACCGGACTAGAAATAGCTCTTACTCCTTTCACATAATTAAGCCACATGGCCTTTTTAGTGTTTAAATTTCGGCTGAAGTTATATTGTAGGGGTTTTGTGCAGCAGGCTGGCCCATGATTGTCTCCCACCTTGTATGTCTTGCTAACATACCAAAGTAAAATTCTTCTGCTGTCTTTTCTGTCTCCTTGCAAGATTAACAAGTGATTAATTCCCCCACTAATTAAGAATTATAGCTCAAAGTGGACACGAGGTTCCTTCTTGTTTAAAATTATTGTTTATTCATTCTAATAGGGCGACATTTGAATCTCAATAGGGCACAGAACATTCAGATGAAGTAATGCGTCTGAAAGAGACCAGAGAATAGGATCACCTTGTTCATGTTTTTATGAAGCTATATTTTCCACGCACTCTCTTTATATAAATTCAAATGTAAGCATAAAAATAGATGCAAAAAGTAAAAAAGAAGTAGAAACTTGAGCATGGACACAAAAACAAGTGTTGAAATTGCAAAGAAACTATATCATTTTCTGTATCTTATGAAACCAGGAAGGCTGGCAAAATATTGAAAGACTTGTATAGGTTAATGTGCGTGTCATACACAAGCTGGATAACTGTCCTTATTGAACCTATATGCTTGGCACATTCTACATCGTTGATGCACATTTGGAAAATGTCAATCATGTGATTTGAGGTTGTATAGGTTAATCCAAATGCATTCACCATCTTCCAGTGATCGCTAATTAAGTAGATCATATGGCCGTTAAAGTAGGAAGCTTAGTCAAAAGATGGATGAAGCACAATATGCAAACAAACAAAGGAACATATAAAAAGATCAACCTAACCTAAAACGCAGTATTCTCTAAACGTAGAATAGCAGAGAAAGAGACAGTTCTTATTGGCGTTGGAATTTGGAAGGAGAGAGCAAGTTACCACTAAGATGCAGGTCTAGAGCTCCCGGAATGTTGACAATGCCGCGACTGGATCAGTGAAAACTAATCACTGGAGTGTAAATCGCGGTTGGCGGCAATTGTGAATCTAGGCCCAAACAATGTGGCTTTGGACTGGACATTGTTCTCTTGGTCCATGATAGTTTCTGTTTGTATTACTTTCTTTCTCAAATTTGGAATCAGAAGCAGGTCAAAAACCAAACAATGACATAAATACGAAATGGGGCATTTTGAAAAGGTGTTGTGGTTGGACGTTGGAGTAGGACCATGGGCTTTCTGTAAATTGTTTTCCTCTTTAGCTGAAGCAGCCAAATTAAACACCTTTAGCATTGCGAACAATGAGCTTGGGAATGGGAGATCAGACCACCTTCTTACATTTTGAATTTCATCTTCATCCGCTGAAGGCAAGGTTTTGAAACCTAGACCGGATGTTGAATCGGAAGCCTTATTGATCACCAATTTGACCGATTCGACCATTGGTCGAATTGGCGTGACGTCGTAATTATACAATAATTATATTTAATTATATATAATATTAGTAATATTAAAAAAATAGAAAAATATACTAAATAATAAAAAATATTTAAAATAAAAAAAAATTATTAAACTATTGGTCAAATCGGTTCGACCAATTCTAGTTCGACTGGTCAATTGACCGGTTCTTACCGATTTTTACTGGTTTAATTAGGGACTAATTTTTACGGATTATTCGAATCTAATAACCGACCGGTCACTAATTAAATTAGTTCAACTGATCGGTCCAATCCGAATTTTAAAACATGGGTGAAGGTGAGGGTGAAGGTAAAGATGAGGTCTCCAGGAGAGGAGACAAGCAGACCATTCCTGCCAGGAAACAATAAACAACCATCCAGTACAGTACCACTCCAAATTCCAAATGGCAGTAGTGGACATGTGGGCGTGCCAGTGCACCATCCACGTCTCTTAACGCAAAAGGACCCCACCCCTTTCTACTTGCAAAAATAGGACTTGGGAGATCATTGGGCCTACGCCTGCCTGCCTATACTACCAAATCCTATCAATGCAACGTAGCACTTCTTAACAAGCTAGGGGGCCTGTGCGGAACAGATTTTCAGTTCTAATTAATCAATACTTATTTTATTTTATTTATATATTATGTAAAATTTACAGATTAAAATTGACAAGAACAAAATGAGGCACCATTGGTGCTGGCCTGTACCCGTGCCTATAATTTGCTATAGGACTTGGGACTTTGAATGGTAATGTAAATTCCAATACAAATCTGGGTCAACGTAATGTCCAACTTACCCTCCCTCGTCATCATGATATCACTGACAAGCGCTCAAAATACACTCAAAAGGCAAAGGCACTCCCATTCTTCAATAACACACACATTACTCCCACGTACACTAACCCACCTGCTTCCTCTATTAATAACCTCCAACCAGAAAAAGCTCCTTCATTTCATTTCTCGCTTGCCCACTGTAACGTACGCTTTCCTCTTCCTTAACCCCACTCATTTTCACTTTCCAGCTAAATGGTCAACACATTTTTTAAAAAAATAAAGCCTGCGTGCCAAACTCACAGGAAACAGTGTTGTTGACCATAATTTTCAGAGCAGAGGCTGTGCGATGGAATGATTACTTGCACTTATTTGAGACAAAAGCCTATGAACCTAACCATTCTTTTAATAATAAGAACTAACCGCGACACACATGCTCCCCAAATATTTATATCTTCTATCCAAATATTTTACAGGATGCTAAAGTGAACGTTAGACTTGCCTGGTTTTCAGTTGGCTTAAAAAAATTAAATATGTATATATATATATATATAAATAAATAGAGGAACTGGACACACGAAAACAAGGGACGGGGCGGTAGCCAAAGGCTAAGGAAAAGGAAATGCTCAAATGATAATGCACCCTATATATTGTCATTAATTTTAGAAGACCAACTTTCTTCGGGGAACTGTGATCCGCATCTGATCCCACTTTCCGGAAAATGCAGCCAGGTCTCGGATTGTTTCGCTGATCAAGTCCTTGAATATCAACCGCTCGATGTCTAAAACAGCTTCAGACATCTCAATCGGACAATCACCCCACCCATTAACAGCGTCCCCTGCGGCTGCCAGGTCCTTTTTAAGCACCCCACATATGACCTCAAACAAGTCATCGGACGACTCTCTCTCCCGAATTCTCTGAAACTCTGACCATATTTCCTGCAACGAAATTGGCCCACAGCTGAAATTCACCCAGCTACCCGTTTTCCATGGTGGCAACTGTTTCTTCCGATCGAGGATCTCTGTGATGGTATCAAATGTAAGCTTTCTTTGTAGTGTAGAGACCTTGGAGGTGTCATATTGCTGTTTTTCTAACAGTAGGAAGACTTCAGAGTCTTCAGGCAAATAAATGGAAGCACGTAGAATATCAGATATGTATATGTAATCGCAATCACTTGAATCCTCCTTCCATTTGCACTGCATTGGCGAGATTGCCGGGCTCCAAATGTCATCCTCTATGTCAGCAAATAATTGATCTGGATTTCATCCATAAAACGGTTACTTGTCAGCCACCAAAGCCAACCTCTTTTTCTTTTATTTGCCTTGATAACAAAAGCCTTAGCACAGTAACAACATACATACAGGGTATAGTAAATTGAGACAAAACAAAAAGAATACAGAATCGATTCAATGTTAAATGTTTACTCCACTTCTGATCTGAAGCGAGATAAACAGTGTCTAATCAATCAGTGCGAAGCATGACAATAACTAAGGCTTTGACATGCTGACAGAAAAAGGAAATAGTCATTAAAAGGAAACCACACTCTTGTTAAAGCATAGAGTGGGCTATCATGAAAACCACGTCAAGGCATTAGAAGAAAAAAAATGATCTGTAATTTACCATAACATTGAATAGACAAAGGAGGAAGTGTGCTTGGATTTTCTCACATCAGGCAATTTTCTTGGTTGAGCTTAATCCGTTTTCCATTACAGCTGTTACATTTGTAACATACAAGGATATGACTATTGGGCATCGTTATCACGGGCCCAGTGAATAACAATCATCCTCATCCGCACCCCACGTGAGATTATCCTCCCTTTTTCTTCTACTTATAAGAAGCGGTCCGGGTCCCCACTGATTATGATCACTATTACTAGTTATCTATTCCATAGTCCTGGAGTTAAATATCATCTGATAATTCGAAGTTCATTTATGACGATGTTGTATGAATACTAATAGCATCCCACAAAATAACAACTTTCTGACTTTTCCTGCCCGTGGTTCAAGGAAATGAAATCCCGTAACCTCTTCTCTTCTTCTCTGCCTCCTAACATTAAAAACGTTAGATAACCCGCTCCGCTCATAACTTTACTCCTTCAGACAAATTATGGCTGATTTCAGTTTTAGTATGCCTAAGTTAAATACTGGTGTAATGACTGTATTTTGACTACTCCAAGACATGACTCATTAAGAGGACCACCACGCAAACTACAGCTATACCTAGATCTATTGGCCTGACGACTGAGGAGAAGGCTTCAGATTCAGAAAAAGTTTTTTAAAATAAAAAAAAAAAGAAACAGACGTCATCCGAATGCATAACTAGCAATCAGAGTGTTAGACTGTTAGTACAGAAGACACCAATTGAGCACGCATTAAAATTTGGTGGCAGAGTCCCTTACCTTTGAAATCAATGCTCCGTTTCATTACCGGTGACGGAGAAGATTCTTCTTTGTAAAAAGATGAGTCCAACACTGACACCGGACTGGGTTGTAACTCTGTCGCCGTCATCTCCGCTATGCTGTGAAGCAGCTTATCACACCTCTCCAACAGATTCCTACCTTCCTTGTAATCATCCGCTTTCGACCTCTGCGATCAATTACAATGCCGTTTAACAAGTAATCACGAAATAAACTTAATCAAAACTAGCGATTAAAGAAGAATGTTGCGAACATTAAACTCCGTATCAGTCTGAGAAGAGGTGCTGATGCTGCACTCTGAAAAGGTGGATGATTCATCCTCCGCAGGAACGAACACTTTCTCCTCCTTTTGAGCATTTCTCACGCTTTGTTTTCGGTTTCTAGGTGATCTATTTGTGGACTGATCTATCACATTTCTTCTAGAACTAATCTTCGGAGACTGAACTGGAGATCCTCTTCTCTGCTCCATTGACTCGTTACTCACCCTCTGCGTTTCAACAGTCAATGGTCTTCTGTTAGAACACTTCAATCGAATGTCCACAGGAATGGTAGTTCTGGGTTGGTTTCGTACATTCCTTTCAATCTCCGGCCCTTCACGTCTCGGACTCAATGTCGGTGGCGTCTCGCCAGAGGGATACGAATCACGCCGAACACCAGCCCTCGTTCTGAAACTTGAAGGGGGCGAGTCGTTCCCAATTCTTCGATTCATGGGCGACGTTGATCTCGCCGGTTTCATTACGACGATTGGGGATTCATCGCGTGATAAACTCCTATCGTACACGAAGTTTCTGTTACAGAATTGGTTTGGTGGCTTTTTGGAATGTAAAAGGCCTTTTAGTTGCACAGCCTCGAGGATTTGTTTAAGAGTCTCGAGATCTTTGGAAGGCTCATCGATACCTCTCATTCTCAACCTCTTCTCAATCTCACCATAGGCAGACACAGCCTGTTTTGGCTCTGGGAAAAAATCTGCCGAATCAAAGAAATTCTTTCTCTGCCCTATGCCTCTGTTTTGTGCTCTTGCTGGCTCAGCTCTCACATTGCGTACGGCATTATACGCCTTTGGATCACCTGTTCTAGCATTAGCCATCGGATCCTTAATGACGCCTTCTCTGGTCATGTTATCACTCTCCGTGCTCTGTTGTTGTGGCTGCTTTAGCTGAAAATTGATGCCGTCGATGAAACGATACTGAAGGAGATCTCTAGAAGCTCTAGACTCAGAAGCAGATCTCCGAAGTTCAGGTTTCTTCGATTCTTCAGATTCGGACTCCGGTAACTTTTCCAATCCCATTAGTCTGGCGATTACACTGGGCGATCGGCGCTGTTTATCGCTATCTTCTCCAATATTCTCGTAACGATTTGCTGACATAAACGCAGGGTTTTGACGACTCTCCTTTGGCTTGAGACCTCCTTTTGCTGCATCGAACGTTGCTCTGCTGTCGAGCGAAAGTCTCGGAGCTTCTTTACCGAACTTCCGCGATGACTTAGTCCCCTCTTTTAATTCAAATATCTGAAGAGGAAGCGGCATTTTGGACTGAACATCTACTGGAGCCGCAGCATCCGGCGCCGGCGATCGGAGTTCGGTCACCGGAGATTGCTTGAACCGGTCGGGGGAAGGCACGGATCTTGAGGGCTGATGTTTCTCCAATTCTCTGGACATCGCCAGAGAGCTCATACACGTATCAGGGTCAGGCGTAGAGTCAACCAACTGAAACACAGATGGTTAACTACACAATTAGAGAACAAGAAAAATAGCGAAAACTCAAACAAACGGAGTGAACTAACCAACGACGGAGGGAGGCGTTTAGTGGCGTAGAGACGCTTCCCAATGAGAACATTTGGTCGATCAAAGATCTGAAGAAAGCCAGCCATGCAACCCATTTGCTTCTCCAAATTCTGTTCATGAACTATCTTCGTCATTTCCTATTTCTTCTCTCTCTAAAACTGGCTGAGTTACGTACTCTTTTGTCCTGGATAAAAACCGCTCGCTCTTTCTCTTTCTCTATCTTATCACTGGCGAAAAGCCATAGCTCTCTCTCTCTCTCTTTCTGTGACTGCGCCTACATCTGCGTCTCCCGCTTTACTGGTCTTTAAAAAGAGTGGGTGAAGTTAAGGCAAAAAGAGAGAGACTGAAATGAAATGCCTTTATTATCCTTCCCTTGTAACGAAATTACGAAAGGAGTGAATCTAGTTTTGGGCTTGTCGGGCTTTGTGAGTTATAATATTAGACGTCATCATCCGTGAGCAATGCTCTCTGTCTCTCTCTCTCTACAGCACAGTATGTGTGTGCGTGTGTCAGAAAGGCGCAAATATTTTGACAGACGGACTTTGAATGATGACCGTCTCCTCTCCTCTCCTCCCCGTAACTAACCAGCGTTGGTTAGTTCCCTTCTACGTTTTGGATATGCGAGTTGAAGCTGCTATTTGCTAAAGTAACCTAACAGGGAAATCAATCTCGTTTTCTCTTCTCTCGCCAAAGTTAATAAACAAGTTATTAACTTATTCCAATTAAATTCAGTTCAGCACTTCTTCGCCCCCTATATTGCTGTCCAGGTTAGGAGTACGCTATCTTGGCACAAAGCACCATCTCAGAGGATGCTTTGATTTAGGAGTCACTTTTTTTTTTAGCACTGACCCACGGGTTGCATATTTGTACTCTTGAGGATACTTCTGGAGCTTATCACCTTAGAGTAAACATGTAATGAAATAGTTTGTATATCCTTAATTTTAGGGATGGAGCAGCATTAAATTTTTGAGCCAGCTGTCCCACTATGTGAGGTACCTATAAACCAGCGAGAGGATTAATTACTGGATCCGTGCAATGAATACCATGGTCTAAGACCCAAAAAAAAAGAAAAAAGGATCGTCTTTTATAGCCCTTTAAAAATATTCGAATTGAATTCATTAACGAATTGGATTCAATTACATTAATGAGATTGAATTAAATTCAATTTATATACTGTTTAACACAAACCTAATAATATTAAAAATTGAATTCAATTATTTCATATACTGTTGACTAAAAAATAATCTTATTAAATAATAAGATTATTTTCTTTATTCCAATTAATTCTAGTTTTGGTGACCATAATAGATCTTAATTACATCAAATGTAAAGAAAGTATTCTTAAGTCGAAAAATAGATAAAAATAATATATGAAATAATCAAATGTACTTTGTTCAAAAAGATCAAGAGTATAAAATGTGCAAATTATTACAATTAATATATAAGTGGTACTCAAGGCAGTATTATATTAACTTTCACAATGCAATCATATCATATGATTTTCGATCGAATGACAAGGATTATAGTATATAAGTAAAAAAGGTTCATTGATAATTATAAATCGGTGGTTAATATATTATTAATTATTATTAAATTATTATAATTATAGGTAAAATTAATTAGCATTAAATGTTAAAAATTATTTATTTTTATAATTAATGAAATGTAGTAATAGTAACTCGATAAAATAATAAGAATAATTTTATTTATTAATATAAAAATCAATAACATGTATATTTTTATTAAATTTTAATAGAATTAAAAAAGAGAAATTTTATTTTATAAAATTAAAATTATAAAAATAGATAATTTTAATATTATAATTTTTTAAAGTGAGTTAAATGTTTATATAAAAATAGAAAATAAAATTTAATTTTTCCTATTCATAAATTATAAAAATTATAGAAATTATAAGTAAAAATAAATTTTAGAAATATAATTAAACATACTTTCATCAGTTAAAAGTTAAAACTCACAATTCACAATAAACAAGAGAAGAGAGGGAAGGTAAGGCGTGGAGTTTGGAGGAGTGAATTCAATTATGATATTTAGAGGGGTGAATTTAATTTATAAAGAAGAGAAGTTTCAATTACATTCACGAATTGCACTTATCTTTTGTCATACTACTACAATTGAATTCAATTCAGAATATTCCAAAGAACCCGAGTGAATCATACAAGTGCATATGTCAAGTTGCTTATTGTTTCTCCTTTTAGGTTAGCTCTTCGCTCGTAAATACCTTGTTGCCGGGCCGTCTGGAGACAAGAGTAGTGGCGTCGAAAGCATTTGATTGGGTATAGCTGAGCAAATGGGGAGTGAGTTAAATGAATTTAAAGGCAGCCTGTGAGCTGAGAAAAATAACCTATCAGCTTGCGTATCTGGAACACAGTGAACCAGCAAGCTCCACGCGGCGTTTCATAAACAGAAGCCGGATCGATGGATTCTTTCCATTCCTTCGCACCGGCTCTCCAAAACTGGGACATATATTTTTAGATTTTAAAATAAATAGATGCTCTCTCCTTCCTTCCTCTACTTCACAAAAACAGAAGGGTGGGCGCACTTGGGGGACCTGTTCAACCCTCTTGCCACGTGCTATGTTGTTATAGTTCCAGGTAAGTAAGAATTACATTTACAGGACAAATAGACATTTGGGGGTCCATGTTCAGTCTTTCTTATCGCTTTTCATGTTGAGGGCCTGCGTTTTGGTTTCCCTCGGGGGCAAGGGCAACCATAGATTTGCTGTTCTATATCCATTTCAGATCAGATGTATTAAAGAGCTTATTACGTTTTAAAACGATTCTCATTGAATCAAGTATTGGTCCGGTTGTCTTTATTTTTTTTTCCGTTAACTTGATGCAATAAGTAGTGGAATACCAAGTTGTTGGCAATTTTTTAGTTTAATTGCAACCAGTTGATTGAACTTTACTTGCGATAGATATTGAAGTGGAACATAACAGTTTCCAAAACAAGCTAACATTAAAAATGATGATCAGGAGCATTAATTAAATTCAAACAATTTCTAAATGTGATTAAGATCGCCTAATGTGGAAAGCTTATTTGGGGAAATGTGAAAAGCTACTTTATTAACCAACTAATGAAGTATTTATATACGGTGGTCGTGAAGAGTAGAAAACTAACTAACTGAATTTAGCTAACAAACAAAGTATTGTGAATAAATAAACATCCGTAATTGATATAGCTAAGAGCCCCCCTCAAGCTGGAGAATATATGGAAAGCAATCCCAGCTTGGAGATGTTAAGTTGAAAAGGAGCAGCAGCAAGAGCCTTAGTGAAGACATCGGCGAGCTG
>JAOSBP010000004.1:11453310-11470456 GCA_027563825.1 Erythroxylum mucronatum | reverse complement strand
AGAGGATTAATGCAATCACCAAAAGACATATATGAGACTTCATATATTAGACATCAAGGTTCTACATATGACTATGTTCATATCACAAAATATTGTTCAGCACACAGTTAAACTATAACCATGCTAATTTAATCATACCACTGAAAACTCTAACCAAGAGCTTAACAATAATACAACTAAATTTTCATACAATATTTATTACTCCCCTTTGAAGCCCATGAACTCAAGCCATCGCTACATCTTCAAGAGGATCGGAAGCCTTAGCCACGCATAACTCAGGCGATATCCATCACTGCTGAAGTCCCAACGCTAACCATAGCTCTAGAGACTGACGACGAAGTGACGGTGAAGTACCTAGTGATGGTGGATGGCGATCGGATGCGAAGATGTTGGATGAAAGTATCTCTGGTGGCTGCCGAATGTAACTGTCGATGATGAGTGTGTAGCCAGCCGACTCTGTGTTATCAGCCCTCTTTGAAAATGTCCTAATTCGGCAATTTATACATGATGGATACGGGCCGGGTTACAACAGTGAGGGAAATTTCCATTTGGAGTCCCGGTATCCATCTGCACGTCGCGATGTGTGAATTAATCAACGTCATGACGTGTGTTCTGGCTCGCTCGCCGCAACGTGTTGAATTGCTTACGTCGCGACGTGCTTGATTTGTTCTGTTGGACTCGTCGCGACGTGTTACAAGGCTCACGACGTGTTGACTTCTTGGCATGGTTGACTCCTTGTGTTCCTACAATTAAATCACAACTTGTAGCATCAATTGTCCTTGGAAAAATTATAATGCAATTAATATCAATTTGTAACAATTTTACTAACAATTTACAATTCATATGAGCTAATCGTAGGGAATCAATTTAAGCACAAAAATCAGCAATTACTAGTCAAAAAGTACTTTAACAATTATAAAAATGCAGCAATTAATAATGTAAACTTGAGCTCAATTAATGTCCTTCAGGAACTTCATAGTTCTTGAATTGATCCTTATTATTGCATGTATGAATTGTTGCACTGGAATCATAACACCAATCCTTAGAAGGAGTTGATGTTGCCATGTGAAGTTCTGTCACAGTACCAGGAGTCAAGGTTGCCACAATTTCTGCACATTTATCAACAAGGTTAGTACTAGGAACATTGTTTCCTTTTTGCTTCTAGTTGGATTTGCATTCGGCCTTGTAGTGCCCTTTCTTTCCATATTTATAGCAAGCTCGATTCTTTTTCTTGTCTTTAGCATTAGCATTTTCAGGTTTCTTCCTTTTAGAATTGTTGGATTTCTTCTCATCCGCAAAATTCACCTTTGGATCTCCTTTCACTTCTTTTCTTTGAAGAATTCTTGCACCTTCTTCAATTCGAAGATGCTTTAAAACACTATCGATAGTTAAAACTTCAGAAGTGTGCAACAACTTCTTTTGATAATCATTCCAAGAAGAAGAAAACTTAGTAATAATTGCCCCTACTTGTGATGATTCCAAAATTTTAACACCCAAGTCTTTAAGTTTTGAAACAATCACTTGTAAATTGTGGATTTGATCTATAAGAGAGGAGCCATCAATAAATTTAAACTCAAAATATCTTTTAATAAGAAACTTATCTGTGCCTTGCTTTTGAGATGCATATTCACGTTCAAGTCACGCCCAAATCTCCTTTGAACTCTTCACGGTTGTAAAGAGATCGTAAAGGTTGTCTAAGAGGGTGTTGAGAATATGGCCCTTGCAAAGCAATTCATCTTCTTGGAGCTTATCTTGTTCATCCTTCCTTGTGTCAATTTCGCCCTCCTTTGGAAGAGGAATTGCAAAAAGAGTGAGATCAAGTACATATGCAATTTTTAAAGTGGTGAAGAAGAACATCATCTTGTCCTTCCAACGATTGACGTTAGCGTCGGTTCCATCAAGGCGATCTAACTTCACAAAGTCTTGTTTCATCACGTTAAAAGCGGATTCTTGAGTGGAGTCCGTGATAGCAACATATAATACTTTAAGATTGTAATAGAATGGGGTTAGGAGTCCACAAAACAACGGATGAACAATGAATTAAATGGTGTTGCAGGAAATTGAAAAAACTTGAGATCAAAACACAAAGTTTAAAGTGCTCTATGTGTGTTGGATACTTTCCTTAAAGTGTTATTTCCACGTTACTTGCAAACCGGGTTAAAGGCAAATTACTTCTAGGATACAAAGAACACAAGAACATTCAAGTTGTAAGAGTGAATGTTCTTCGAGAATTATGAATGTAGAGATTGTGTTGGTAGAATTGTTTAAAAAAACTTTTTAATCTTGACTAAAACTCATATATATATATAGAGTTTTTAGAACAGTCACATCTGTTTTGACAAGTCACAATTTTTGGAAATGAAATAACACTTCGAAACAATCACGTCTAATCTCAACAAATTATAACTCTCGGAAAGGAAGTAACCTTTAGAATAATCACTTCTATTTATGGCAAGTGACAACTCTTAAAAAAAGAAACAATCCTTCAAAAAGTTTGACTTTATCTACTTATGTCGCAGACTAATTTCCAACAATAACAAGCGCAACCACATATACTCAAGATCATGCTTAACATTTATCAAATATATATTATTTAAATTACTAGGACTACTAAACATTACAAAAGATCTCCCGTTCTTCATCCTTTCCAGAACATAAAGGTTCAGATGCTGACGAATTGGACATGCAAGCCAAACAAAACCAGAAAACTGGTGGAAAGGATTTCCTGATAAGTGTCACCGTTTGCTCATAGTCAATCATTTCCAACAAAATGTTATAATTTAGCCAGCCAAACAGGTAAGAAATCGTAACCTAGTGCTACACTTCCGAAATTGGAGGACATTTTCCTTTTCTCTGAAACTTTTACATAACCAATCAGTTTCTATTGCATGGTAATGGTGAACCCAACACATAACTCTCTTCTCCATAAGTTAACTGCCGAATTAATTTGCTAAAGGTTCACAAATGTGTAATAATACCTCCTGCTCCTGCTTGCTTCCCTGTGGTTAAAAAGAATATATTTGATACAGTCGAAGAGTTTGGAGGGTCAAGTAAGTTACTATCAGAAGAGTTAATCCACAACAAAAGTATTGAAAGAGAAGGCAAGTCTAGACATCATGCGTGAAAATGTGGTTATCAGCACAAGAAAGCTGCGTCATTTTCTATAGCAATTGTCACTCTTAGGTCAGACCAATTATTTTTCTTTCTTATTTTAAAAAAATAGTTTTTTTTCTTTCTTCCTGTTAATTATCTTTTGTCTCTCACATTTATCTTCCTTGTTGTTTTTCTCTGTATTTCGTATTCTGTTCTACTTGGGTCTTCCTATTGTGGTTGATATTATAGTCCACCGTTATTAATAATTCATTCTTTCAAGGTTTTTAAACTCTGGGTAGGCGTCTCTTTCCTCTGTTTTATTTTCTTTCTGATTATCTGAGTTTTTTATAAAAAAAAAGATTTGGTTCAATTACTGGATGCTTTTTGAAGACTTGTGAAAACTGGGTGGAAAAGTGAATGTTGTCTCACTTTAGCTGTGATATATCTTGGATTCTGTTTTTTCGTTCGGTATGTGGTTTGATAGCGTTAGTCTAAAGAACTGGATCGATGTAGAATGATGTCAGTTACTTTCAATATGTTGCCTTTGCTTTGCAAATCCAGCAATGGTCTGATGGGCAATCGTATGTTGTTCAAAACTCTTTGGTGAGAGGTGCCTTGATTTGGCGAATTTAATAGCCATGATTCTGTTGATCTTCAGTCATTACGTGCTCTAAATCTCTACCAAAGTTTGAAAGTTTCTATACTTATTAAACTTCAGGTGCTGATGATATTAGGATTCTTGATCTGTGAACCCCATCTAAGATTATATGGAGTTTCGGCCTTAAATGTTATGACTTTCTTATTTCTCCAATCTGAACCAGAAGGAGTAAACTGTGAATTCCCTTGCGGACTTTCTTTTCTGTTCTTACGTTGGCACAACACGAAATGTACTTTTGAATCTTATTATCCCTTTTTTGTCTTCTGATGACTCCGTTCTCAGGTTTCATTTGATGAGGGTATTGAATGATGAAGTTAAGAAAGGGCGATGTGGTGGAGGTTTTAAGAAGAGAGCATGACCCTTGTAGCTCCTGGTTTCTTGGCAGTATAATTGAAGTGGATAAGAATTATTATGTTGTGAGATATGGCATATCTGCAGACCGTGACCAAGGGCGGTTTGTAGAGAAGGTGCAAAAGCAGGATGTTAGGCCTCAGCCTCCTTGTAGAAAGAGAAAGAAATGGATTGTTGGTGATGTAGTTGAGGTGTTTGATTCTCAGTGTTGGAGGGCAGGGAAAATCACTGAGGTGTGGAACAAGGAAATTTTCTGCGTAAGATTGTTTGGCCCAGGCTCAGTTCAAGTTAAGGAATTTCATGAATCAAATCTAAGGATAAGGCAAGCTTGGCATGAGAACAAGTGGCTTGTCATAGGGAAGGTATGGTGATCGTTTACTTGCGCTTGATCCTTTCTTCTTGTCTACTTGTTGAAAGCTCTTATAGGATTATCTTTCCTTTGATTTGTATTCCTAAATGCTACGAATTTGGATATTACTTTTCCTCTTAGTCATGCCGTTGACAATTTGAGTTCCCAGAAAGATAGCTCATAACAATTTATGTTGTTACAAAGTAATCTCCATACCATGGATGTGAGAACTTGATATCATCTGTTGTTCACTATTTTTACGAGCTCAGAGATGATGATGATGGTTGAGCAATTGTTTTTAATATGTAATTTCTGTAATTGCAGAAAAATGATGGATTTATCAAGAGTTTTACTCGGTTCAAATTGAAACGCTCCAGTAATTCGGTTTGGAAGGATGCTTTACAAGCAACCCGCATAGATTTATGCCTGAGTAAGGGAGGTGGGTTAAGAAACCAGAAGGTAGATGACTTTGGGTTTTTGCCAGTTGTACCAGTGACTAACAAGTTGGAAGAGCAGTCTTTTGTCATAAAAGCTGATGAGGTAAAAGGAAGTTATCAAAGGTTTTATGCTTCTTCTAGGGCTACTTCCAGCGAAGGTAGCAACCAGTGCTCTGTTGGTAGTTGTAGTTCTAATGGCCTTGCTAACCCGCCCAGCTATAATTGTTGCAAGTCATTGAACAATGTTACTGGTAACTCGGATGCTGAATCATCGTTCCCTTCCTTGTCTATCAACAATCGTGTAACTCCTTTTTCTGAACAAAATCTAGAAGCCCACATCCATGAACTAGAATTTCATGCTTATAGATCAACTATCCGGGCTCTCTATGCGTCAGGTCCTTTAACTTGGGAGCAAGAGTCACTTTTGACAAATCTTCGCTTATCCCTACACATTTCAGATGAGGAGCATCTAAATCAGCTGAGGCATCTTTTGTCTTCCCAAGTTCTGTAGTCTACTTTATAGGACCACTGTGCTTCACATTTTAACATGGTTTTACTCTTCTTTCTGTATAGTCATGTAAATCAGTTAAAATAAGAGTGTTGTTTTGTTGGGCGGGGTAGGATCGTTTAACCTCATGTACAAGTTGGAATGTAATTATCTTTTAGCTGTTTGAGTGTAAGTTACTTGCAAGTTCTAAAGTTGGATGCTTTGTCTCATGGACTGAGATGCGTTTAAAGGTTAGTAAGTACATCCAAGCAAATTCTACAGCCCAGGAATAACTTTGATTTGGGGCGATTTATAATCAGTTTTCACATAAAATATATTCCCCGCATCATTGTCGAAGGATACAAAATGTTTGTAACAGTTTGTCAATCGCTGGTGGTTGTTGGCTTGTCTCAGTTTTGTTTAGTGTTTTCTTCTTCCCAGTATTTTATTGGACGTCTTGTTCTGGCCAAAAAGCGTAGGAACTGAATTTCTATAAATATTGAACACATCAACCTGAACTGCGGAGAACTAGGTTACTTTTCATGAAACAGTTCATTCAAGTACATGAAGAGCTTTTCTTTTCATTCTGTGAAGCATGCTGGGTGGGTGTCATTAACAAAATGAAAAAGAAGAGCGGCAGGGGCAGGGGCAGGGCACATCCTTATAATGCTCCATTACCAACAATTAACAAATCTGAGAACAAATGATTTAATAAGTTGACTAACTTCTTTTCGTCTGCTGCGGAATTCTCTGCCTGGTTTCACTTGAGCAAACGGTAGACTTAAAAGGGTATCCAAAGCAGGAAATTTTAATGTCACCGATCTTTTACTAAGATACGAATGCGTGGTAACATTCGACAGTTCTACCAATGAAACGAATGTTAGATTGCTTCAAATCAGAGTATAAAACATTGGCAACCTCGAGCTTGCTGGGGTCCTTCAAACCATCGATCCCATAATGGGTTTACTGGGCCATTTGTTCTGTGTGAGGCAGATATCGAGCTAGCTACTGATTATCATAGATAAAAATTATATGGAAACAAGAGCAAGAAGTATGTGTGAGTGTTGTACAACTTACGTGGACAGGAGTGGATCAGGTATTGTACCAACATCATGTAATAGCCTGAAGAACACCAATAAATGACCTTTTAGTCTCCATTTAAGTTCTTACCACAATATCAATTCATTCACACTTACTTTTCACACAAGGTTGATAAGTTATCTGTTTTCTCGAGCTCCTCCAACTCTTGCTGAATGAAATTTAGAAAACAAAAGAATGACTTAAATCCAGGACATCTATCAGCATTTAAATGACCAAGAATTGAATGAACACTACAATGATGGCTGTGAAACGTGAAAAGGAAATACGAGATTAAGATCCTGGTTAGGAGCAGTGATCTTACAAAAATATACACACTAATCACCTATTATTCCGACACTCAAAATGATTACTAGGAAACATACACTAGAAGATAGGGTAATTCGATACGAACGAAATTGATAACTGAATCATGTGAAAAGACAGAAAGATTAGAAGCAAGACAATACTTGCATTCCTCAGTTTTTATTTTTACCGAAAAGAAACCAAATTCGTGGTCTTCTCACAACCAACTAGCTAGGCCAGGTGCACAACTGATCCGTTACTTCTCTCTTCCCTAAGAAACCAAGTCACACAATCTTAGATCGATCATCTATAATGAATGAGGAAACATACTGATTAGAATCCAAAAGTGTCCCACTTTCCTCTCTCTTTTACTCATCACCTAGAGTGAGTGATTCAGCTCGTGTTAAAAACTAAAGTTCTTGCTTGGAAACTTGAAAAATAAAATGCACAAGAATTGCCTGGGGATCCAGCTTTAACCAACCCACATACCAGAGAACAAACTAAAAAAAAAAGTGTTGAAGAGTAAACGCACCTCCAAGAACTCGATTTCTTGCTCCACGCGCTTCAACTCAGCAAGAATCCGATGCCTCCCTCTCTTGTCAGCCCCTCCACAAGCACCGCTCCCACCAACAACGCTCTGCTCGTCCACCGAAGACGACGTTTCGGATTCCATTCCGCCCACAACTACAACAACTAAAGCTCCCTCTTTGCAGTCATTCCTAAAAACGACACCGACCCCGGCCCAACAATAGAAAAGCTATGAAGATCTATGAGGTTGTTAACAAAGAAGTTGGTTAGAAGGCTCTGAACTTGCTCTTCAACAAGGGAAATGCTATTTGTTATCCTTCTCCTACACGTTGGCTTCCCTCTTTTGAAAAGCTCGTACCCTTTTTGATCACCCAAAGGAGTATAAATAGAGAAAAGGCGTCAGTTCTACTGTTCCCTGTGAACGAGTGAAAGAAATTGGCTTTTCATAATAATAGTTTCTCTCCGAGTAACTTTTGGAATTTGTCGTCCAAATGCGGGTTGTTTTCTACACAACGCCACCACTCTACTTAACATGCCTTTTGATTATTCATAAAAAAAAATGTGCGTTGTCGATAAGTTATGCAATTGGATGACGTTTTCTGATTGGAACCTCCATCACCCACCACCTTGGCCTCCTTGGGTCCATTAGGAACTAATAATAGATAGTAATGTCTTGGCATTGTTCTTGTTTACTTTTCATTATTAACAACGATGTTCATGCATGTCGGTCTTTGAAATTTCAAAGATTTCGGCATTTAAGAGCTGGACAAGATTCAAGGACATGGGACTTTTAGGCAAGTTGTAATCTTTATCTGTATCTTCACCATAACTTAGATTTATCAGTCCGAAATACCTTCTTACTAAACATCACAAATGAAATTTGATAATTTATATCATTCAAATTAATGATTTTAATTGATTTTATTGAATTGTCTGGCACTAGCGACCACCAAAGGCAAAGATGCCTTTTCTATCCTCCCCACTGGGCTGCTGGATATTCCACTGCTGTCTTTTTTCCGTTCACCTTATACACTCTTTCCCCATGTCACCAAGTCATTTCTGGGTTCTGATATAGCCTCAGATTAATTTTGTTTTCTGAACAAAAACAGCAAAGATTCTATTTCACACAGCAGCCAGTACCCTGAACCTCTCAAGTACGGCAGGCCTGGAACTTGGAATTTGGAACTCCTAGGACTACCCCTTGACCATTCTTATACGCCATTTTACCTAAAGAGAAGCCCTAACTGGATAAGATGGAGATGGAATTCCCAACATACTCCTTGAAACAAGTTCATGGTTCTAATCATAAAGGACTCTTCATGACCTTGTGACTTGATAAAAGATGGGAGGAATTGGTTACTTAAGGGTGATCAATTCCTTTAGTGCAGTTTTGGCTATATGTAAAATTCCGTAGCATATGGCATGTGGCTTGGTATATTGAATGGATTGGAAACTAATGCGTAAGTGTGGTGCTAAGCAATTCGTCAGAGCTGGATGTGATTTGGTACCGGCACTAGAAGATCAGCAGGTAATTGTGCATCTTAGAAATTAAATTCGACTACATATGCTTCAATCAGCCAATCAGCGATTGGACATGACCGGTAAAAACAAGTTATTCCAGAGTCCAGCAATGCAAATAGCATAAAAACAATTCACGGACAGGCATAGATATTCAAGCCCGGCATCATCTTTACCTGTAAAACTCTCATGTCAATAATCAAATTAAATCATCTCAACGTGACCTGCACTAGCATCTTTTCTTGCAGGCTCAGGAAACTCTTCAGCGCCGTAGAAAGAGTTGAGCTTGGACTCCAACTTTTCCCCATCTCCCCACAAAGCATAGGCTTCTTCACCATGAATGGCATCGTCCCCAGTTTGGAGTTCATCGTCTGGCAGTCTTAGTGGGACTACAAGCTTGATCAAGTTGCATATGATTGATGTGGAGATAATGTTAACTGCGACTACAAAGACGAATCCTAGCAACTGGATGCCCATTTGCTTGAACCCATCGGCAGCTCTGCCCATTTCTAGGCCATAGGCGAGTCCAATGTAGTGCTGCCATTCAGGTACTAAGTAGAAGAGTCGGCTAAGCTTAGGCTCTGCAAAGAAGCCGGTGAGAAGGCCTCCCAAAGTTCCTGCAACAGCATGAGTATGGAAAACTGCCATGGTGTCATCAACCTGCTTAAGCAGCCATATTTTCTTGTGGAGGATCATCATTGTGTACCATGGGATGCTACCAGATACTATTCCCATACAAATTGCTGCCCATCCTTGGACAACTCCTGTGTTTCACGCTTAATATGAAATGAAATTGAAGAATATCAAATAACTGAGGCAAGATGGTCGGTTACTTACCTGCAGCCGGGGTAATACAAACAAGACCAGTGATCATGCCTTGTGTAGCTCCAATGACGGAAGGCTTTCCGTAGAAAATGATGTCAAGGAGAAGCCACACAAGCAAGCTTGTAGCAGTGCAAACATGGGTATTAAGCACCGCAAGAGATGCATCAATACTGACTGAGTATGGATCTCCACCGTTAAATCCGGTCCACCCCATCCATAGTAGACCCGCACCTGCCAACATCAGAAGTATGTTGTTTGGTGGGAACCGTTCTCTATCCTTACTTGCCCTTGGTCCCACCTGTGCCAATCATATCGCCATTAGCTTCAGCTATTGAATAAACAACAATAATAATAGTTGGTTAAGTATTAGGTTTATTAGTTTGTTAGTTTTAGTCACCCAATAAGCCGCGGTGAAACCAGCGACACCAGCAGAGAGGTGAATGACATAGCCACCAGAGTAATCTATAATCCCTTGCTTAGCCAACCATCCTTGTGGACACCAAATACTGAAAGCAACGATTGTGTAGGAGAAGGTAAGCCAAAGTGGCACAAACAACATCCATGCATGAAAATTCATTCTCCCAAGCAACCCTCCAGCGATCAGAATCAACGCAATGGCAGCGAACATCCCCTGAAAGTAAATCATGGTCGCATTGGGGAAATACCCTAAAAAGGCTCTTGAAAGAAGAAACCTCTCGTCCAAGGCTACATTAGGTTTGCCCAGGAATGGCACCAATGCGTTCCCAAACGACATTTGATAACCCCACCCAACCCAGCACACTAGCACTGCTGCAAAGGCGTATAAGGCCATGAACGCCGAGTTCACCGCCCATTTCTTCTTCACAATGCTACCGTACAGTATCACAAGACCTGGCACGCTCTGTAGCCCCACTAGAGTGGCTGCTGTGAGCTGCCACGCATTGTCACCTTTGTTTAGCCAGTCCGGAGTTGCATCATCGAGTGCTAGGCTCGATGGCAGAGACATATTTGGACAGGTTGTTTAGCTCGACCCACTCGAACTACAAATCAAGACTGTGGACAGGTAATGCAAGAGATCTTCTGCTCACATGTATATATATATAGGAAGCCTAGCCAAGTGGTTTTTGAAACCACGCTGTCAGGTGTCTGGACGATGCTAATTTGTTGGAAAGCAAAATGTTTGTGAGACTAAAGTAATAATACCATAATTATTTGAACATAATTATAAAGATGATTTGTGTAGCAGATGTCTTTTTATTCGTCAACGTAGGATCCTAAGCAGACAACTTTGATCAGTGTAATTCTCGCCTCTGCAATGCTTGGAGGATATAAGGTGCCTCCAGATTGATGCTTCCAAAGGCAAAGCAAATTAAGAAAGCAGAAAACAAAATGTCATAATCTGAATCTGTACAATTACTATGTTTGTAACAAGAAAGTTTTATCTCCCTTTCAAACTACAATTGTGGCTTCACCTATCCAAAACATTCGGATTGTTAAGCTGGATTACAATAAGGAAATTTGGGGTTTGGAAATTGTCTCTTAATGTTAACAAATAACAAGAATAGAGAATATAAAAATAGAAGATAAGAATATAAGAAGTTTTTAATGATTTTTAGTTAATTAGATGTGCTTATGTTTGCAACTGAATAATTATTATTAAATAGTTATTACGACAACTGTATTAAATTAAGTTTTCAACAATGTATTTATATGTGAACTCCAATCGATAAGATTTTATTTAAATAGTCCCTTTATCAAGTTTAACTTATTTTAAACTATGAATTATAGTGGACTTTATAATTTTTTCAAAGTTTAAAATAAACTGAAATTGGGTTTGGATAAGGCTGATTATCATGTCCTAAATTGCATATTCATTATCTTTCTTTAGAACATGAGAGTCTCTAGCATGCTTGTGTCTTCAAACAATAAATCCTCCTTTTTTCACACTAAAACATGGCCTGACACATGATTGTTTGCTAACTATAGATCTTAATGCCTTCTTCATCCACAAGAAATGATATGTGACATAGTTGTATCCTAGATCATGTATTCCTTCAGAAACACCTCTATCAAACTAATACGCATGTGTCTTTAACCCGTGCCTTCACCTCTGATTACTAGAAGGAATACGCATTAGGTCACATTTGTGTCTTAAGTCGTGTTTACTAAGAGACTTCCAAGAAATATTAGTTTTCATTATAGAACTTCAAAATTATATGCCCATATACATGAGTCATACAAAACAATCTTCATCTTGGTGAATATACTCTTCATAGTTTATGATTATCCATGTTTAGCACCTTTATACATTAATAAAGTCTAATCAATGCTTGAACTTCTCTATAGTAACCAACTTTGTCAACATGTTAATTACATTCTTTAAAATGTGAACCTTCTCCAATAAGATCCTCCAAATGCAATCTATTACTTGACCTAATATAACCTAACATTTATATGTCCACCTCTTTTACTAGCCCTATAACCTATACTGCTTCTTTAGTAGCCTCAACTGCCATGTACTCCATTTTAATTATAGACAATGCAACCACATAATGTAAAATTCATTCCAACAAATATACTCTTTTGTAAGAATAAATACATCCTAATATTAGACCTTTTGTTACCCAAAACTCTTGTTTATTTTGAATCCTTATATCCCACAACTGAAATATCACAATGTTGACTACAACACAATCTTATGGTTTTATTTATCCCTCAAGTACATGAATATCTATTTGGTTCCCAATATTGTCTTCTAGGGTTTGACATGTACTTACTAATCTTACTAAAGTATTGTATACACTAAACATCCAACAATGCTAGCATATGATACCTTAAACATATTATCAACCTCTGTATTTGTTCTTAGGCACTATTCTAGTGAAGCTTAAAGTAACTTGTAGTAAAGTGCTAACATGTTTAGCCTTGTTCATTCCAAATATGCCCTATACAGTCTCAATGTAACTGGATTAAGATAGTTATAGTTCTCTAAAGCTATTATCTCTCTGAATCTCTATGCTTAATAATTTTTCATAGCAACCAAATCTTCCATTTTAAATTCATTTTTAGGTCTTTAGTTCAATCATATCATACATACTCTTTACAACTGTCAATATATCATCCACGTATAGTAGCAAAAAAAAAGGATCCATCTTTAAGACTTTTAACATAACCATAATAATTATACTCATATCTCCTTTAGCTAATTTGGATTATGTAGGAGTTAAAACTTTTTATACCATTTTCATGGATACTACTTTAATGTACAAAATAACATCTTCAATTTATACATCAAATGCTCCTCTCTAGGTTGACTAAGACTGCTCTATGTAAATTAGCTTCTCTGTTTCACTGTGAAGAAAAGTCATCTTTACATTCATTTACTCCAAATTCATATCCAATCTTGCCACTAACACCTTTAAAATCTTGGTGGAATTATAAAAAACCATTAGGGGAAATATCCATCATAACCAATCAATTTTTGTCATGCATGCCCTTTAACTATTAGTTAAGTCTTGAACTTTTCTTGGTACTGTTGGGTTCCTTTTATACACCAACTTACACCGTACATGTCTCTTCCTTTTAAGAAGCTACCTTAGCTCCCATGTCTAAATTCTTGTTCAAAGATTTCACCACCTCCATTATAGCTCCCTTTCATCATCTTTCTCATGATTATTCATAAACTTTTGAAAGGTAGTTAGATCTTTACTGCTTATAATGGGCATGAAGGATAATGAGTCTTTCCGTCTCGCTCTATTCGTGGCTTTAATGTGTTGTTGCTCTTCTCCTGACATTGATCTATCTTTCAAACTAAAATTTCAATCCTCTTTCAATTCTACTCCAAGCTGAACTAATTGCACTTGTACCTTTGTCATACTACTCCTTCTCCTTTAATGATCCTAGCACATCCTATCTACATGTTTGCTTCAGCATATGCTACTCATTAAATAATGCATCCTTACTAACCACTATATTTTTTGATGTTGTGTTTCAAAACTTGCATTCCCTTCATACCCTTAGGGTAGCCAATGAAGATACAATTTATCAACTGTATTTCAAACTTAAAACTCTCATCATTAGAAATATATACGTAAGCATGAAAACCAAATATCTTTAACTCAAAGAAATCTACCTTACTTTATGTCCACACTTCCTCTGCTACTTTCTCATCTAGTGAAGTTTGTGGTGATCTATTGATGAGGTAGATTTATTACTTATAAATTTTACTTTGTAAATTTTTAGGAAGCTTCACCTTAAACTTTGGACACCTAGCATTTTTAGTTATAGATCTGTTTGTCTTCTTTCAAATGTTATTATACTGTGGTATTTTTGTTAACTATGTAGTATCTCTGAATCTCATATTTTTCACAACATTTTTAATTTTTTTGGTTTACTTAATACTGAATTTTGATCTCAAGTATTTAATTTTTCTATTTGTCTAACTCTCCTTCTTAACCTTCCATGCTTAAAACTTGAAATAACCTTAGATTTTTTCTTTATAAAGTATACACTAACTTTCTTTGAAATTTGATGATGAATGTGACGAAGTATTGAGATCTACAAAATGATGACTCTCTAATAAAAGCCCATACGTCAGTATGTATTTAGTCTAGAATTATTTTAATTTTATGCTTTATCTTAAATATGACATTAGATTGTTTATTAAGCATACAAAACTTGCAGAAGTCTAACTTATAGTGTTTGATGCCCTTCAGTAGACTCCTCTTATGAAGTTTCGTCATACCTTGCTTACTGAGATGACCTAACCATATGCATTGTCATCATTCGAATCTACTGCATCATCTTCTCCGTTTACAACTATACTCACCATTAGTCTGTAGATGTTTCTTACTAATATTGGCCTTTTGATCATAGTCAATGCATCTTGTACTACTTTAATATTGTCTTTATTAGTTTTATAGTGAAAACCATTCATATGTAAGGTGTCCAAAGAAATTATGTTCTTACTCAAATACAATAAATGTCAAACATCACATAATATCTTGATAACACCATCAAATATCTTGACCTTGACCTTTTCTATTATAATAATTTTGCAAGCTTTATCATCTACCAATTAGTGACAAAGTTTTCTAATATGTATGACCCAAATCAACCTTTTTTTAATGTCAGATAATGTGAGCACCTATATTTAGTGTCCAAAGTTTTAAAGTTGACTAGTTAAAATGTAAAACATATCTTCATCACTATAATTTGAGTCCCTACTCTATACTATATTACCAAAATTTAATGAATCATTAGAATTTTATTTAATTATCCTACCTATTCTTGCTTTGATAATCTCTCTTAATACATCATATTTGCTTACATTTGTAGAATTAGATTGTCATTTCACCTTTGGATTCAGATTTATAATTCCTCTTGGATGGGCTATCCTTATTTTGTTTTGTCTTATGGTCTTGCTTTCCTTTCAGATACAACTCTTCATTTTGAGAACTTTTGCTGATATTGAGTCTCTATTGTTTATGAGCTAATAACATCTGTGATGCCTTTTAAACTAACGGTCCACTTGCCTAATGTGAGTGTAATCACCAAATTTTTATAGGAAATAGATAAGGAATAATATTTTATATGTAATAGTTACCTCAAACCTTAGTAGGTCATTAATTATTTGATTAAACACATTGATATGATATTTTAGTTTTTGTTCCTTCTAGTATCTTCAGTTTATAATTTTTGGTTCAGATACAACATATTAGTGAGGAACTTTAACATATATTGACTCTCTAATTTCTTTTATATTTCTATAAGGATTGCAATATTCATAACATGGTACATGACCTAGATTTCCAAATAAATTGTATAATTATTTCTTCCTCCACGTGTAACTCTTTCCAATAGATCTCATTAACCACTCAATTGATTTTTTTCACTTTAAACTTTAAAAATGAAGTCATTGTTGCCTCAACAATGCTTTGATACCACAAACTGAAAAAATAGAAATAATGGAGAATAATTAAAAAAGAATACAAGAAATTTTTAACAGAGGTTGACCAATTAGAGGTGTTTATGTCTTTAAGAGCCAAGAGCTATTTATTCACTATTGAATAACTATGATGACAGTTATATAAAACTAGGTTTACAGTAATATATTTATATGTAATCCTAACTAGTATAATTTTTCTTCAATAGTCCCTTTGCCAAATCCAACTTAATTTCAACCATTACTCTAGTAGCTTGTAGAAACCTTCTCAAATTTAAAATATACCATAAATACCTTTTCATATAAGACTGACTGTTATGTCCACAACCTTGTCCTAGATGTGGATCTCATTATCTTTCTCTAGAAATAATGGATCATCCTACTTCTTTGCATATTAGGATGTGACTTAGGGAATAATCATATCCCAGGTCACATATCTTGTTGTATTTTTCCAGAACATAACACAATCTTTGTTACTTTTGTGTTCTCATATCATGGATCCTCGTACTTGTCTACACATTAAGACACCATTTAAGACACGATGTATCCAAAGTATAGATCTTATTGCCTTCTCCATTCACAGGACATGATATGTGCATGATTGTATTCTAAATTGTGTCTTCCTTCGGAAACATCTTTACCACACCAACACTCTCAAGTTGTCAGCCCATGTCTTCACCTCTCATTATTAGAAAGAAAAACCCTATGACCACGTACATTCCTTAGATTATATTTACCCAAAAATATTTTAAAAACTTTATTTCCATCTTAAAATTTTGAGATTATGTGTCTGTGAGTGATATGTAACAGTTTTACGTTAAAGGAGTAATAAGTAAGTTGAACTATTTTGTCATATGGAGCATACTAACCTTGTGCGAAGCATCAAAACACACTAATATAGGAGTCCAAATTTAATACATTAATGTAGCGAGATGATCTTATAAAAATATTCTGGATTAAAGGAAATAGAGAAGTGTTTGATGTTTTTAATTGTAAAAAACAAGAAAATTATTTGAAACATCATAAAGTTATGGTGGACACTCTAATTGTAAGAATCGTAAGTCTTACGGTTATAAAAAAGCATTATATTTGACGACTACATATTATAAGATTGAAATGTTTCCACTTCAGCTGTAACAACTAATTCTGCAGCCCACTCTTCTTCTCCATCCCTCTCTACAAATATTCCTCCCTCAACCTCTGTCATTCCTCATAAACCTCCTGCTTCATCTGTCAGCGTGTTTCAACATATTAAAGGACCTAGAATGTAGCACCCCACTTCCGCAAAACCCGAACCCGACATCAACGATGATATCTGAGTCGATGCTCCGCGAGGGTGGCGTGCTAGAGCACTCAATCACTCGAAAATTAGTAACATTTTTTTTGTGAAACATAAAACACAATATGCGGAAAACCATAATCAAATAGGGCATAAGCCCTTTTCAATCATACAGTGGAATTTACAAAATTCCCATATGGCCAAATGGGCCCTTTCACAATAACAAACACTTTAGTCATTTCAAAATACACATTTATACAACAGTTGCGGAATATATAGTTCAATACAAAATTAAAGACATGAAATGCAGACGCG
>JAOSBP010000004.1:11406549-11424186 GCA_027563825.1 Erythroxylum mucronatum | reverse complement strand
ATCATATCATAAAAATATGATCTTTACCCAAAAAAAAATGTGTATCAAAAGAAACTCACAACAAACCATTACAATCTTTACCAAAAAATTATGAAATAGCATGTATGTTAAAAATTTTATTGCATAAAAAAGATTTATATTAAATTGAACACAAATTTTGCTGAATTGTAGATTAATAAAATGTCAAACCTTTTGTCTCTGGTAACATAGAAAAGTGAAAAAAAAAAGGGAACAGAAAAGAACAACCTGCAGTCAGAGTTAGACTAAGCAAGGTTTGAAGCTTTTGGTAGCTTCCTGATTCTTCTATAAATGCTTTTTGTTGATCAGGATTAGGTCGTTGTTTACATCCCCTTCCATCTTGAATAAGCCTTTGTTTGGATCTTTACTTGCATAAGAGAAAAGAAAGGAAAGGAAATACTGAAGAGAAAAGAGGAAAAAAGAATTGAAAAGAAATGAGACTTCCTTTTTCCTGTTTATTTTTTTAATTTATCAAAGAAAAGAATTGAAACTTATATTGGATAAAAGAATATAATGGTAATTTATTTATATTGGAGTTATCTTGTCTTAAATTTCTCCTCATTTCTCATCAATTTGGTGGGAAATATATTTGGTCTAAATTTCTCTCTTATTTCTCTCCATTCTTTCACTTTCCTTTTCTTTATTTTTTTTTCAAACAAAGAAAACCAAAAGAAGTACAATTCTCTTGTTTTCTTTTCTCTTGCTTTCTTTCGATGCAAACAAAGCTAATTGTAACGACCAAGCATCCGCCCCTTCTCCAACACGGGCAAAGAATAAGCAACTGTTTACATCCCCTTCCATCTCGAACAAGTGTAGCGACCAAGCATCCACCCCTTCTCCAACACGGGCAAAGAATAAGCAAAGTCACAGCGTGGTGGACGTCAAAAATTTGAGAGACGAGGCCAGACAACAAATCCATTGCATTCTTGGTTTTTCTTATTTGTACAATTTCAATTCAAACGTTGATTGAAGGTGCTCATAACCTATTTAATTCTGATTCAAGGGTCGCATTCTAGAAATTTTCCAACTTTTGAATTGATTTCTCTGTTTTCGAGCGTGTTTGACTATTTCCTTTTCTTCTCTGCCTTGCGCCAATAAATATGTGTTTACCTACCTAACCTGATTATACGACTCTCCTCCTATCTTAAGATTCAAGCTTCTTTTCTTTCTTTTTTTTTCCCCTCTTCTCCATTGCTTTTCATCTTTCAGAAGAATTCATTTGTTTCGAAGTTTAAATTAATATGTCTGGTTCTCTGACTGAAGACCAAATTGCAGAGTTCCATGAGGCCTTCTGTTTGATTGACATGGACTCGGATGGTATGTATCTCTTCTGCGTAGATGTTCTTCACCTCTATTATTGAGAGCGTCTGATTAATGAACTTCCCGTTGATTTCTAGCTCCAGTTGGCTTGTTGTCAGAATGTCGAGAAAGACTACCAA
The DNA here is from genome assembly GCA_027563825.1 of Erythroxylum mucronatum. Classification (NCBI taxonomy): domain Eukaryota; kingdom Viridiplantae; phylum Streptophyta; class Magnoliopsida; order Malpighiales; family Erythroxylaceae; genus Erythroxylum; species Erythroxylum mucronatum. Next base: position 11,422,729 of record JAOSBP010000004.1, on the reverse strand, counting down.
AGTTTCATCGCAGAAAAGCTCTTTTCAAAGTTTCAATTAAGTGTCCAAGATTAACGGGAATAGCTTCGTGTTTAGCAAGGCTTAGAAAATCAACCTTCTGAACTTTCACTGAACACCCACATTTACCTGTATGTAGAAAAAATAGAAGTCAAATGATAAGAAGAGAGAGCCATAAAACCATGACTGCCTATGCTACTGTTTATTGTCAGTGTTTGTTTTCTTGTATCTAATGACGAAGTTGTTTGGAACACATGTAGGGCTCGTTACAGTGGAAGAACTAGCAGTAGTAATGCAATCATTGGATGGACACCCCACAAAGGAAGAAATTAGAGACAAGATGAGTAAAGTTGCTGTTGACGGGAACGGGACATTAGACTTCGAAGAGTTTTTGAACATCGTGGGAAGGAAATTGAAGGTGAAAATAAGTGTTTGTTATTTTGTTCAAGGCAATGCTATTGCTGCTACTCATCCCCTGTTTTACTCCAGGATCACGACTGAAAGAACTACTCATCCCCTGTTTTACTCCAGGATCACGACTGAAAGAACACCCATTTCTTTTTGCAGGAAAATGTTACCGAGGAGCTAAAAGAAGCTTTCAAAGTATTTGACAGAAACCAAGATGGATTTATATCGGCCAATGAGGTAAATGTTGATAGCTTTAAAAGAGAGAAAAGTTGAGTGTCCTGGGAACGGTCAAACTAGGTGTATGATGTCTCTCATTTCTGACAACTATCAATTTACTGTCCCTTTGCAGTTAAGGCAAGTAATGATAGATCTGGGAGAGAGATTGACGGATGAAGAGGCGGAGCAGATGATAAAAGAGGCTGATTTAGATGGTGATGGTCTAGTTAGTTATGAAGAATTTGCAAGGATGATGACGGCGTACTGATTCCTCACATAAGTCCTTTTAGAGTTGGGGTGTGCCAGTAAATTATAATAGTGATGATGGGATTGGAAGCCAAGTCCAGGACTTTGGTCACAGGACCCAAACTAGAAGGAAGAGAGACATTTCTTTTGTCAACATGAAAAAGACAATTATAAATGAATGCGTTATGACATATATTGAAATGCAATTGATTACGTAGTTAGAGGTTGCCGTTCCCTTCCAAGTTTGTTTTATAAATTGGTAGAAGTAAATTCAAGTTAAAAGAACAACTTTGAAATGATACGGACTCTATGCTTAGTTTTAGGTTGAGGTTATCTAAATAGAAAGGAGTAAACATGTTATGGTTTGATCTAATCGTAAGGTATGAGACTTGAATCTTATATTGGTTAAATACAAAATTGATATGCAATTTATAAGGACTTTGGACTTTCTATCCTCATAAGCTAGCTTTTAGGGTGTGGCTCTCCTAAAGTTTTTATCAATTGGTACCAGAGTCAGTCTTGGAGTGGTGGCCCACGGAGTGGTGGCCTGGGAGTGTCAGCCGTGACCAATGAGGACATTAGTCCTTATGGGGGGACGAATGTTACGATTTGATCTAATTGCAAGGTATGGAACTTAAATTCCATATTGTTAAATACAAAATTGATATAAAATTTATAAGGACTTTGAGCTCTCTACCCTCATAAGTTAGCTTTTGAGGTGTGGCTCTCCTAAAGTCCTTATCAAAATGAAGTCATTTATCAGAATGATTTTGCTTCTGGCTTCAGGATTTTATTTTCAGTTACCTAAATTTCTCCATTCGCACAATTTGTCAATGACTTTACTAGTTCAGCATATTATACTGAGTCAGAAGGCCAAAGCACTTGAGAGGTGTCTTTCTTGATTAGAATAGAAATGCTACTGAATGTGAAAGTATAATTGACTTATGGCAACATTGCTGGCACTACTAAAGAGAGAATGTAAAACCAGCTGAAAGAGTTTTTGTGGGTGGGGCTAGAAGATTGGAGCATTGGCCGTAAGTCAACCTCTTACTTATTGGCAGTATAGAAACTTTGGATATAATTACCATCGCCAAAGCTAACAATGAATTGACTTCACTCAACATTTGAGTATTATGATTAATTTCTGAATCAATAAACCCTTTTCCAATTACATCATCATTCACCATTCAAGTCGCCGAAGTTTGAACATGAATCGTATCAGGACTACATCAATGAATTAAAAAGCTTGACGAGAATGTTAGAAGCGGGGACATCAAGGATGTGAACATTTGTCAACTTTCGTGTGCTTAGTAATGATTCCGTCATATTCTCTGCTTCCTTTAAAGAGCCTCAATGCTTAGTACCCAAGACGGGGTCATCGATTCACATTTCATTTGCCGTGCGCAAAATTCCATGTTGTCTCAGTGGATAAATAACGTTGACGATCGCAAGAGAATTTAATCCCTTTGAAACATATGTTTGAAAATCTTCACCTTTTGTATCATTTTTTCAAGGAAAGAAAGTGTTTGACCATGACAAAACCATAGTACACAGCTTGAAAAGACACTTTGCCGTGTAGACTAAAAGAGAAAAGTTAAAGCAATTTGTGAGGATGGTCTTATGTACATGCGAGTATCTTGTATTAGAAAAAAAGAGAAAGAAGGGTAACAAATAAATTTAGTGAACTACTTCACTTATTGTCAATCAATTTTAGAGTAGAACCTCGTTTGAATTTATGTGTGGTCTAACTTTCCTTCTCATGTGAGTTTAAAAGCTCAATGTAAAATTTTTCAAGTTGTTCACATTTGCCTGGGCAAGGAGAAATCTTATGCTGTAAGTAAACTTGCATTCTCAATTCAATTCATATCCATTTTCTACATGGTCAAAGACAAGAAAAGATACTACCAAGGAGTGCCGTACAGGACATCGAGCTAGACAAAAGAGTTATTATTAAAGTGAACTTTATGGGAAATTTTAATTTTGTTTAAATAAATTTAAACAAAGTTTCACTAAAATCGGTTCTTTTGATTGGCCCCTAGTCGATAGACGTAGAGATATTAATGGGTCGGGTTAGATTAGGGCTGCTCTTGGCTCGGCCTAGCCTGATTTGGCCTGTGACTCAATCAATCCGGGCTGATCATGATGACTTGTAACCTAATCAATTCGGATCAAAGTTGGACTAGACTAAGCTTGTTTTGACATCCCTAAATAGGTGGGAAAATACTTCTGGAATTTACTCTCACTGGCCATGTCACAACTTTGTTTCACCACTCCATGGAGTCACAAAATTGGGCATACAGACCTGTCATTTTCATCGGGTCCAGTAATGGTCCAATGGGTCTCAGTTTCTTTTATTAAAGACAAAGCGGGGTATTTATGGGCTGAGAAATCCTATGGTGGCCCGTTTTAGATGTCGCCCAACCTCATATACCTTAGGACAATCACAAGAAAACCGTCAATATTCAATCCAACTTACGTGTTAATAACGGCGACAAGAAGTTGAGATTTTTGAAAGTATAGTTATAATTTGGTGTAAAGACTTAAAACAAGACCTTCAACTTTATCTATGTTTTCAGTATAGTTTTAACTGTTTTATTGCACAAAACCTAGTACTTGATTGCATGCGCAAATCTATAGGCTTTACATATGACCATCTAAGATTTTTAGGGTAATTATAACACAATAAATATGTTTATATATATATACAACTCTATAAAATTAAGATTTCCTTTTTTAATTATAACCTCACAATTTGATAATATACACTTTAACATATTTTATTTATATAATAATTCAATAAAATTAAATTATGTTACTAATAGTGTTATATAGAAAATGCATATATACATTTTGACAAAGTCATGATTTATAACATTACAAAAGAAAGATTAGGAAACTTTTATTTAAAATATTATTTTATCATAGTCACTATCTTCTAATGACCTCAATTTTGTTTGCAGTAATTTCTATACTTGTAATAATTTTTGTAGTAGTACGTACCGATTGGCATACATGTCAATTAACTAAGTCTTTTTTTCTTACATTAATTAACTAAGTCTTTTGAGATGGTAATTCGTGACCTGCAATTGCTCCACATTGAACATATCAATTTCTTTTTCAAAATTTTGATATTAAAAATAAAAAAATCAAAGATATGGATATATCAGTCCAGGCCAACCAAGCGTTAGCAACTGGTGTCCACGATCGAGGGGATCAAGCTTCGTCTTCTTCGAAAATGAATGGTGGGGCCAATTTCATAATGGTCACAAATATTATATTAAATGTAGTTATTATCGTTGAGGTTAACTGGCTTATGTGTTTAAAGCACATTTGGTGCAGAGAGCTAGTGATTTGATATACATCACGTCCTGATGAGACTTGTTTCACTTCCGAAAAAAGTGGAAGAAAAGAAAAGACAAGGATGAACAGAAGGGAATCAAACAAAGGGAAGGAACACAAAGAATCCAACAAAAGACAAGTCACAGATTTAGCAACCTTGATCTGTGAACCACCATTTCTAGGAAGACAAGTCATGCATGTGTGCATATTAATTTTGTAGCATTATTCAACTTCCGGGAAGCAGGTCATATTCTTTGTTATGTTCTTAAGCACTTTGAGAATTCCTATAAATAAATAAAGACATCCTAATCCTTGAGAATACGTTATGCAAAGACAGGTGGAGGTTAGATGGAATGAAAACTCTTTTCACTTTTCCTTTTCCACTTCTTTGGCTATTTAATTGCAACTTTTCCTTCTTCGGTTAGCTTATGCAAAGACTACCACTTTAAATTAAGATTAAATTTGGAGCCAACAAAAAGTAGAATTTGTATGGAGGATAAGGGGAATCTCGAAAGAAGCAACAAGCCTCTGAAAAAACCTTCCGACCTGCTGAGATCCCTCACCTTTTCATATGTGAAACGACCTGCGACGGGACTCGGTATAAATTTGAAGTGGAAATACGGATACTACGTAGCAAAGCTTTGGGGGAAGCAAACGAATGTAAAGAACAAACAAGAAAAGTTAAAATCATTATTAAATTAAGGAGGTCTACCGTCTTTAGAAAGCAATGAAGAAAATACGTATACCAGTACATGATGATGAACACTGGGCAGTAATTAATGTGGCCAATTAGGGATTAAGATAAATAGTACAGAGGGTTATCAAAAGGCTTGATTACCAAAACAGGGATTGAGAATCGAGATCATCAGCATGTATTAGTTCATCATCAGCATGTATTAGTTCACAAGGAAAGGCTTATCCAAGGTAATAAATAGAAATAACTCACTTGGTCCGGTTCATTCACCAGCTTAGTCAAGCACTACAACGTAATAAACAGAAATAAAATTTCACATTATACATTAGCTAGGGATTCAAAAGGAAAATTAAGAAAGAAGCACGACACCACCCTTTTATTTGTGAAGACTGAAGACCATCGTCAAAAAGCATTCTGTTAAGTAGAGCTGAAATAATGAGAAGTAGGGTTCTTTCGTGAAGCCATCAACAGGTGAAACTACCACATGATCTGATCTTTTCCCTTAAAGGCGGAAAGTTTAGATCATGCTGGCAGCTTCAACTGCTACTGGTGCACGATCCAGTCAGGACTTATAATCGGCCAGAGAGACGCAAAACTGAATTGGTTTCAGTGGTGGACAAGAGAGAAAGAAGAGCATACATGCATATTTATAGCGGGCGGCTAAGGATACATTTGTGAGAAGGTAATTTGTCACATAATTATTGTCATAAGAGACAGGTAAAAAGCTTTTTCTAGACACTAAGAACAAATTGAAACAGCAGACGGGCGGTTGCATGCTGTGGTCCAAAGCAAAGACAAAAGATGAATATTATCACGACCACGCCACCACCATGCAGACAAAAATAGCGAGTTCTTCTAGATGTTAACCTTACACTTTTCTTTTTTATCGACTTTAACTCTGCCTTTCTCTTGGTGTTGTTTGTATGAACCTTAAAATGAGTGCTACTACAGCATAGCTTGGGGCCCATTTTGATGGATGCAAATGGAATAAGGAAATCCCATAACCTAGTTACCAGTCGATGCTCACGTGGCTCTCTTTGTCCATGCCATGTTTGGTTCTTTGCTCTCTACCTTACTTGCATTCCCTTTTTAGGTGTCTTTGTTTCTTGTTGTGGCGTGGAGTGTTTGGTTTATCTGTAAAAATGAAAGTAGCAATGAGGTACATATGCCATTTGTCAGAAATTACTTGATTCTCTCGCATCTTAGGCTCACCTGCTGGCACTTAATATATATAATTTAAGAGGTGTAATAAAGCTTCTTATTAGAAATCTGCAACCATAGAACTGCCGCCGAGTTATGTAACTAATGATTTTTCTGTTGAAGATATCCCCATAAACTCTCCGGGCACACCCAAAATTACTCCCGTCAAATGGTAAAGTCGCCATGGAACATATATATTTAGGGTCTAAGCGATAAATAACGCATTGAATTAATGTATTGGAATTCAATTTAAATTTTGTGAACGATTTTGTGCCCTTTTATCTAAATCTGAAATAACGACTGCCAATTGTCACCTTTCGAATAGAACAAGAACTTTACCCCTATTTACTCCATTGTTTGATTCCTTTGGTTTGGTAGATGTTTGACATGTAACCAATAGATGCATGCAGACACATCACAAAGGAAAAAGGCGGATAAGCACAAGTGTCTGAAGAAGAGTTCCAGACTGTTGGAAAATGAAGCAATTATATTATTGAAGCAATTAATTAATTTTGATATATTTACTTAGTTTTTTTTATGCATGTATCCCCACATTTAAGAACTTATAATTTTAGGAGTTACGTTGAATTAAATAAATTTATTATATCTCATATATTATGAGGTGTGTTGTCACATACTAGTGCATTTGAAACTAAATCAAGAAGCTAAGAAATCAAAATAAAGTGAATTTACAAAGAGAGTTTGAGTATTCTTTCTTCTCTACTTATTTCTTTATTTTCCTATAAAGCGGTATCAAGAGCATAGTTTTTTGAAAAATGTCTAAATCTGTTGTGCAATTCCCAAACTCACAAGAGAGAATTATGATAATATTAGTGTATTCATATGAGGGCAATTATTGACTGTTAAGATGCATAGGAGATGGTAGAGCAATTGGATATGAAGAATCGGCAAATGAAGGAGCATTAAATCAAGCCCAAAGGAACATATTGCAAAGGAATCATAAAATAGATCAACATGCTCTTAGCATTATCCATGTAGCATTAGTGATGAAATGTTCGAGAAAATGTCGAGGGCAATAAAGGCAAAACAAGCTTGGGAGATTCTTCAAAATGTTCACAAAAGAATTCACAAAGTGAAAAGGTTGTATCTTCAAACTTTAAGAGGTAAATTTGAATCCCTGAATCCCTTCATGATTATTATACAAGAGTCTTGACAACTATCAATCAAATAAGGAGATATTGTAAAAAATTAGAAGATGCTCGAGTGGTGGAGAAAATTATTCATACTCTTGATTCAAATTTTGATCTTGTTGTTGCAGCTGTTGAACAATCCCAATACTTGGAAGACGTGACTGTTGATGAATTTCAAGGATCTTTACAAACTTACAAGAAAGATTGAAAAAGAAGGTGTCTCTAGTTCAGGCACTTCAAGCCAAGGTTTCTTTGAAAGACAAAGAGCAAACGTCCTCCAACTGACAAGAAAGAGGAAGATGTCAAAGTGAAGGCTATGAAAAAGATAGATATCATAGTGGTCATAATCGTAGTCATGGAAGAGGAAGAGGAAAAAATACATATCAATTTAATAGTGAAGAATAAAGCCAACAATCATAAAACTCAAGAGATCATGAAAGTTATGACTACAGGAGAGGTAAAAGAAGGTATGACAAATCTAATATTCAATGTCTTTATTGTCATAAATATGGTCATTATTCCTATGAATATTGGAGCTCTACTAATAACCAAGGAGAGGCTCATCTTGTAAAAACAAAAGAAGTAGATCAATTCTTGTTGTTAGTTAATAAAGGTGACGAAAATGAATTCAAGTAGTATCTCGAAATGGGTGCAAGCAACCATACGAGTGGAAACAAGGAGCTATTAATAGATCTTGATAAAAAGAAAAAAGGAGAAATTGTTTTTGCCAATGATTCAAAAGTTTCCATCAAAGGCAAAAGTGATGTTCTTATTCTTACAAAAAATGGTAGCCATAGACTTATTTCATATGTTTACTATGTTATTTCTCTAAATAGAAACATTTTAAGCTTGGGACAATTGCTAGAGAATGAGTATGATATCCACTTAAAATATTCTTATTGCACTTTGAAAGCTAAATCACATAATTTGATAAGAAGGGTTCTTATGTTAAAGACTAATGTTCTTGCTCAATATTAAAGTTAATCATCCAAGGTACTTAAAAACGTGTGTCAAAGATTTCTCTCGACTTTGACACGTGAGATTTGGACATCTAAATAACCAAGATAAAGTGATAAAGTTTCTCTTGCTAGGGATTGCTTTCTTAAGCATGTACTTCGTGAAATAATTTTACTGCAGATTGTCTGGCTAAATTGAGTCATGGCATTAATTCTAATTTTCGAGTTTGGAATAATATTCCTAACGCCCTTTCCTTGATTGTATGGGCTGATGCCTGTAGTATTTCTTTTATGAGGTAGTTTAGTTTCTCTTGTAACCCACAAAAAAAAAAAGTGATAAAGTTGAAGACATTATATGGCTAAAATCAAGCTCCAGGAGCTTGGCACAACTGTATCAACAAATATTTTCAAAGCATAGATCATCAAATGTCCACTAGAACACTCATATATCGAAGATGGTGAAAATGGAAATTTTCTTCTCGGATGCGTATATATTAATGATTTAATGTTTGACGAATTCAAAAATACAATTGATTAAAGAATTTGTAGTGATGGATATAAAACTTATGTCCTTTTATCTTGGCATTGAAGTAAATCAAGATGAAGAAACAATCCAATTCATGGGCATACTGCCTTTGTTTGGAATTTGAAGAAACAACTCATTATGACTCTTACGACTGCTTCTTGCATCACTCATGCAATGTGGTTGAAAAGATTGTTGAAGACCTACAAGTGGCTCAAAATGAAACTACTACTATTTTCATGAACAACAAATTTGCCATAATATTGGATAAAAAAACTTAATCTTTCATAATCAAAGTAAGCACGTAAATACAAAATTTCATTTTATAAAAGAGCTCTGAAAATAAAGAGGATGATCTTTCTTTGAAAGTTTTGGTTGCAATAAACTAGGCCATCTTCTTTCAACCAAAAAAAAAAAAAAAACTACTCCATCTTCCAACAATAAGATTCCACCCGGCATGCTGCAGATAGCAGACATTTCCGTATTCACGGGCTCCTTCCATGTTTTATACTTGAGAATTAAAAGGAATTCACGTCACATTAATGGAAGCTATAGTATCCACATATGAAATTATAGCACAATCATCTGCCTACTGCTTTGGCCTCGATTTTTTTTTCTACTGTCAATACAGGAAGATTTCAAGCATTCTTTGCTTGCTGTGTGCGTTAACCACAATCAACAAAAGCTATTTGAGTGGTGTAAGGATTAACTTCAGCCAGGCAGCTGCAGAACGTAACATCAACATTGGCCATCTGATTTGAAGTTTCACCATATATAGCTGATCATGACATCAATTGCTTTCTTTTTAACTTTAGCCAGGCAGCTGCAGAACATCATGGTAGATCTTGTTTGGTTTTAAACATTAAACAACAAACAGGGTTTGGCTGACAAGCATCATACAAAATCATCATTTATTTTGTTGTTTCCAAAAAGAAAAAATCATCGCTCTTTCATCTCTGCCTTTGAAAAGAAGGAACAAGGTGGGCAATGTCTCTTAGCTATGGTCTAATGATAAACGCCATAAAAGAGGGACAACTACAAATTATCTATCTTTGCGTGCTATATATATTATAACGTGTCAAATAACAATGTGTTCATTTGAGATGAGGCATATGCTTAACCTTGAAGGTAACCTGAAACTCCATAGCAATGTGTTGCTTTAAGATGAGTATATGCTTTAACCTTGAAGGGTAACCAGAAACTTGAAAACAAACTTACCCACAAAAAAAAAAGATTTCTCGTACTTCCAATGCATTGTGCGACTGGATTCCGTTAGCTAAAAGGCACAAATCTTACAGTTTTTACTTCTTTAAAAACATAGCAATTCGAGGATAACAAATCTAGGGAAATTCAGGCTGTAGAAGCGTGTAGTTAGGCGAGGAATCTACATTTGAAGTCAACATAGGTCTTGCTTTAGTTAGATCAAGAGTACAGAGGCATGGATAATTTGACCTTATTTTGTCTTTGTCGTCAAGATAACAAATGTAAGAATGCAAAAGCAAAAAGCAAAAGCAGTATAAAAGCGAAAAGTTGGCAAACGCATGCCAGACATTACCGTAACTGAGGGATAGAGCAAGGAATATACTTACAGAGAGTAGCCCATATGTTGAGTTACTTTTATTTCATCTTTCGATGCAAAGGATCAATCTTTAGGGTACCCAAATAGGAAGAAGTGAGGCTGCTACAGCATGACCTAGCTAAAGTTAGCTCTTTCTATGTGTTTCAGTCTAGCCAAAGCTAGATCACGCTGGCAGCTTCACTTTTTCCCTTGTGAACTTGTCCATCTGGGACGACGATTCACTCTCCGCAATCACTAACTTTTAGGACGATGAGAGAAAGAGGCAAGAGAATCCAGGTGCTAACAAAGAAGAACGCTATTGATTTAGTTACAGAAAAGAATATGAACGACAAAGAAATCATATGACCTTAATGATTAGTTGTTAAAAAGAAGGATATGGGAAGCAATTTTCAGCAAATATTTATTTCCGGTTGACAGAAACGTAGTTAAGAACACATAAAGAATCGAAAAAAAGACAAATTTATGAACTGAACTATGAGGTGGGTGCAAATTTGTTCTCCAAACCAGAACGAAAAGAAAAAGCTTATCTTGCGTGAAAGGCAAACGAGATACAGACGGTGAGGAAGCATATACATATATATATAAGCAAAATGATAGAAACCCTAAGAGGTGAGAACTGAGAAGCAGGGTTGTACAGCTACAGAAAGAGGAGTAGAGACAGAAGAGGAATCAATCTTGTGGAACAATGAATAAAAGAAGTATCATGCAACCAGCTAAGAGTGAAGAGAGATGCATAGAGTAGATAGCTATAGACGTAGATGTGCCAATACATCACAAGGAAAGAGAGGGATTAGGGTCACAGATGGTAGAAATATAGGGCGGCATGGCAGGGACGGGTGGTCTGAGAACTCTGGTGCCCACGCCACAGTAGTGAGGTAGGCCTACCTAGTAGGGGATCCATAGGTATAATACCACTATACACAACCCTTGCAAATATCACTGTTCCTATCCTCAGGCCCTGCAATTATTGGTTTGAAATGGTTTTAGTATTTCAATAAATCTGCTGTTTTGGCGTGGTTTATTTGCATATACAAGATGCCTTACTATTAAGCTCACACTCTAGACCTACTTCTTTCTCAGTTGTCAGTGTCATTGTTGTATGTGATTAAATGCTTACTACTTTTCGTTCATGTAGAAAAAGAAAGAAACACAACCACAACCCACTGCTCTGTTGCTCTCTTCTCTGATTTGTCTTTTTTGGCCATTTAACACCCTATGTAGCTACTAGGCCCTGTCAAAATCGTTAAAGAAGCTGTACGTCAGAGTTGATTCCGAGAGATACAGGGTTTGCATGTATGGTATGCCCTCCAAACTCCGTATTTCAACCCCTACCCACCTTCCCAACCCAGCAACAGCAATTCCTGTACATCTAAATGCCAAAGATAGAACTTTGGTCAATAAATATGTTTATCAACTTAAAGGAATGAGTCTATGCAATTATGTAGGTGCTGTTCAACTACACGCCGAATCAATAGAAGTATGGACGATTACTGTCGCAAACCAACCTGACATAAGCTGAACTTCACCATATTGAGATTTGATTTGTTTAAAGAACTTTCAGTCTTTTTGTAATTCATGGAATCTAATGTTAATGCTTATGATTAGTTCATTTAATTATTTCTCAATCAGCATTCAAGTCCTCAATGATTTTAAATTTTATATAATTTAAAGTTAAGTAAATAATTTTAAGTGATAAAAATTAAAACCTTGATTTGTTTGCATATCAAGTGTGTCAAAACATTATCTTACTTTTATTGCATTATTTCTCTAATCAGTATTGGTGTAGCTGAAACTTTGAAAGAGTTTAAATACCTATTATGATTGGATGTAAACTACAACAAAAGCCACTTTGTAGCGTTCGCTAGTGCTGATCATCTAGCGGATAATATTGCTGACTTAATAGGTATCTTCCTATGATGTATTTGGTGCTACCCTTTCTTAACTAGATGATTGTATTTTAAGGATTGTGCTCCTCTATCCAAAAAATACATAAAATATTAGGAGCTTGAGCCAACAAGACTCTTTCTTTTGGAGATAAGTTACAGCTAATCAAAGCAGTAGTAAATGCAATGCATATATATTGGACCTCCCATATTTTCCTATCCAAGGGACTCATTAAGGTTATAGAAAGAAGTATGATAGAAGTTCCTTTAGGGTAATCATGGTAGTGGAGGCAAAGCAAAATTGAAATGGGTGGAGATGTGTATGCCTCGTAATGAGGGGGGATTGGGAGTTATGTCGAAAAAAAAAAGAGTAATAAAATGGTAATGGGAAAGAGGTTGTTGGGACTATTAGAGGGCAAGGAGACACTGTAGATAAAATGGATGCATTGCTGTATTCTTAAAGGAAAGTGTTTATGGGTTGTGGCTAACAAAGCTACCCATTCCTAATTTGTTACGCAAATGTTGAAGTGAAGACACTCTTTCTTGTCAAATATAGCATACAAGGTTGGGGATGGTGCTAAAGCTTCCCTCTGGTTTGATAACTGAAATGGCCAATGACCTCTAATTAATAACGTGATACTTGTTCAAGTAACGTGTAATATTACTAGAGTAGCTAAGGTAGGAATATGGAATAATGGAGGGCAATAGAGTGGATTTTCAGGAGACTACAATAATTAAGACATTTAATGACAACTTTTTTATGACTAACTATTATTTTGTTACAGGTATGAAGTTTTTTGTAACAAAATAATTGATTGGCATTATTGTTTGGATTAACTATGATGATTTATTTGTTTGTCACTAATACAATTATAATTGTGACAATTTAGTATCTTTCACAATTAAATTAGTACTATTAATATATTAATAGTGTTAAATTTTCCATTATTACTCAGTTCTGTCACTAAAAGCATATGCACTTTGGCGCCAAAGTAATTTTGACATGAATGAATTGTAGCTGTGATAAAACATATGTTGGTCGTTAATATTTTCTATTTGTTGTGTGGTCACTAATATTTTTCTCTTGTTGTGACGAAACGGTTTATCGTCACACGATATTTTACGTTTTGTGACAAAAATTTTATCAATGAAAATTCAATTAATTAGTATCTACTTAATATTGCAACAAAAGTGAAGCTATCACTATGTTAACTACTATTTGTAATTTTTGTGACAAAATTTTGTTGCCACTTGATTATCAACTTTTTGTTAGAAAGGTTATTATCAATATCAACATATTAAAATTAGCCACTCTAATGATTAATTTTGTCATTATTGTACAAATTTTAGTGACTAAAAATACAATTTTTTTCTTTAATATTATTATTTGCAAACAAATTTAAATATTTTCTTATAAAATATTCAAACTACATGTATCGATAATTCAAAAGTAATATTTTACATATCAATAGATATTTGCTAAACACAACTTTGAAATTTTATCAAAATAAAATTATAAAAATCAAAATAAATAAAAATTTAAATTTAATGAAAATTTTGTTCCAAAATATTTAGCAAAACTCTTAACCTATTCAAAATTTAAAAACAACCCTCTTGACAATGCTCAATCATTATCATCATCGCCTGCCTCATTTGTATTTACTGAATTTGTCTCATCATCATTCCTAAAAGTATCTTCATCATATTCAGTTTCGTCATCTTTTTCATCACTCATAGTATCAATGTTTAACGAATTTCCTTCAATAGTTGCAGCATCTAAATCAGATCTATCCAAAGATATCATATCAGCATCATCCTCTAAATTAGATTCATGAAGTGTAAAGCCAAAATTTTCATTTTCTTAGCATGGCTCTTCACCTATATCATCATCAGGAAGATCATACAAATCACGAGACTTTGTCTTGACAACAACCTGCCAATTGAGCTCCTTAATATCTCTTACATAATAAAATTGTTCAGCTTGAGAAGCTAAAACATATGGCTCATCAGTTTTCGATTTGCGTGTGACATTGACTATAGGAAACCCACTAGTCAGCCTTAAATAAAACAATACTATTTCCCCCATGATAATTTAATTGTATGATATCTATCAAAGCACTAAAATAATCCAAAATGTCGATACTTATGTCACCTTTCACAAAAATTCCACTATTTTATGATTTCAATTGCAAATCTCTATGCTTTGTGTTAAATCTCCAACTGTTAATGAGAAAGCTTTTATACCATTAAACTCGCTTGTTTGGCCGATAAGCTAAATGCAATAATTGATCGCTAACCTTTTCACTTCCTTTATTGTGGAATTCAGCAACCTATCATGAGTAATGAACATTAAATATTTATATTATATAAATTATAATTTATTAAAAGCTATAAGTAAAAATGTATTTTTAGTACTTACACATTTCTTGAACCACTAATGGAATTATTTTTTATATCTTCTTTCTACATATCTTGGATCCTCCTTCTTAAGTTTTTCTTTATGTATGTTTCACATTAAAAATAAGTAAAATATTAGTAGTTACTTAAAGAATATATAAACCATAAAACAAATTACATAAAATGACTAATTTTAAAAGTTAAGAGAACTTACTCCACAAACTCTGATTTTTTCACAATTTTCTAGCACATACATTCAAGCTTTAACCTATTCAGCTAAGCTCAGCGCATCATATTTTTTCCGGGCAAAGGTGTAGCACTCCCATACCCCTTTAAGAGGATAAACAGTTGCCACACAAAACGTATCTAAATCATACCAAAGCATTCAATATCTTTCCAAAAACTCAGGTAAACATATAGATATATATCATGTCATCGGATGTTAAACTATAAATAGAACATATCAAGCATATGGTACTTATCACATATACATGCCTTAACTCTAATATCCATCCTATATTATAGTTAAGGCATGTATATGTGATAAGCACACACACACACACACACACGCACATACACATATATGTTTGCCTGAGCTTCTAGAAAGATATTGAATGCTTTGGTATGATTTAGATATGTTTTGTGTGGAAATTGTATATCCTCTTAGGGGGTATGCGAGTGCTACAGTGTTTGGTATCATCCCCTTTGGCTAAACTGCTACGGAAATGAGTGAAACATGAATAGTCTGCTAGATGCCAAACTAGTTTTGATCAATTAAAAAGAATGCTTACTAAAGCTCTTGTGTTGGCTCAACCTACTTCTGGTAAGGAATATGTTATATTTAGTGATCCATACAGAAACAGTTTAGGCTATGTTTTGATGCAGGATGGTAGGGTGGTTGCATATGCTTCTAGGCAACTAAAACCACATGAACAGAACTACCCTACACATGATCTTGAACTTGCAATAGTAGTGTTTTCTTTAAAGATTTGGTGACACTACTTATATGGTGAAAAGTGTAGGATTTTCATTGATCATAAAAGCTTTAAGTTCCTGCTTACTCAGAAAGAACTTAATTTAAGACAACGACTTTGTCTGGAACTGTTTAAAGACTATAATTATATTGTGGATTATCATCCTAGTAAGGCTAATATTATGGCTGATACTTTAAGTCGGAAGACCATTTCGGCATTGTTAGTGCAACAAGGTGAATGGGGATTTGAATCTGATGGGGCTTTAATATCTTAATTAAAAGCTAGGCCTACCTTGAGATAAGAAATCTATGGCGCTCAAAAAGTTAATGATAAGCTACAATAACTTATCTTGGCAACTTGGGAAGGTAGACAACCAGACTTTTCTGTGAAAGGAGATGGTGATCTATATTATAAGGTTGATTATGTGTTCTAACTAATGATGACTTAAATAGAAAGCTATTGTTTGAGGCCCATAATACTGTCTTTCCAATACATCCTGGTAGAAATAAGATGTATCAAGATCTGAAATAGCATTACTGCTGGTCAGGTATGAAACGTGATGTTGTGGATTATGTATCCAAATGCTTGACATGTTAGTAGGTTAAAGCTGAGCACTA
>JAOSBP010000004.1:11359775-11394737 GCA_027563825.1 Erythroxylum mucronatum | reverse complement strand
TCATAACTTCTTCATTTCAAGTCCAAATTGAGCGATTCCAGTTGCGTTGGAATCGTTAGAACCGAGGGAATATTTTTATTAAAGAACCAACCCAAACTTTCCAAAAGTGAATTTTCCCCTATTTGTGGTTAGTCTACGTGTTCGGTTATGGGCCCTCTGTGCTGTATGGGTCCGAATGTTGGGCCTCGGAGACGGGGTCCAACATATACACTTTTTGTGAAAGCACCTAACTGTACAATCCCATCATGTGACTTACATATTGGCACACAATGTGTAACCTCAATCTAGTAGGTTGAACCAAATCTATACCATATATTTATACCTTATGGACTTGCTTTTTAACGGTATAAGCAAGGTTCCACCAATTTGATTGCCATATTTAATAATGTAATCCATTAGCAATTTGGTTTGATACAAGCTACAAAATTAAAATTATGTTCTTGATATTAATTAGTTAGTTGTTAAGAAGTAAAATGTGGATGTTTCCAGTGTTAGGATTATGAAGATCGGAGAGCTAGATTTTATCAATGATAATTGGATGTAGTTGTTTAATTATGCATGGGAGAATAATAGGTGGATTAATCCATATATATTAAATAGAGAGCATCTAAATAACTTGGGTCAAAAGACGCAATAGGATCATAATGATGAAGATGCTGAGAAGAAAATAGAGGAGATGGATTAATCCATGAACATCCTTTATAAGGATATTAAGGATATGTGTGTCATGCCAACTTCTATCTGGACCTATCTATAGTACTTTCCATTGCTACCTCTACTATCCCAGTGACCTTGGCCTTTCACCCATGTATATATACATATATATATGGTTAGGTTTAAGATGTCTAAGATGATTTTAATTATGCATTGTTTTAACTAACTCTTATGTGTTTAATTTGTTGATTTGATAATTTTGAAATTTTAAATATGGTTTGGATTTTATTATTTATGGGCATCTACAAATGTTGTTATGAATATTTTAAGTAAGGTAGAGGATTTCATTATAGGAAATTATTAGTTCTACCATAAAATGTTCAGGGAGTTTCTTACATCCTTTTATTATTTACTCTTGAAGCACAATAATGAGGAAAATAATATTTTAAGTACAAGTTAGGATTAAGATTGATCTTGTTACATGAATATTTTTAAAATTTTTGTGTTTTAGCTTTTTGTGAGGTTGTCTTTAGGTTCTCATTAGTAGCTTTGAGTTGATAGCATAAGTTTATGTATAATTCTGAGTTGAGATTGATTATTAGAAATTATATAAATGATATGATTAAATGAATGTAATGTGATCTTGACTTTGTGAATGCTAAGAAACTAAATTTATTAAGTGATAAAACTTTGATTTTACTTAAGGGATTCTAAGAGAAATTAGGCCTTTATGCAACAATTTTTGTTTCTTTTAAGGATCCCTTCTTGATTTTGAATTTCTAAAATTGGAATTTCATCTTTTGGAGATTACATGTAAGATGTGTACAAATATTAAAATCATAAAGGCACTTAAAATTTGAGTTTAAACCAAGTTGCCTACCCTTTGATACATTAATCCATTAGTAAGCCCTTTCAAGTCTAATTTAAACTTTAAGCTTTTTCTTGGTAACCCTTTCCTAAATACCTTGATCATAAAATAAAAACTAATATTTATTGCCAAATTCATGATTAGTAAAGCTTTTACTTGTGCTTTGATGCCTTTAGGAATAGGATGCAATGAAGCATACAGAAAATGACAAAGTATATGAAAGAAGCAATATACAAAGCAGAATTTTATAAAAATTCATAAAGGTTGAAAAAAATTTAAAAGAAAAATATGAAATATAATAAAGTATTAAAAATCAATTTGCATGGATTCAATGGTTGTAAGAATGTAAGTATTTAGTACAAGTGAGGATTTATTTTTTATTAATTTATTTTTATTGCTCTACTATTTGTGAATATTTTTGTTTTTCCTATTCTCTTTTGTTTATAACCACTTACCACTTTGTACCCATTACAACCCTATTAAAGTCCTTTTGATTTTTTCTTGTACCATTTACTTAAGTAGTAGAGGTTAGATGATTTTCAAGCTTATGGTAAGCTCACTTTTATAAGAAGATAACTTTTTGTTATCTCACTAAAATTTTAAGTACTTATGAATTAATAATATTTTGTGAGGACCTATCAAATTAATATATTTGAACTTGATAAAAGAGATAGAATAGTGTTTCCTTTGTTTTGTTTGTATTAGTATTTACTTAGAAATATAAGAAGGATGTCAAACAAATACAATATACATTCCCACAGAAATAATCACCTCCATTACTCTATAAGAGTAGAGATAAGATACGTTTTAAACAATTGTCTAAGTGATAAATGAGAGCTTAAGGATTAAAAACACTAATATTAATGTAAAGTATATTAAAGGGTAAGAAAAGGTGTTATTAGTAATGACATAACCTAAGGAATAATATGTTCACCCAATCTATCTTAACATGTCATATGAGAGTTTTGAAAATTGATTGAATAAGTGAAAAATTGAACTTAAGTTAGATGTTAGGTATGTCTGAGCTAACATCTATGATAAAAGAGATTTAATAATGTAACACATGAATATCATATATGCATAACTAACCAATTGGGATAATATAAGTCATATGCTCAATTTATATTATATGACAATCTTTGAAGTCATATAAACCTTAAAGTAAATTGTCTTTTTTTCTCAGGTTTTAATTCCAAAACATTGTGTTAATGATTGTTACCTTAAAATGTTGTTAGAAAATCATGAATGATTTGGTGTAATGGGACATTCTAGAAAAGCTAGTTAATTTGATTCAAAGGATTAATAAATGAGTAAGATCATTATAAATTCGAGTTTGCATCAAGATGCATCTAAAATGATTTACCTTTTATCTAAAAGGCAATACGAATACAAAGCATATTATTTGGTGTTAATCTAGAATTTGGGCATGACAGGATGGAATTCTCGTAAAATTTGTACCTGACTTTTATCGATGATATAATTGGGCTTTAGAAAACTTAGAAAATGAAATTCTAATTTACCAAAATGCTTAGATGTAATGAGATGAAATTTGAAATGAAGAAAGTAATTGATTGTTACAAAAGATAGTTATAAACTACAAAAAGGGAATTTGATATAACAAAGGTGAATTCGCAATGTAAAGAAAATTAAAAAATAACAGAGTGTGCTCAAAACAGGTTGATAGTTTTCTTTGGAGATTGATTTTTGTTATGTTGTGATTATATTGGTCTGAGAATTATTTGGCAATTGTATTCCTCTGGTGAATTTATAGTCCTCCAATCCTTAAGCAATTTTTGGTATACTGCTAACTTTGATACATTTTAGCTAATTACCTGCCACTATTTCCTTAAATTCCACATTCTGGACTTCTTGTAACTGCTAACTTCCATGTTTTAGACTTTTGCCTCCAACAATTTTCTTATAACTACTTAACTTCTAGCCCATTTGGTCATATTCTTATTAACTACCCTCATGAATTATTATTTTTATAATTATTTAATTCTTTATAATTAATTACCATTCGTCTTTTTTTCTCTTTTTTGTTCAGCATGATTGTTAACATACAGGGGATGAATGTTTACTAATACTTGGGGATATTAATTGTTTTTGTAATAATTCAGAATATTCTGTAATAAATTCTTGTACATCTTATTGAGTATATGGTATATTATTTTTAATGTTTATCTCTTTTAAAGGGTATTTTAATTTTATTTCAATTAATTGATTATTAGTATTTTTAAAGGATCAAGTGGATTTTCGCTACATACTTCGTTAATTAATGTTTCAATTTCAGTTTATAGTGTAAGATTATTTTGAAGGAAAAATTGTAATTGATCAAGTTCTCAGTTATTAGTTTTAAAGTCTTATAATAGCTTGTATGATATATAGGAATTTTGAGGATAATTGATTTTTTATTTAATGAAATGATTATTGGGGTTTTTAATGTTATACAATGTAAATATTGACATAATGGATTATATAATTTTAAAAATTGTTTCCTCAAATTAAGGGAAATCCTTATTCTTATTGATATATTGATGGTACTATAAATGTAGAATCTTGGAATTCTCAACTGACCCATGTCAATGAATTATCTAACCAGTTGACTTCCATGACTTTTAGTATTTAAACTTTTCACTTTTGGGCTATATGAACAAAATTATTTTTACCGCCACCCTCCACACAAATGTTTGGTATGATATTGAAGAGCTTCTAGATTTATGAAGTTATTAATCTTTGTAGGAACAAATACCAAATCTTCAAATTGATTATCATCTTCTATTGACAATTTTTCTTCTTCAAAAACTAGCTTGACATTCTTATAACTTTTTAGCTCTTTAGAATTCTTTATGATCTTCTATATTTGAAATTTAACTTCTACAACTTGCAAGTTCTATCTGTGAAGGTCTACTCATCATGTTCCTCTTGACATCTAATAGAAGCTGTAAATCAAACACAGTAGCATTGACAATTGCAACAGGAAAAAATGGATATTCATCTATCAACATAGTTTGGTCAGCTTTAATAAACAATAGAATTCCCTTATTTATTTGATTTGAGATAATATTCTTAAATCTCCAACATAAACTTATCTAGTGACTCCATGTATTATGGTATTTGCACTAGACTTAACCTCTAATTTCTTCCTTTATGGGAATTTTATGCTTCAGCGGTAAAGTAATAAATTTTTCCTGCAATGAAAAATCAAAGATTTTCTCTATTTTAGAAGTGTTTAAATTATACTAAATTTAAGTAGACGGAGCTTGTATTTTTCTTTTGAATTCAAGAGATTTTCACTTTAGGGAAGGGCAAACACAAGCTTCGAGGATTTTGACTTTAGCTACTGCCAAATTATAAGAATTTGTCTCTGTGACATAAGTACCTAATGAATTCCTCTGCTAAGCCCTTCTTTCCTAAGTTCTTTGTATTTGAAGAATTTTATTGTCATTCCATAGAAATCATGAAATTTCTTGCCTTGCAATTTTTTTAGTAATTCATATTCAGACCTTTTGAGCTAACTTTACATATTTAGTTTCTAATAGTGCGACATTGACTTCTCATTTTCTTGAAATGAGTGATAAACATGTCAACGTTCTCACCACTCTTCTAAATAATTTTGGAGGGCTCAATTATACTAATTTCAAGCTTAGTCTGAAAAAACTGAGTATGAAATAATGTTTTCATTTCATCCCAAGAAAAGATAAAATGCTTAGGCAACAAAGCGTACTAGATGAAGGTTGTACATGTTAATGAATATGGGAACAATCTGAGCTTAAAATTGTTGATTGATTGACCATCTTCACTAGAAACCAAATTGAATTCAGGAATTTTATAACCACAAAGATAAGGATTCTCATGATCAATCTATTATAGATAAAGTTTGTGAAATTTTGGTTGGCTGAGTTGTAATAAACCAGGCTTGTATAATTTTTGGATAACTTCTCTAATGGCTTCCACATTGACTAGTAATATCATTTATGATAGAGGAGTAATAGGCTTGTGGTTACTTCAGCTTGTACAACAAATCTTTGCCTACCAAGAATTTGGACCGTTATTGCATATCGGTCATTCTCAAGATTAACATGAGGAGGCACCACAAGAATAACTTCTCTTTTATGACGAGGGACAGAAGTATCTAGAAGGCAATTGCAGTCTCCAACTTCCATTTTATTAGATGCCCCCTTCACCCTCATTCCTTTTGAGATTTGTTTTGATAAAGCGGGATAATTCTGTTTAGCAAACTATATTAAAACGAGAGACAATTTGTCAACCTTCTGTTGTCAATATCTTGATTACATTTGTCGTTAAGATCACATTAGACTTCAATTCTGAAATTTTGTTTGTGCAACATCATTCCATTGCAACAATTTTGAGTTCTTGCCAACAAAAAAGTTAGATGAAGGCGAGGTTGCCTTCTAAAGATACTCTACTATCTAAGATACAAAGCCTTTATTCCTGGATCTATTCTTCCAAGGTTGGGGGCAAAATGATTTATTTTCCATTCCATGCTCGCAACATCGTAATCCCACTAAGCATACCAAATTGTTTAGTGTTAATATAGATATAGGCGCGTTAGGGATTATCCTAGAATATAAACCTAACTACAGTTCGAAAGACTTAGAAAATGGAATTCTAAGCTACCAAAATGCTTAAATGTAATGAAATAAAGTATAAAGTGAAGAAAACAATTCATTGTTATAAAACGAAATTCGAACTTGCAATATAAAGAAAGTTGAAATATGATAAAGTGTATTTGAAATAGGTTAATAGTTTTCTCTAGAAATTTTGATTTTTATTGTACAATAGAAATTGTCTGGCAATTGTATGTTCCACTATTATCCAGGTACTAATAAATTTATAATCCTCAAATTTTTGTTATAATTGCTTACTTTTCTACGTTTTTGCTAACTACATGTCATTATTTCCTTAACTTCTATATTCACGACTTCCTTAATTGCTTAACTTCCGTATTTTGGACTTCTATCTCTTCCAACCAACTAAGTCATGTTCTTGTTAACTACCCTCATGCACTATTATTTTTAAAGCACATATTAACTATGTATTAACTATCTGGACTTCTTGAATCTTAGAGTTCTCAGCTGATTCTTATGTTGATAAATTCTCTAGTCAATAAGTTAGATAATGAATTTATATTTCTGTGTTCGGTTTAAAAATATAAAATTGGAATGAAAAATGAATAACTAACAAAAAGATCAAAATATCTTTATTATTACTATTATTATTATTATTATTATTATTATTAATTTTATTATTCTTATCATTATTATTATTATTATTATTAATTATTATTAATTATTAATTATCGCAGCAGCAGCACTACTACGCTGCTGCTGCTGCTGCTGCTGTTGCTACTACTCCTCTTCCTCCTGCTGTTGTTGCTGCTACTACTACTACCACCACTGCTACTACCACCACCACCACCACTATTACCATTACGACTACTATTACTACTACTAGTTATTTATTTGTATTATTATTATTATTATTATTATTATTAATTTATTAAATTCCATTTTTAGTATTAATTTATTAAATTCCATTTTTAGTATTAATTTATTAAATTCCATTTTTAGTATTAATTTTACTTTCCAACATTCTACAGTGCTTAATTTTTCTGATCTGACTTTAGCATTCATTATATAATCGCAATTGCAATATAAAATAACAATGGAACGATATTAAACTAAAATAAAACATAAGGCTTTAAATTACTAAAAAGTTAGTTAGTTGAACAAAATATAAGTTTCAACCCTATTTTACATAACTAGACAAAATAACTTCTACATCAATATAATCTTCAATGTGTAGCAAAAAACCTCCTCACCCACCCAAGTCTTCGGGAAGATGCCAAAGTGAAAAACACAAGCATTTGTGTAGGATGATTAAAGAATTTTGCTTAAAGCAGTATCCCTTTCATCCTCTGTGAGTCCCTCTTTCTCACTTAATATACTATCTATCTGTTCAACTTTTTGTTGAATAGTCCCAATACTCTTACACAATTTATCTTCAATCTGACTCATGGTATCACTTGGCAGCAACAATAATTGAATCTGTACGACTTGCTTGTCCTGTATCATTACTCCTTTTTCTCCTCCGTGTTGAAATATTTCCAGCTTGTCTTTCAATATTTGAGGTTTGAGATTGGGTGAAGGACCCATCTATCTCATGCAAACTATACTCATATTGATCTTCAATACCTTCATTTATCCCACCTAAATCTTCTTGCTTTTCCATTTCTTTAAGAATATCTACAGTAGTTTGTGCTTTATTTTTAGTTGCACGATCTTTTCCATAAATCCCAATCAGTTCATGATAAAAAGGAAAGCGCCTTTGTCGAAATTGAGCAACATCTTTGTGACTCTTTCACCGGATGAAAAAAAACTGAATAATTTATATAAATTTCAAGAAAGTAATTAAAGAAAATACTTAAAACAAGATTAACAAATTGAATACTTACACTTCAAATAAACAAATTGTCTCACCCAACCTTTTAAATTTTTTTCTAATAACTCGATTTTTAATATAATGAGCAATAATATGTAAGAAAATTACTACTTATTTGTCGATAAGCATGTTTTTTTGTTGACTTTAATCCTCCTATACTTTCTAGTATTTCACATAGCTTTAAAAAAGCTTACCTATTTATCCTAACCATTGAAATGCATGACTCATCATTGTCATGCACAATTCGCCTCACATAATCTCAATTTGCATAAAAAATTTAGAAAATAACTTCTAACCCTTGACCTATAACTATATAAAGAAGCCTCCAATGCCAACAAACTAAATGACGAACTAATAACATTACACAACTCTAACCATACAGTCAAAACAACCACAATCCTTTTTGTTCTTTCCGCATCTCTACGTACACTTAAACTGAAACTGAGTCATGACTGCAAAAAAAAAATGTTAGGAATAAGAAGGGAATAGAATTGCTATTCCCTTGTACCAAACATTCCATTCCCTTGTACCAAACATCCCATAAATGTTACCATTTTCACACGTCAGGCAGGATTTGATAGTCACTCTCGTATGTTTAAATTATGGGTTCAAGATGTCCAACGTGACAAAGCAATACCAACTTTGAGCAAAGAGTGATACTAAACTTTAGTAAATGTCATACCCTCTCTCACCCCACTTACAGCAGGACTTACTTGGGTTAAATAAGCCCCAACTAAGAGACTCCGTTCTGTACTTCGTATACATGTACGGACAGATAGAGAGCATAGGTTGAACGATTGCACCATGCAAAACAATTTAGGCCAAACTGAATAGTGTTTGACTAATTACGGTCCCTAATCCACCGTAGGCAGATGATTTCACACAAGCCCCTGTTCTTGCCACGCTCTATATACAAGTTTGTTATACACTGTTAGTAAGCTTAATCTATGTACATGGAGCCAAAAACCAATTGATGACCTCGTGTCAAACTGAAAACTCTCTTCACCAATCACCCAAAATACAAGCCTAGGTCTTCTTCAACTTTTGCCTTGGCAAACCCAAGCCCCTGACTACCCAAGCTCCTATGGTATAGTCTTACAGTGCTCGTCTCCTGTTTATGCCTGTCAAGTACTCAACAACCAAGCACAAGATATTTAGTCCTCTCCTGTTCTTTTGCTTCTCCTGGCTCAACCGCTTGCCAGCGCTGTTGTCTTGTTTTCCTCAATGTGTCATGAACTTATAATTCATACTTTAGTTGCCCAGGACAAACTGAGATAACCCATGACGGATTTTCACAAAACACCAAAAAAAACTATCCTCCCCATGTTCACCCATGATTAAACGAAGCCTTCAGACTCTCTTCTGGTAGTGTCCAAGACAGCAGTTGTCCACCAGAATCCCCAGTTAGGAACTGCTTCATGTCACTGCTGAGATAAAGTGCAGTAACAGGATGCTTATGAGACTTCAATATCTTGTGCAGAACTAACCTGTACTCTGGTACCTTGTCACCTAAATTCAGCACCCCTGACAAGTTACAGGTCGATTTACTCAAAGCACCCTCTTGAGACAAATGAACCATTTGCCACACCTTGACAGCCCCACTCTGGTGACCTGTCACATACCAGTTTGTATCCAGCCAGTCTGAAAAAGTACAATTTGTCACTGAAAGAATGGAATCAGATGGCAATTGGGATGTGTTAATCAATGCAAGGCATTCCCCATTGATGCTCCAAATAGCAAGCAGAATTCCAGCAGCTGTCACAATCTCCCCTGTCAAGTCATTCACATAAATTGCTGAAACTGGTGCTGGGAATTCCGGTAGCTGCCTAATGAATGACAAGGAACTAAGGTCCCACATAATCACTGTGCAGTCATCAGACCCACTCACAAGCAGCATGTACGGCTGGCTAACATGAAGACATGTGATTTTGGCAGTGTGCCCACAAAGTGCCTTCTCCAACTGCAGGCGTCGTGAGACACGAGGCTTGTCATTGCTGATTCTCCAAACACAAAGTAAGCCATCATCGGCTCCTGTCACTAAGATTTGACCATCATGGCTAACACCAGTGCACTGAATCTGGTTCCCATCATGAAGATTTTCATGCGTAGAGAGAAGTCTGTCTTGATCATAGCTCATGAATCTTAAACTACGATCCGGGAAACCCCATGCCACATATTTGGTGTATGTTCGAGGCTTAAGTAAACTGTTTGTCCCTACCACACAAATTTTTTCATTGAGGGTAACAATTTGCATTATTGCAGACAAGTTCTTGCGTACTTCATGTGGAACAAGATGGGAGGAGAACTTAAGTGGATGAGGAGGAAGCTTTCGGTCAGATCGCCTTTTGACATGAGGTTTGAGAAATAGCTGCTTAGGTGTTTGCCCAAAGTGATTGATTTGTGCTAAGATAGAGGCTTTCATTGCTGGATCTGTAACTGAGTCTATATCCACACTCCCCTCGTACGTGTAGTGATAGAAAACATTCACAGCTTCTTCAGCAACCTGTCCATTATGCAAGGAGCATTGAATATAACTAGAATAAATAACAATGGATTTAGAAATATAAGATTTACAATCAAAAGGATAACATTAGCAAAATACTCATAGGACTTGGATATTGAGATTCATAATGATGACTAAGGGAAGATAAAGTGATAGCTTTCCTATTTAAAGGATGAAGCAACTACGAAGAGAGGGATAGATACATAGAAAGAGAGAGAGAGAGAGAGAAAATATGAGATATTCATTTTGTTACACACAAGGTAAATAATCCAAACTAACCTTCCCTCTTTGTTTATATCCAAAAATGAGATCTATCCAGTGATGAAGATTTTCCGAAACATAATCTGACTCCAATGCTTCCCTATGCTTCCTGATGAATTCTCTGGCACTGCCTCTAGCCCATGGAGGTAAGATGACATCACCAACCTGGAAAAAGGTTTCCCATGGAGTGTTAACAAGACAATTTTGAAGGGACAGGTGCTTCGCAAGGGAACAAATTATGATGCCTCGATCACCATTGAATAAAGAAATGAAAGCAATGGAAAGAAGAAGATTCAACAACTTCCAGTCGAACCTACCTTCTCTCCCGATTGTTTCTCTCCCAAGTCAAGATTGAACTTATTATCCAAGAACTCTGGCATGTAGAAGAATTCTGGAATCAACTCCTTCACATCAGACGTATTGCCTTTCCCCGCTGCACTTAACCACGTATCTCTAACACTATTGAAAAGACGGTCAGCGTGATCAAATTGACCACCCTGCAGCTTCAGATTCTCTGAACTAAATGGTGGAAGGCGTATAAGATAGAACAGGACAATCCCCGCACTAGAATAATGAGAACCATAATGAAACTTGGGCACCTCAGGATCATCCCAACTCTCGTATCTGTGTAGAAAGAAAAAAAATGTAAAGGAAACAATAAATGAATAATCAGTAACTAACTCTGTCATATGCATCTCAGCATACCTTTTCCTAAATTCGTCTTCCCCTTCAGGTGTCTGACAACCCATTGGTTTGTCAAGCTTACGAAAAGTTTTAGGATTCGTCAAATCAAGATTTTCACTCTCATAATCTGAAAGAACCCATGGAAATACTGGATATTGGGTGAGATCACTGTAGCCACGACCAGCTAAGGTATTGAGGTGCATTAGGTATTGAAAGTTACTAATTTCTCCATTTTGCCACCTTTTTGAAAAGGATTTAGCCATTATCTTGAATAAACGACCACCTTCACCACTGTCTTGTTTTGTTGAACCAGAAATTGTAGGGTCCAACCTTACGCAAGGAAGAAATTCATAAAATAAGAACATTAGGTTCCAATATTCAAGATAAGGAAGAAGCAACCCCCACATTGAAGGAAACAGTATAGCATGAGCAAGACAAGAGTGTAAGAAGTAAAAGAACAATATGAGGACAGAGAAACTGGATTTCATTTCTTTGGAAAGAAATTAGGGAGATTCTAGCAGGTTGACTGCACAAGGAAAATGCATGTAAAAATTACCTCAACAGAATCACATCCAAGTCATATAGAGCAATATGTACACAATGGAGCAAAGTTGAACATATCATGAACATACAAACAAAGGGATAGAAGCAGAGGCAGGCAGAAATCAGCACAATATTCCAAGTCATATAGAGCAATATGTACACAATGGAGCAAAGTTTAACATGTCATGAACATACAAACAAGGGGACAGAAGCGGAGGCAGCAGAAATCATACATGCTATTCCTCGGAAGATTCATGGAAACCAGATTTTTGAATACTTCTTCTCTTTCCTTTTTGTGAAATACCAGGAGATCATTACATCCATCCATGCTAAATATCTCAATAGCAACAGGACGAAGCTGGTAGTCACGTTTCAAAATTTCATGGACACTGTTGAGTTTCCACATTTGCCAAGGATGAGGTAAATTACCACTAGTACACACTTTTTCCTTGCCCCATGCACCACCATTGTAAGCCCATGCCCTTCCTCCAACATATGTCTTTACTGTTGTGCCCCAAGAAGAAGTTGACTTGGACTGGAAATCGATACTGTTAGTAACATCCTTCTTTACACCCAAAGCCTGATCGATAACAGATAGTTCATCTTCGCATTCCTTTTCACAAATGCACTCAAAATCATCAATGTAAAAATTCTCAATTACATATAAAGAAAGTTCCCCTATCAGAAATACACCATCATGCTTGTCCAGACCTACAACTCGTTCACAGTTATATTTAAAGCGGATCTTTTCAAGGGGTTCTAGATATGGCCTTATGAGATATTCACCATTATCATTAAGTTCTTTCTCTGACTTATCATCCGTGGCTTTGGCTTCGTCAACTTTATTAGAAGATGATTGCCTTGGAGATCCTATTTCAGACTTCTCTCTTATGCTTTCTGACAATGGAGCAGAGACTGTACTGGATTTGACCCCAAACTCAAGTGCTGAGTGAAGACTAGCATCATTCATACTGCTAGTTCTGTCATCAGTCCACCCACTCCTAACAGAATCTATACGTTTGCCATCATCAGCTTCTTTGAAAAAGTCCCCATACATCTCACTTTCAACCCCATTCGGACTGGCACCATCGGTGAAAAGCTGAAAAAAAACCTCTGAGTCAGTATCAGAAGCATCAGGCCCATCTTCAGGTTTTCCTTTAGACAGCTCAAGTTCTCCAGGTTCAAATTGCCCATCCAAAATGTTTAAAACAGTATCGATCTTCAATTTGCATCGTGCAAGCTTTTTGCGCATTCTATATGGACCTTCAATGGGACAAAGCTGCCATTTAGGATCTTCAGTCACAGAGGACTTGTGCATTGGAAATATTCCACGCTCATGAACAAGTTGCTGAAGAAGGGTTTGCCACTCACTTTCAGCATGTAAAACCCATCCATACTTATCTTGCCGAACAACTCTCAACTCAGTAGACATTGTATCACGAACCATTTCCAAAGCATTTCTCCGTTCATTCAATTGCTCCCAGTGTCTTACATCCAACTTTGAAATATCTCGTAATCTTCTACTCATTTCTCTCTTACGACATCCCTCAAGACCTTTGATTCTTACTCCTGGAAATTTTGCTGATCCAGTAATATACTGAACCCACATAATGGCTGCACACTGCTCCAATACTTTGTTGACTACCTGCTCAGAACCCTGAAACCACTCAAAGAAAGCAGATAGACTTCCAGTTAATAACCTGTCAAAACCACCATGTAATACATCCAGATGCTGCCCTTGATGTGGTTTAGAAACAAGTAAGTCCTCTAGTGCAGATCTGCGGTGCACCAGAAGAAACTTGATAATGTCAACTGCCATGTTCTGTACGTTTCGCCTATGATCACGGAGAAGAGATAGTAGATTTACACAAAGACAGCAATTTAGATCAGTGTCCAGATTAATGGGGCAGAAAATAATTCTCCTATGAGCAACTAGTAACTGCAAAACTGTGCCAATGTCAATTCCTGAATCTTCTTGCACATTGCTTGAGGGCAATCTCTTCTTTGGTTCAAGGAGTAAACCTAAGTTTGAAAGGAGCTCATCTTCGCCAATGTGAACTAGGAATGATGGAAGAAAACAATATAACATCAAGCGATTTGTGTTCTTGAGGAGTGAATGTATGTAGGCATCAAGTTGTTTGCTCCCTCTCTTAATTGATAAAATACCCTTTCCAGCAGGAGCTGCTTCTTCAATGCGACCATCTTTATTTGCCAATTGCAACATTGACAACATAAACTCCAAGGTCTTCAGCACACCAGCTGGTTGAGGAAAAGCACCCATATAGACGCGGTCAACTATCATCCAGCACAGTGCATCTAAGTTTGATGACCACCTACTTTTATCTAGCTTTTTCTCATTTTCTTCATCATCACGGAGAAGACGCCTTTCTATGAAGTTCATCAACCTACTAAGGCACAAACCCTGAAAAACTAGAACAGTTTCAGGGTCAACATATAAAGGTGCCATTTCCAAAACACTCTCAATAAGCAGTGCTGCTTTCATCTGCTCAGTGATGAAATCAGAAAGAACTTCTGCCACAAAATCTAGTACAGCAGTTGTTGCTGCAGAACATGGACCTCCTCCATAACCAGAATCATCAATTTCAAGAAGCATTTTTGCACTGATTGTGATGTATGTGTTTGCAGCAGATAGACTTTGAGTACTAGATCTGAATTCTGAAGATGAATCCAGTTCATGGGCTGTCAAAGAAGATTCTACAGAAGGAGAGGCATGTAATGAAGGTCTGGATTCATAATTTTGTGCACTTCCCAGCCATGATGCCAATGCAACAACTGTAGATGAAGAATTTGTAAGCGGAATCCTTGAATTAGATTTCTCTGATATGACAGGTGAATCCAATATAGCATGAGATGCAAAACTTGGAGAATATGCCGGTTGAACTGAATCCGTATTGCAGTTAACATTATGTGCATTATATTCATTTGAGCAGGCAGAAACTTGCTCAACATTCTCCAAGTCCAAGTGCTGAACAGCTAGGCCATCTCCTTGCACCGGCTGTTTCAAAGGGGAATTAGCAGCCTTGATATCTGCTTTCATATCAGCAACATAATTTTCAGGTACAGGCATATCTTCAGAGCTTGTACTTGCATGCCCCTGGGGAAAGCTCCCGATACTAATGGAAGTCTTCACAGAGTGTTCTTGATCATGAGGCAAACTGGAGAAAGTATTTTGGGAACTGTAGTTATCATCACAATCATTCAAGTTTTTCTCTTCTGTCTTGTCAGAGAGTGCTCTTATCATCTTCACTGCATAAGTTGCCCTGTAAGAGAGTAGGATTACCCCCATCCCACAAGTAAAAAGGATGACAAGTTAAAAAAAAAAACATGTGTGTGAAGGAGACTCCAGTTACATTAAATAGGTAAAGAATAACAAATTTTCATTAATTGAACTAGCAGCAGGGATGGAATTTAAAAAAATGCAGAGCAAACAAAATATAGCGACAAACCTTATACAAGAAAAATAAAGGTCTATGCAGTTTTCAAGAAACTCTGGCCTTCTACAAACAGCTGTAAAAGGTGGACACATTTTTGCAAGATCAACCATAAACCTCAATACTGAAGTTGCTGTAGTAGGAGCCAATGCTTCCCCACCCATTAAGCGTGCTGCATAAGTCTTGTGCATCAATGCCTCACCCTGAAGCTCCCCTGCCATGTCTCCATTCCCCTCCACAAGCTCTGACATAAGACTAGCACCAACAAGGGAAAGATTACCAGTTTGATGGGCAAGCATTGACTGGAAAATTAACCTATCAAATGTATATTTAGTCATTGCAATCACTGAGTCCAACAATTCAACAAACTTCAACTCCACATAGCTTCCATCACTTGGCATCAGGGCATGAAAGTCAAGCATGCGGACTTCCGGCAGTCTTGGATAAACAGGCTTTCCAAATATCAGACAGAATATGATATAATATATGTCTGGAGAATCATAAAAACTTGGAAGAACTCGCACCAAACCCTGATAACCCCCGCTAGTGCGAAATTTAAGAGCAAAGGTGGGAGAAGAAGCAAGACACACACCTAGAAGAGTCATGATCCATCTCATACTTGTAGGATGAACAGCTTCATCAAGAAAAAATGTGATCAGTTTGGATGAAACAATCTTATGCCACTGTTCAAGCACCTCTTCTGATTTTATGGTTACTTGTAGATCAATAAGCATCTCCAGCAGCATATTCCTTACAATTACATGTTTGCCCATTGACTCGCGCATTATTTGTTCCCGTGGTTTCAGTTCAGGTGGATCAAATGACATAATCACAAACTTAACCACATTTTCAAGTTCGGAAGCTAGAAACCCATCTTCCAGTATGACTCCAAGCAAGACAACTAGTTTCTCTAAAACAGGAACTTCAACATCACCCCGCTGCAAAGTCACTAGCAGATGTTGAACAAGGTTTATTCGGCGCAATACAGTAAGATTATGATTTCTATACCAGTGCATAGATACTAAATGCTCAAGGAAACCTAAAAGTGCAATTTGAATGGGAACTGGGGCTATAACCCATAATGTCCAGTCCAACAAGACATGCTCAACCATATCCGAATTAGACAAGACAATGCAATTTGAAGTTTCAACAGGTATATCAGAGTTTTCTAGCTCAGAAATATGACTGAATGAATCTTTTGGGGCAGAAAAATCATCCATATCACCAAGAGACCCAACTGAAGAAACTTCATCCCGAAATTTTGACAAGCTAAGGTCCTCAAAGCTGGCATCCTGAAGAGTTTCAGCAGGAGACAAAGTAGTGTGCATGCTTTCCAATTTCCTTGGCTCAGCAAAAGAAGCTTCACATGCAGCAATTTGGAAAAAGATTTCCAGACATTGCATGTCAAATATTGACATTCTACGACGAAGAAATAAAGATAGCAAATGGTATCCCCTGCATGTTTGCATGTCCTTTACGTTCTGGGGATTCTGATGCAATGCACAAGCCAATAATGTCAATGCCATGTGAAGCATATCCCTTGTTTCAGCAGCTTCAACAAGAGCAAGCACTACAGCCATCCCACCAATAGGGCGGATAGTATCACCAATTGTGCATTGCCTGCAGACACAGATGTCCCCATAGAGACGTCCAAATCGTGGTATACCTGGACAACAGAAAGAAGCAGTCATGAAATGATTAATAGTAGCGTCCTCCGTTCAATAAACATACTCCCATGAAACATTTGCAACAGAATCAGACTTTAGTAACTCACCCCCTATAGGAGAAGCAGCAGCTGACATTGGATCAACCAGATTGATCAACGAGAATGTCCCAGATGATCGAATAGCTTCAACACATGTTCCATCAAATGCAAATATAAGTTTCTTACCAGAAAGC
The DNA here is from genome assembly GCA_027563825.1 of Erythroxylum mucronatum. NCBI lineage: Eukaryota > Viridiplantae > Streptophyta > Magnoliopsida > Malpighiales > Erythroxylaceae > Erythroxylum > Erythroxylum mucronatum. The sequence continues at coordinate 11,377,408 of JAOSBP010000004.1, read as the reverse complement.
TGTAAAGATAGATTTCCTAGCCTTTCCAAATCCCAAACAATCCCACTGCCATCTGCCCTAGAACCACCTTGCTTGCCAGCATTATCAAGTTTCTGTGCATTTGCCAATGACAAATCAGCATCCAAAGAATCTAATATGGCCATACTACCACCACCACAAGCCTGATTGGGCACAAAACGCAGAAGATCTGAATCTTGGAAAAGCCCTCTATAGCCTCTACCAAGAATGTACATAAAATATATACACCCTGCTGTAAGCACCTCCTCAAAAAGATAGGAAGAACGTAGCTTCCATGTCAAATCACTAACGCTTGCACAATTAAAGGGGGTCCCAATTGTTACCTGTAAAGGCTTACCAAAAGGAGACGGAGAATAACCTAGTTTACCTGTGTGTCTTAGCTTTCCATTAAGGTACAGATATGCAACACTAGCTTGAAATAGTCCGGCAAGAGCATTTGGTTTACTGTGAACAACTGCAAGGTGATGCCACCTGCCTTCTTCCAACTCTAATCCAGAGAAAGACAGGGATGAAGAGTTGCTTGTAGCAAGGGTTAGAACACCGTCCTCCTGAAGATAAAGTTCTGCATAGAATGAGCTTCCACTACTTGCTGTACCAACCGAAAAAATCCGAAGAATATGATGTCCATTGTGAGTCACATTACAACCACTTTGTCTCTTAGAAGGACCAGCTTTCAATGGTTCCATTTCCTTTGCTTGCGACTTCAGGAAATTTCTGAACTGAAACCAACACACAAATGAATAGCCCGCAGCAGGAGGCCAAGACCTTTCTCCTAAGGATACCTGAATCGAAGCATGGCCAATTTTGCTCATGTCCATCTCAACAAATGGTGCCATAGAAACATTCTCCAAGGCCATATCTTCTGTGAGAATTAGCCTCTCCATCATATCAACAAGAAGATGACCTGAATTCGTGAGTCTCATTTGTAGAATGTATCTAATAAGCTGTTGAAGTTCTGAAGGAGACAACCTATCACCAGAAATAATCGCCTTATGTCCCAACATACACATGTGAGAAAATTCAGCAATGCTATAATCCATATAAAAGACAAAATGTCCTACCTATATGCTCCAAGAATTTCCACAATCTTTAATGCATAAGAAAGCAATGGAGATGAGCCTAAAATGAAAGGGCGAATTGTCTCCAGCAGAAGTTCTACACAACCTAGAAAATTTGAGAAAATGGTAAAGAAATTAGTAGAGAAGCTAACAATAAAAGATAAGAGGAATATGGATGATTGCAAAGAATAGCCATTCCTACCAATAGATGTGAGGCTTTCCTGATTAAATGGACCAGCAAGAGCAAGTCTATCAATAAGATTTAGCACTTCCAGTTGCACCTTGGGAGTAAATAGTAACAATGAACGGAGCAGAACTCTAATGGCACCAGGGTTGTACACTCTTTCCTTGTCAGGATCACATACACCCGATGATGTAATTAAAAGAAAAGTAGCTGATTCAGATTCATTGAGGTCAGTCGGTCCTACACTATCTGACGAAAAGAACGGTGGAAGCACAATTTCAAGAGCAACCTCTAGCAACAACTGTATAACTTGCTTTTCACACTCAACACATAGCAAGCCAGACTCAGATAGGAGATCATAAAACATCTGGGACGATATAATAGAATGTAATTTTGTCCTGTTAATAGCATTGCCACACACTCCAGCTGTAATGAGGCGCATTAAATATGTAAATAACTTCATGCAAATAATCAAAGAAGATTCTTCAGCCTCTCTTCCATCACCTTGGAAACTATGGAGTGTGGTCAATAAAAGAGAAAACCCAGTGGCTTCACAGAAGACCCTCTGAGCTGAACCGTTAACTCCTATTATGCGCCACAAGGTACCCATCATATCACATTTAGCATCACATTGAAGCTTATATTGATTCCCTGTACCACTTGTAACCATTCCACTTTTTAGAACTTCAACAAGAGCACCTAATTCTTCGGGATGTGCCTGGAAATTGGAATCCCGGATCAATAATCATTAGATCAGAAACAATCTAGCACAAAGTACAAGTTTCTAGAATCATTAATGAATGAAGGACAGGCATAAGCTGCAATTATTTTGCTATTTACAGCTTCCAGGGCTAGTTGTCCAAAGCACCAGTTTTCAAAAGCCTAAAATATATGATGAGAACGTAGAACTCTTAGAAGTAACATTTGTAAAAATCCATGCACAGAAAGGTTAACTACATGAATTACAAACCTGTGCAACATCTTCAGTAATCAAACAAGATAATATCCGGAGGACACCAGGACGATGAACACTAGAAACCACAAAAGGAAGAACAGTGGCTACACCATTAGCTGAACGAAAAGATGCTTGATTGCCTTCAGCTTTTTTCACCAAAGAGACCACACAGTCCCATGCAACAGATATTGTACCCTCAATTTCAAAAATAGGAAACTTCCCAGAACCAGATTCTATTAGCTTGGGGGAAGACAGAATAGCATCTTTACTATCTAAGTGTTTCTTAAAGATAGACTTTTTATCTGACTGGTTAGGCTTAACACTTTGTTGGTCTGATCCTAAAAGAAACTTGTGCTGCTTTAAATCATCTAGCAGGACTTCGAGTACACCAACTTCCCGAAGCACTTTCTTGTATTGCTGATCAAATGATATAAGTTTTACAAAGAAAGAGAGAATAGTATGCTTCAGTTCTGGTGTTATTGGTTGCTGCAATAAGCAACAAAGAGAGAGTAATTCTTGTTCGGGAACACAGTTCACAACAGTCACTGCATATTCAAGAATTTTCAAGATAATCTCTTGCAATGATGCTGGAAAGCCAGCCATATTTAGGATTAAAAGTGGAACTGTTCGCAATTTTTGACACAGTTTATAGTTTTCAATGTGACTGGAGAATATCTTAAACATTCTATTCAAAACTTCTGCTTGCAATTCCCTGTTATCTGCCTTGAGAAAAATGTCTTGCAACATTTGAACTGCCTCAAGGTCCTTTACTTTGTTATTGTCTATATCCCAATTTTCATCAGCAAGCCAATCAAGAGATGGTGTACGACTTCTGATATGACCAACCTTGGCATGAGAAGACCTAGAACCTTTTCCAGCAGAAGATCCTTTAGATTCACTTAGACCAGTTTGAGCAAGACTAACAAGAACGTCAAGCAGCCTAGATAGTACAGGTGATATATGCTCAAAATAGAGATCCTCTTTTCCCACACTACTGTGTCTCCCTACATCATTCCTAGCCTCAGTACCAATGGAAGTCCCATCTTGATCGGTATTAGTAATTGACGGCAGAGATAGAGTAGCCTGGTTTTGTGGCATGGAGGACAGAACCAATGCAAACTGGATGAGAAACTGATAGCCATGAGCATTATGTATATCTTCCCTGAGCCTGACACCGCCAGCCTCTACAATTCAAGGTTATATATAATAAGCAGTAGAACACACAAAAACATTTTAAGCTTACTACAAGTATTAAAACTGCAAGTAGGCATTGTATTATATTTCATTTAACGACTCCAGAAATCTAAACACCAGCAGAAGTCTTTCAACAGCTTCAAACATAATTCATGGGCCAATTACCAGGTCTATATGATAACTCAACAGCTTCCAGTAACAAGTCCACAATGCCCATAGTATATGCAGAATCACCACAATCTGGATTAAAATCTTTGACAGCCATTAAAAGAACTTTAATCTGTATAGAAAGAGAAGAGTTGGTAAGAAGATTCAACAATTTACAAAAAGTGTTGTAAACAGAAATAATTTTACCTAGAATCTTGAAAGATTAAAAACAGAACAAGTTCTATGAAATTGTAAAATAAGTGTACATAACATAATCAGGATACGCAAAGTAATAACTCAGAGGCAGGAGATGAGCTGTGAGAACTCAAAAGGATATTAAATATGGTGGCAATACCAAATGATGCTTTCTTATATATCTGGCTGTGCTTCCATTGTCGTTCACCAAAAGAAGACCAAGTATCTGGACCAGAAAAGCCAAAATTTGACCCAAAAGAAAAAGACAAAGAAACTACTATCAGACCATAAAGATTTTACAAGTTATACCACTAAACACAATTTTAAGGCAGGATATATGATGCTTCATTATTGCAACTTGTATATTTGAAAAAGCAAAATGGCCATTATACCTGCATTGCATGTCTATGAAGTTGTATGTTGTGTAGTGGAACAAGACCTTCTTTATATTGAGAAAAGACATTCAATGAGCCGTTGGCAACCATTTGAAACAGCAGCTGAAGTGAATCATCTTCCACCAAACTCTGTGCTGCTGACGGATGACTTGCCAAAGCTTTCATGACATGAACTATACTTCCCTCAACCTGTATGCATAATTACTTGACATAATTTGCACTTAACATGACTCAGGTATATACAATCAGTGATATGTGGATTGAGATGCTAAACATGTGGAGAAATTAATATGAATCGATGAAAGATGATTTCACAACTTTAACCAAAGCCACCATAGGACTATTGAAGCAAAGTAATCATAAGCCCAGAGGGGAGTATCTTAGGTAGAGAAAAATATATTGAAGAATCACATACCCCTTCAAGTAATCACGCTTTTAAACTATATCTGTTTCCTCGTAGTTAACATTCTACCCTTTGTACCATAATACAGCACTTCTTTTCCAGTTAAAAGTTCTCCAAGAAGAAACTAATCTTAACATTATAATTGTAAAGAAACTATGGATAAGGTATTGACCAAGTTCTACCATTCCCATGGCATCTCCAATGCAGAAAAAGTAGAAGGCAAGAATTCATCAAGTTATCAACTGCTAATTGATTATCCATAATATAAAGCACTATCAACAAAATCAACAGTCTAGATTCCAAACCAGGAACCATGATTGTGTCAAGCATTATAAACTAAAAAACCAAGTCAGTGGGTCCTGTATGACTCTAACAGAACAGAGGGTTCTATTCCATCAAACAAAACTGTCAACTAACAGCATTCATGGACATATTTGGGAACCACGTATGTGAGTGTAGCTCATGTCACAGAGGTGGAAATTTAACAAATTTTTCCCTAAGGAGCTGCTTTGAAAAAATAGTGACATTGTTTATAGGATAACCTGCAGACCTCACTCCCTCCATAAGACATTTCAAACCCATTCCTCTCTACCTCGCCGTGGCAAAAATAGATGCAAATCTTTTGTTGTCAATAAAAGCAACTAGAAACAGAACACAAAGTCGTTTAAAATACTACCTCAAGCCGGCGAACTTGTCTGCCATTACTATCACAATCTTTCTCAGCCTCTGGTCTTTGATTGGATTCAGAACTTAGAAAGGCATTCAGAATATGAATGAGACAGCATAATATCCCCGAATCAAGGAGCGACTGCTTATCAACAGGCTGCAAATGAAAAAACAAGTATTGAATTTTCAAATAACAAAAAAAAACATAATATACTAATTAACTACTCTGAAATGTATGCTTGACAAGGTTCTATAGTTGAGAGCCTCAATTGTGAAGAACAAACAGTAAGCCAACTCACATACAGAGTCTAAGCCACAAAAAATTATTCCCTTGAACAATTAGTAGATTATATCTTTAAGCAACTTAAAGAAAGTCAATCAAAGACCACATTAATCCCAATAGGCACAGAGAAAACAAATCTTAATATTAATGATACTGTGATATGACGAGCAAACAGAAACAGAAAACATTTACTAAGACTTTTATTAAAAATAAGAAAAATATACCCCAGATACAAGGAATTCAAGAGCAGTAAGCACATTAGAGCCAGGGCTGATGCCATCCTGCAGAAAACACACAGAAGCACCTTGAGACAACAAATATACAGCACAAAATAGCAGCACACTCAACTGAATGTTTGGAAGATTAACCTTTGTCACTTCTGAAAAAAAATTTAACAGTTTATCTACATCCAAATATCTTGTTTTGCTGCTGATCTTTAACTTCTCAATATCAGATACAAATGCTCTTCCAATTACAAAACAGAATATATGTGTCTCAACTAACCTGTGGTGCAAGAATTTCCAGTTAGTTTGTAGCAATCACATTATGGAACAAAGAAAGCTAGATTCAATTCAAGATTTCAGAGGAACAAAGTCCTTACATAGTAACTACTTGAGCTACACTCGCATGCTGCTTTACTAATCTACAAAAAGCATCTACAGTCAAATTCAGGGCCGCTTCTTTCTCCTGCACAGAAGATTGAAGAGCTATTAGAACCCACCCACCATATCATTCACATAACTAACAGTGACTTCCATCAAAATAGATTACTGAAAACAAGACAGCACAATGAAAGTGCAAGTAAAAGATTCGTGCACAAAATAAAAGTACCTTTTCAAAGCTGGATGAACGGAATTCCTCCCAAAATCTCTTGAAGTCCAATTCCAGTTCATGTCTGTCTCTGCTTTGACAAGGAAAAAGGACCATTGGAGAAAATAACACAAAAAAGTCTCGTTCAAGTACAAAAGCGTATCTAACAGTCATGATTGCATGTAGAGACTGTATGAATATCGATTCAATCTAGCATTGAACACCACATGCTTTGCATGCATCACCAAAAGCATCAAGGCACTTTCTCCAGCCAAAGATCAGTATATGGGTAATACAACATACGATACGAATGAACTGTTGGACACTCAAATGCGCATTATAATTAAATTCACCATACCTAAAATGCCATAAAAATGAAATAAAATTTAGGTTATATTTAGCAGTGAGCACCGCGCAAATTCATATTAGATGCAAGTAAGACACGATAAATATATAAAGATAAATACTATCCATGAGATAAAGATTATGCAAAAATATAATAAGAATGGCAGGAGTAACATATAAACCATATGCACTTAAGGACTGGTAACCTTATCATGCTCAATATCTAGAAGAAAAATGACAACAATATGTTTCTAATAGCATATGACAGGGATGAAAATACACAATAATCCATTCCAAAAAAATGCTCATCTATTCAAATACCTTTTCTCTCTTTACCAACCAATAATAACTTCTGGCGTGTTTTATCATACCATCTAAGTCCAATAATCACAAACTTTAAAATTCCCAAGCAAGAGATGTATCTTCAGCACACATCCAGGAAGAGATATTGCTGTTGTTCATAAAACTTCCATGTGGTCCAAGAACTGAATTTTATCTGATACAGCTATCCAAAAACTAAATTCTAACTCATAAAAGAAATTACACCGAGCCCTCTACACAACCCCAGAAAACTGTCAAACAGTCTTATCTTCTATTTGAATTAGATAACAAGAAGTCTAGCTTGTGTCCCACAGCCTTCTAAATCACACCTCAGCGTAAAAGCAGTAATAATCTTCCTCATTAAGGTCTATAGCTAGGACTTGACCTTAGTTGCTTATGATGTAATCAAGGGTTCATCATGCAAATGCTTAAATCATAACCGTGGTGTGATACAGCATACTTCTGTTGTACCATGATCATCCATAAAGATTAATAACCACCAAATTCAATCGAAATGGAACTAACGCTCAATGTCAAATATTCTAAGTAAAACGAACCCTTTGCCATACAAGTAAGAAGTTAGAAAAGAAAATCCGCTATAGCAAAACATCTAAGTATCACTTCACAAAGAGCAGGTAAGAGCCGTGTCGGAGCTACAAAGTAGTAAAAAGGAGCTCAATTTACTTCCTATTGCGGATCAATGTCAAAGGCAGTCAACACTAACAACATTTCCATAATCAAAACGAACATAAAAGCAAATAAATGTTACTAAAATTCACCAACATAATCATTTTACTTAAAAAAGGGGGGAAAACAATCCAAACCATAAAAACAGAAAAAAAAACACCTCTCTTCATTTAAAAAAGATGAAGAAGAAACTATACGAACCTGGATGGGGAGAAGGTGTGGTCAAAAGGAAAGGAAGAGGAAAAAGAAGAAACATTGCTATCGCCACTGGGGAAAAAGGAAGAAGACGATGAAGAGGCAGCAACAGTAGAAGAAGCAGCTGGTTGAGATTGAGTTAAGCCCACCTTCTCTTTTATGTCCTTAAGCAATGTTACCCATTTCATCCTTTTGCCTCTTTACCTCTCTCCGCTCTCCCTCTCTCTGCCACTCATCCGCCGATCAACCAACCAAACAGCCAACAGCAAAGTCAGATCGGACCCTCCTTCATTTCACCTTTCTAGAAGTATCTCTCCTCTGACCTCAACGACGACGACGGCCGTAGATAAATATCAGAGAAAGAAAGAAGAATCGCGTTGAAAATGCAGCAGCCAGAATAAGAGATCGAAGTGGATGGAAGGCAGCAAGATCCAGGAATTTAATTCCTTTCCATCTTTATCTATGATCTGAATTGACTGTTCTTCTTTGTTGGAGTTTTTGTTTCTCTTTAAGCAGCTATTTTTGTCATTTTAATATTTGTGTTTGAAATTTCAGCAGCGCAAATTTTTGGAGCCCTAAAAAGAAGGCAGAGATTTTGCTTTATTTTGTTTTATTAAAAAAAGAAAGAAAAGTAAAAACAAGACTCTCTCTCTCTCTCTCTCTATCTCGGCTACTGCTGTTTTTTGGACGGCCTCTCCCTCCGCGCCTTGTTTCTCGCTCTACATCCCTTCCATTTCTCTCTCTCTCTACAATAAAATAATTCAAATATTCCAATTTTCGATAGTCGTAGCCTAACAAGGGCCGTCCACCACATGAACTTCCACGTGGCAGCTCGCATCTTAATAGACGTGATCGCCAAGAAAGAAGATATGTTGAAATCCGTACCGAGAGAGAGAGCGGGTGGTGTGTCTCACTTTCTACTTTCTACTACTGTTAATTTATTATTATTGTGTTTGGTAACTAAGTACTACCAACGCAAAAAAAGGGTCTTATTTATTTATTTTTGATATTTTGGTGGGCATTTAAATACGGACGTAACCCAAGTACCCAACTCCGTCACGTATTTCTTAATGACAAAGGCACGTGATGTGGCCTTCTGCTTTTGTATGGGATTTGGTAGAGCTTTTTCACATGGAACATTTTGGAAGTCATTATGGAATTAATAAGTACTAAAAACCGTTTTGTGAATTAAATGCTTAGAATCCGACTGGGGACCTAACTTATGGTAACATAAAACAGCAGCAGCATCGAGGAAATGAGTCTAATTCATCTCACGCCTTGTTACTTTTCTTTATCGCAGGTAGGTAATGTTGTAGGAGATAAAAGGTTTGGCAAGATAAACCATTCCTAGTTAGCGATTTATCAATACTTGTTCATTTTCTTCCTTTGTCGCGTCAGATATTACATAGCCATCTAGAAGAAGTCTTAATAACGTCATTACCACGGATACACCATACTATAATGTATATGTCGAAGTTAGCTGCGGTAGGATAGGCATCGCCAATTCGCCATCATGTAATTTATGCTCTAAACTGGCGTATTTATACAATGAGGTTGAAGGAAACAGTTAGCACACTTTTCTTGAATTTAAATTCAAATCCTTGTTTAAAGAAAGCTGAAGTACACATATCATCGATGGTTGCAGGAAATTAGTATCTAAATCTTTATGCAGCCCATTGTTATAAAATAAACGGTGCTATAATTTAGGCTATAATTAAAAAATTAAAAACAAAAAAAGAAGAAGACCACCTAGGTATAGTCTCATTTATTATGATTGACTATGAAATATAGTCTCCTTCAATGCCTTAAAAACCAAAAGCACGACTCAAAACAACAAATTAATGATGAGATAGCAGAAAAGATGAAACAGAAAAGATAATTACGATGAGGGTCATGGCAGCAAAGCGCGTGGAAATGGGTCCCCCGCACTTGGTTGGTGGAAACCAGACCTAGGGCTGGTGCCTTTTTCTCCATTCCAAACCAATTCCGCGGTCTTTTCTATCTATGTATATATATATGTATACGTATATGTATTTGTGTGTGTATATGTATATAGGTAAACAACTGTTTACTGCTTACCTCCGACATTTTGAATTTTGAATCTATTTCATCATTCTCCTTTTCTTGTTGGAATTTGCTCAAAAATCACCTCCTGGGCATGCCATCATTGGTGACCTCAGATGTTAAAGTTTGGACCCAGTGGCCCATGCAAGCCTTTCCAAATAATAATAACTTTCTATAGTTTTTAATTCCCCTCCAATTAGGATTTTAAAATACATGTAATTTGAAACTATAATTGTGAAGGATAACGTTTGCCTGAACTCGCAGTGAAACTGCTAAAATATTTGTTTCCTTTACGGGACAAGTGCAAGATAACACAACAACTATCAATATAAGCCATTTATTCGTGTTTAATGTCTAAATTGTTAGTTTATGCCCTACAATCAATTGGGTGGTTATAGTTTAGTGAAAAAATAATTTTAAAACATTCTTTATCCTATACTTAGATAGATATGATAAAGTCCACGAGATAAATATACATTGTAAGTGAAGTTATGATAAGATTATAATTATAAAATTCATATTGTATTTATATATTATCCCTAAATTATTTCTAATTATTGTTCTATTAAGATTGGATATTAATAGAATACAAAAAGACTGACATATTATGTTTTTTATAAAGGAAATAGCCGATCTCATATGCTAAAGTATGAAAATTCTTAAATAAACGTATAAGGGCTTATTATATAACAAGTTCACTGAACTGACCCTATATAAGAAATCTATTTGGAACATTATTTATATGTCTTTGAAAATTCTCAATATATTGATTGTATAAGTGATCATTTGAATTGAGATTTCTAAAGTTATCTTATACAGAGATTGTTATCCGTGCGTTTGGATAGTGTCCCCATCCCCGTGGACAATAGACAAGACAGAAAAATCCTTGTCTCTGTGGGTGTTTGCTTCTTGTCTCCGCGTCCTCGTCCCCTGTCTCCGGGGGACAGGGACACAAATTTCTGTCCTCCCCAAAACCGGAGGACAGAAATCAATTGTCCCTGTCTCCGGAACAAAAGACCTCTCTTCTTTCTTTTTTACCCCTCTCATATGACTCCTCCATCTTTCTCTCATCATCTGCCCGGATACTCTTCCATCTTTCTCTCGTCATCTTTCTCTCATCTCTCATCATCTTTCTCTCTGTCTCCATAGCAAAAACGAAGGCACGATCCAAGTTTACCCATAATTTTGTTGCGATTACTTCGATCTTCTCCTTCCTTGATTTTCTCTTGCGGGACGCGGACTTGTGCAAGTGAATCGGCGCAAGTGGGTCATCCACATCGAGCGTATTACGAGGAAAAAGGCTTGAGGAAACATTGCGCGGTGCATGTGGTGAGAACTATGCATATGATGTGGTTCTGCCAGATTTTGCTGGGGCTGGACGTTACTATTCGGATCCATGACCTTGTGAGATTTTAGTTGCTGAATACCTGCAAAACAAGCAAGGCACGCTAGGGGTTGATTCCCAGAAGGCCCCTCCGACGCTCAAGTTAGTCTTTTTGAGGAGGTTTTGGTCACTGAGAATAGAGAAAGCTAGGGTTGTATTGTCGTACCTGTATCATGGTGAAATAGTACCTTATATATGGGATAGATGCTAGGTTTAGGTCTTCACGTAGGTCTTTACGTTTGCATGAGAGACTAACACCTGCGAATGGGCTTCGGATGTATGGACCTAGACCTGGGCCTGGGCCTGGCACAGCCGACCTAACCAGGTCTTATATTTAGACTCAAGTAAAAATCAATTATTTTTAATTCAATATTTAAAAATTAATTCAATTTGATTGTATTGACATATTCGGGTTTTATATTGTATTGAGTTTGATAAGCCTAAATCATAGTTTGACCCAAAAATCGAAAATAAAAAAACGATTTTGACTCAAAACCCTGACCATCTCATGTCAAGTCTGATGACTTCAGGTGGGGCAAATTGTCATATTTAAATACAATAATAACGAAATATTTAAGGTGTTTAGTTGACTTCTTTTTAATTGTATTTTTGCATGTGAGAGATTTTAGTTAACGATATAATAGAGATTATATATATTTCTAGTTCATGCTTATGAGTATATGAAACTAAATTCATATTTAACTATTATAATGTTCAATACATGATGAGAAATAGATTGTTGAGTAAAAGTAATTGATCTAATTTTATACAAATAGTTTGTATGTGTTGAATCAAAGGAGACTTATGCTTAACATAAGTGGCAAGAATACAAAGTTGGATAATCGAGACCATCCTTTTATGTCATGTTGGTTAAATCAGCATACTCAGAATCATAAAGTTACATACAAAGATATATGTATCTTTTTATTATGAGTCGTATGAAACTTATTAAACTTGTTAAGTTGAAGAATAACCAAATCAACCTTTAGCAAAGGATGATGATGGTATTGAATTGTTAAATTTATATGTGTGATTTATCATATGGAACAATAATTCATAAAACAATGATACATATATTTAATTAGATTACTAAAGACTTTATGTGATATAGTCATATATATTAAATGAAATATTAATTTAAAATTTTGAAAAGTTCAAATTAGTAGAAACTAGCCATTGAAAATGCTGAAGCACTTCAATAAGATCGATTTGGTGAGCTTTAAATTTTTTATTTTTGTATAGGGAATAAGATTCTTTGGTAAATACCTTTACAATAAAATTCTATAAAAGTATGGATTTATGTAAGAACAAAAATACAATTGAGATATTAGATGGTGCAATATTATTTCTTATATAGTTATACCTAGTACAATTAAATCAATTAGCAAATTTTCATATTAGATATGGAACGTGAGCTTTAAATTTTTTATTTTTGTATAGGGAATAAGATTCTTTGGTAAATACCTTTACAATAAAATTCTATAAGAGTGGATTTATGTAAGAACAAAAATACAATTGAGATATTAGATGATGCAATATTATTTCTTATATAGTTACACCTAATACAATTAAATCAATTAGCAAAATTTCATATTAGATATGGAACGTGAGCTTTAAATTTTTTATTTTTGTATAGGGAATAAGATTCTTTGGTAAATATCTTTACAATAAAATTCTATAAGAGTATGGATTTATGTAAGAACAAAAATACAATTGAGATATTAGATGATGCAATATTATTTCTTATATAGTTATACCTAGTACAATTAAATCAATTAGTAAAATTTCATATTAGATATGGAACGTGAAGACTTAAAAAGAGTCAAAGTTAATGATTTAAGGATGTGATGCTTAGTTGAAGCATGTATTACCCATTAAGTTTAGAATTAAATTGGAAAATAAAAGGATATGAGATATACAGAAGGTACAGAAGGTTGGATATAATCTTACAGACCTATTGAACAAATTATTTGTTTCAATGTATAATAATAAGAGAATGGTTCTCAAGATAAGTAGTGAGTGTAAGATGAAATTTGAAATGTTCAAAACTTATGAAAATATATCCAATTGGAACTAATGCCTTTGTTGATACATCTGATGTATAGTTAGAAGGCTACATGACGATGAAGATTTACTTCCATAATGAATTCAAAGAGTTTGTTCTGGAGATTATTTTGAATTTATCATGTTTACAAGAAGGTTAGTGGAGCATAGTTATCCTCTTTAGTGAGAGTATGTAGAGACGTAATGCTCATAGAGAACAATAATTCTAATTTTCAATTGTTGAAAATATAATTGTCCAAGAACAACTCTTGTTAGATATAAAAGGTAACAACTTAATACTCATAATTAGATTTATAGAGATAGATTGGAAGTTGTTTATCTATTATAAGTCAAAGTATATAGATAATGTATTAAAGATGTTTAGTATTTGAGATATCTGATACTTGTGAAGTATTAAAAATATCCATTATTCTGTGTATGAGTTGATATTTGAGTTCAAGGTGATAAGCCTGATTAAAGTATATTTTACTTAGAACAATATTATATAGAGATTGGAAATGTTTCAATGTAGCAATGGTTGTTAATTAAGCCATAATAAATTTTTATTTAGTGGAAATGATTAATTGGATCATTAAGTTCTTTAAAGAACTTGATATAGCTCCTTACATTGTTCAAGAAAGTAATGTACTATGGAACATTAGAGCCATTGGGCATATAAAAAGAGCTAGGGTCTCATTAAAGGTCCAAGGATGTATTTAGGTTGTTTTTCTTAATTATGATGATAATTAAGCCAAAAGTGGTAAGATTTAAGCAAGTTCTCACTATAGATATTCTTGCAGAATTCTCTCGTTAAACCATTGTCCTAGCAGTGGCATGATCAACATATAGTGATACGATATAAAATACTTAATCGATTGACTTAGTGTAAGTGAGGGATTGTTGGCTTATGCCTTATAGCTAATCGGTTGGCTGTAGTTTAGTGAAACAATAATTTAAAGGCATTCTTTATCTTGTACATATTTAGATGTATATTATAAAGTCCATAGGATAATTTTACACTACAAATAAAATTATGATGAGATTATAATTATGAGATTCATATTTCATTTATTTATTATCTCTAATTTGTTCCTAATCATTATTCTATTAATATTGGACATTAATAGAAAGTAAAAAGACTAGTGCACATTATATTTTTCCTTATGAAACAAGTAGTTGATCTCATAGATTAAAGTTTGGAGATACTTAAATAAACGTATGGGTGCTTGTTAGAGAACAAGTTCACTAAACTAATCCTATGTAAGAAATCAATTCGGATCATTACTTGCATGTACATGAAAATTCTCATTGGACGATAGTATAAGTGAGGCTTTGACTTGAGATCTCTAAAGCTATCTTGTATAAGAATTGATATATTTTAATACTACTTATGACTTATTCTAGTCAAGCATACCTTAGTCGGTAGTCATTAGATGTAACATGAACTGTATAAAGGTTGTTGAGTGATCACTATAAGATTCATCACCCTAAACCAATTAGGAAAAATGTTCCATTGTTCTCAATTAGTATTGATTCGGAAAATCCTTGGCCAAAGTAGAATGACGTTTTGTAAATAGTTTACAAATGTTATTAATTGAATCAATAGCTAATGATGAAGAACTAAAATGATTGGATTTAAAATAGAATAGACATTAATTCTATGCTCTATATCTAAATATTGTATGATGAAATGATTGAATTATATTAACAAATTATGCACATAAAGGTTAATCAAAACTACTTTGACATTTTTAAATATTTGGGTGGTCATGATGTGTTGCTTAGCGCCAATCCTGATCTATTAATATAAATTGTTTAATTAGAGAATTAAAGATAAATTAAAGGGGTTTAATTTATCTAATCCTAAATATGATTAGAGTTATAATTTGTATCCATTTCCAACAAATTTAGAAACCTAATAGATCACACATAAAAAACAAGTTAAAGAGGTTAAAGATATTTTAATCAAATTGGACTTGATTGTAAAGTTTGAGAAACTTTATGATTAAATATAAGTTATTTAATAAATAAGGATTAATATGATATATTGGATATTGTTTGGGATAAATGGTATTTAATTAGAATTATTTTTAATTCTCATTACATTTAAATTGAAATTAAAATTTAATTTCAATTAATTAATTACTAAAATATCTAAAACCTATTATAAATAGGCTTAAGCTCTATTAGATCTAGCACTCCTTGCCTAACCCTCTTTGCAACAGTTACAGAGTTCTTTGAACTCGTTTTGTAGATACCATTAGAGACTGGATACTTGGGTGGTTATGATTGTTGAGATAAATCAGTTTTGGAAATGGCTTAAGAGATTCCGATAAAAAAAGGATCAATCTTTTGAATAAGATACGAATTATGATTCTTACTTTATTATAATTTACGCGTTAATGATTTTATAGAATTTAATGTAATCTTGGTTTTTAGAAAGTCAAAATATGAAAAAAAAAGTTATAATTATTCGCTACACATGAGATTGAATGCTGACCTGATTTTCCAACAAGAAAAGTGCTAAACTTGAAAGAAGATTGAAGATTAAATCCTACCCTTACATTTTCCATTTTTTTATGCTTATTTAAGGGTGAAAGTTGGTGAGACTGTCAAGCCATTCTCATATGTGTCCAAGCCTTATATTATAGATATTGGAGGCTGAATGACTAGAATGTTATAGGAGAGGGAGACGTGTTACAAGGATAAAACAGGAAAAGTGTGAGAGAAATAATAAGAAGTTAGAAAGGATCCAGGGTGTGAACTTTACCTATTCTTGGCAATCATGACTAAGAAACTTTCTAGCTACAAAAGAGGAGCTTATGTTAATCAATATCAGTTCTTCCAAATTTCTTTGCAAATCTTGTTGATGAAACTTTATAGATCTAAAGTTCTGAGTGGGTACATGATTTATGTTAAGAATTGGCCTTTTTAGATCTAACTCATACAAACCATTTGTAAGCAATCCAGATCTATAATAAACATCATCTTTATAAAAAGAACAACTGCTATTCTTAATTATAAAGATAAATCCATTCAAATCCAAATAGGAAATAGAAATGATGTTTCTTGTAATAACGGGAACATAATAACAATTATCAAGTTCTAATATGAGGCCAAAAGGCAAAGCTAAACTACAAGCCTCTACTGCTAATGCAGCAACTCTTACTCTATTGCCAACTCCCAGGTCTACTTCACCTTTCTTCAATGAACCTATTCCTTGTTAACATCTGCATGTTATTACACAAGT
Organism: Erythroxylum mucronatum; assembly: GCA_027563825.1. Lineage (NCBI taxonomy): Eukaryota > Viridiplantae > Streptophyta > Magnoliopsida > Malpighiales > Erythroxylaceae > Erythroxylum > Erythroxylum mucronatum. Next base: position 11,360,811 of record JAOSBP010000004.1, on the reverse strand, counting down.
GAGAACCACAACTAGTATCTAATACCTAAGAATATGGAATAGAAGTAGAAAGATTGATCTCAATCATAAACATACCTGAAGAGATAGCTTCCTTAAGCCTTTTATCTTTTAGGCTAGCAAGATAAGATGGGCAATTCCTCTTCCAATGTCCGTTGACTCCGCAATGAAAACATGTACCCTTGTCATTGCTCTTCTTCTTGACACCTCATTTGGCTTTTACTACATTAGTAGAAGCCTTCTGTTTCTTGTTATTATTTTTCTTAAAGCCCTTTTTCTTGCTTTTAGAAGAACAATTAATAAGTACAGAACTAGTTTCCTTCTTAAGCCACCCTTCAGCAGGCCTGAGCATGCTCAACAATTTAGGCAGCGTCATGTCCTTCTGATTCATGTAGAAGTTCATGACGAACTGTGAAAAGCTCGAACTCAGAGGCTGTAGCACTAGATCAACGCTTAACTCGTGGTCTATGACAAAACCTAATTGGGCTAATTTTTCAATATACCCAATCATCTTCAGCACATGAGCGTTGACTGAAGATCCTTCTATCATCTTGCATTGAAATAGTTCCTTGGAGATTTGATATCTCTCCACCCTACTTTGTGCACCAAATAACTCCTTAAGATGTAGTATCATAGTAGGTGCATCTATGTTCTCATACTGCCTCTGAAGTTCAGGAGACATGCAAGCTAACATCACACATGTAGCTTGTTCAATATCATCAATATGACGCTGATATTTCTCCCAATCTTCATCAGTAGCATCTGAACAAGGTTCAGATAGAGCAGGAGTATCAAGAACATACAACTTCTTCTCTTGCCTAAGAACTATACTTAAGTTTCGCAGCCAGTCCGAAAAGTTGGGTCCAGTAAGCTTGTTAGCATCTAAGATGCTCCTCAATGTCAGGTTGGTAGTCATCTTCAAATTCAATAACCGGAAAAACATAAAAAGGAACATTTATTAGTTTATATCCAAAAATCAAATAAAATAAGGACTTTAAAATTATTTGATTACTCCCACTATTTTCTACAAAATAATAGC